>LNGL01000026.1:1007507-1148899 GCA_001510565.1 Knoxdaviesia proteae
ACCAAGCCACTGCCCGGCCCAAGGACCTCGATTTCATCCAGCGGCCGCCACCACAGCAGACTCCCATACCACGCCTGTCGGGCCTGGACATAAGTCGGCACGTAGGTTTGCCGCACTGCAGCAAGAGCCCTGGAATGGCCACTCGCCCGTGTCCAGAATCACCCCCCCTTCTCCTCTCTCTTCCTTTTCCCAGCTACCCCCCCGGGTGCCGAGTTCCCGGAGGGCCAGACCACTCTCCTCCGCCTCCCCGGACCGCCCAGCACGGTGTTACTAACTCGGAGGCTCGGACTTCTGCACATCCACAGGCTGCGTCCAGAGTCGCGAACTTGGGCAGAAAGTTGAAAGCTGACGTTCTCCAACTATCACAACGACTACTGCAACCTAAGCAATACACCCACTTTCCCTGCTTCCCACTGCCAAAGTCTATGTGAAATTAACATGGCAAGTCGGGTAACCTTAATAGTAGCCCGTGTGTCTTCAAGCACTTCCCAGCCTTTCGCCAGAGCGCTTCCCTCGCCAAAAAAAAAAGAAAATCCAAATACGCTCGCTGCTTGTAGGAGGATCTGTTCCGCGCTCTGGTCGAGGGGTTCCCTTGTCGTAGTGCATTGCATGTGGCCCAACGAGCGTGGCTCGTCCGTGTACGACCGTAACTCGCTTTGCAAAGGCTCGCTTTGCATAGGGAGATTGTCGGCTCAGCCTAGAGGACTGGAGTACATACAGCAAGTATGTACAGAACTTAGCCGACGTTGAGCACCCAACCTCAGGGAAAGTGAAAACACACTGCATTGGATAGACCAAGTTGAGAAAAGCAGATATTTGTAACCGGTATGTAGCCCTAGCGTCTCCCAGATCAGCCCTCTTCCTCCCCTCGAGAGAGCTCCCCTCGTATAGCAGCAGACAAGCACGGCCCAGATGGCAGAGAAGCTCAGAGCCAAACCCCCAAGAGCACAAGAACCAATGTAGCAACTATCCACAGCCCCTCCCACATCACAGTCACTCACACGAGCATCTCCAAAAGAGCAAGAAAGAAAAGAAATAAGAAAAGTTCAAAAGCCGAACCACCTAGTAAACCAATGTAACAAGCAAGATACGCAAGAGAGAACCAACAAGAATCCAAAAGAGGCGAAGGAAAGAAATAAAAGTAAACCCGCAGACCTTAATTTTGCTCCTGGCTCTGAGCCATTTCAACCCTGCCCAGTATTTCCAGAGTCTTGAAAAGTATAAACAAGCATAACCGACACAAGAAAAAAAAGCAAAACCGCAGCTAGAACGACAAAACCAGCGAGAAGAGAAAAAGAAAACATGGACACAATCTTTCAGATGTATCAAGGATATATATATCAGCATAAAAGGCGTTAAGAAGGAGTGGACAGATAGGAGAGAGGATGTCAAGAGACGAATGAGGTCGAGAACGACGGAGGAAAGAGAAAGTGGCGTTTGCCCGAGAGAAATTAGGACGAGGCGGTAATCCTGGAGAATGGCACTGTTTGGAGCCAGCCACTGCAGTGACATGCGTCTCGCAAGGTGGAACATGTCAGAGAAGCGGCTTAATGTCGATTCCAAGGAGGTCCCATCCGAAGAACCGGCCGCTTAACGGACCGGAGGGCCCATTTGCGAACATGGCGGGAGACGGGCCACCACGGCCATCATCGGTCGTCGTCGACTTAAGCGTGCTGAAGGAGGCCGGGGGATCCGGGCATGGAGACAGGCGGCGTGGTGAGGTACTCGTAGCCGGCGTCTGAGCAGTGTGCCGAGTGGAAGCCGTGCGAGAGCGGAGTCTGATAATCACCGCTAGATCCATCAGCATCGCGTTCTCTCATCGGAAAAATAAATAATGTGTATCTTCTGTTTTTCTTTATCGGGCCGGGTTTCTTTTCCTCTTCAACGGCTCGATCGAGTGTAACTCACATGCGGGTTTGAGCTCTCGTAGTGCGGTGGTGAGCTAACCTCAAGGGATGGGAGGAGGCCAGCGTACATGTTGTAGGGATGCATATTGTCATTGCTATGGAACACATCCCGCCTCATTGTGGTGGCATCAGCGTACGGCGTCATTGGCGGCAGCGTGGTTGGTAGAGAAGTGGCGGTGAGGTAGGTGGGATATGCCTCGCTGGTGGTGATGGCGAGGTACGGCTGGGGAGTGGCATAGGTGGCAGTGTGCTGCTCATCGGGAGGAGGAGGGTAGGCCGAGTAGGCCGAGTAGGAGAAGAGCGAAGGCGGGGTGCTGGAGCGGCCCCGAGACGAGTAGGGGCTGGCGCCAAACAGCGCCTCGTCCTCGTGGGACATGGGCGGCGTGAAGCGGTTCTGCGAGGTGACCGGCTTGGGCAGGGCCGATGATGCGGTGGATGGGGGAGAAGGAGACTTCTGCGGCCGAGGGCTCTGAGTCTGGCGCTTGGCAGTGGCAGGCTTCGAGGACGGCGAAGAGCCGGCGCTGCCATCCCTCTCGGGCAGCGGCGAGCCATCAGTAGCGCGTCTCTCGAGGTCTTCCAGACGGCGCTTGAGCTTCTTGCCTAGTTCGGGGGAGATGGAGGAAGATCCGGAGGTTAGTACAGTCGCCCGGAATATGAGAGAGAAGCGGCAGAGACAGTAAGACAGAGTCTCGGGGAGCAGCCAGGCATGCACAACAGTCAGTACATACGGTAGTTGCGCTGAGCAATGCGATTCTGGATTCTCCGCCGTTCGGCGAGATCGGAGATCTTGGTCCAGTCCTCATCCGGGTTTGCGGAAGCGCTGAAGGCGCTGCTCGTGCCGTGGTTGGTAGAGAAGGGGCGCGGGGCCGGCATGGGGGGCTGGGAGTAGCCGGCGTACTGGTGTTGGGCTGTTGAATACATTATGGTTTGGTTGTACAGATTCCCGTCCGGGTTGACTGGTCAGGGTGACAGTGTGATGGTGCTCCGGGGAATCAAGAGAGAGAGGGAGAGAGAGAGAGAGAGAGAGAGGAGGTCGACACAATGGCCAGTGGCGGATGGTCGAGATGGATGGTATGTTGGTGATGAGACAGAGAGACGATGAGGAAAGAGAAGAACGATGGGGAGAACACAAGAGAGAGATGGGGGAGATGCGAAGTATATATAGACCGATGTGGTTGTGTGTGGTTGTGTGTGGTTGTGTGTAAAGAGAGTGGTGATGATGAAGATAGAGAAGAAGAGGAAGACAGAGAGCGGTCGAGAAGAAGAAAGGGGGGGAGGCAGAGACGGATATATATGTATGTGGTATCGTGAAGAGAGAAGAGAAGATGAAGATGGATGAAGAATCCAAAAGATGGGGACGGCAGAGATTGAAATAGATTGACGAAGATCTGGGGGAGACACGAAGGGCAGGTTCAGAACAGGAAGGCACGATGAGGGGGGGGATGGAAAGAGCTTTATGTGGTTGGCAGGAAGGAACGATGAAGGGGAGGTGGATGTGGTACCTGGGTACTTGCTTGGCTCCATTGCATAGGGCGATTCGGGGAAGGAGCAGCACCACCACCAGCAGCAAGCATAGAGACGCTCTCGATCTTCTTCGAGGGACATGCATAGAGAGGGCACGAAGGCACAGCACAGCACAGACAGACAGACAGACAGACAGGAGTGAGGCGGAGAGACAGCAGCGTTCCAGCCAGTAAAAAGCAGGAGACAGGCCTGTCGCGAGCGATACGAAGCACCCGTAGGCAGTACCGGAGCGTTGCAGGTACTCAATAGCAGTCAGTGGCCAAAAGCACTGACAGAGAGAGGGACAGAGAGAGGGGGAGAGGGAGAGGGGGGACTCGTTGAGGGAGTGTGTGGATAGAGCCTTTGAGGCCGGGGCAGCCAGGAAATAAACCCCCCGCAGGGCAGAACGCCACGCCCCCTCCATGTCTGGGACCCTACAGTACTATACTGTATGTTGGAGAGTACACACCCCTCTTGGTCCCCCCCCCCTCCCTGGTCATCCCCATAAGGCAGAGATGTGCAGTGGTTTAGAGCACAGGCATTGGGAGGGGGTGTGTATGGTATGGGGGCCCCATGGAGGTTACATGGATTGGACAGACTCGACAGATACGACCTTCCTTGCAACGGGCATCTGGTTGGCGAATGCATTCAGGAACGAAAGGAGGGAGGGAGGGGGTGGTGTTTGGAGGCCAACGGGAAGAAGATCTGGAAAGGCGTTAGAAGCCGGGAGATGGTGTTGTTTCTTCTTCAGGCAGTTGGCCGTTTTGCTAAGAGGCAAGGGAGGGAGAGAGAAGAAGAAGAAAAGAAGAAGGAAGAAGACCAGAACACGCGAAGAAAAGGAGAAAGAAAGAGGCAAGAGGCAATTCGTCTATCAAGAGAATCCGGTCCGGCCAGAAACCACACTCACACACTCACACACTCACACACTCACACACTCACACACTCACACACTCACACACTCACACACTCACACACTCACACACTCACACACTCACACACTTACACACTCACACACGCCCCCGCTGGGAGTCCTCGCCTCAAACGACCTTCTGCCACTTGGCAGCGTAGCTTCCAGTCTGGCCGGTCTTGTCATCCAGAAACTGGGGACATCGGGTCTCGCCCCAATGCCTAGGACTGGGACGACAGCAGGACAGTAGAGATCCCAGAGAGCCAGAAAGACGGTGCAAGGTCCAGACAGGAGAGTTTGGGCCATGTCATAGGGCATAGCGACAACGAGCAGGAGAGTGAGCCAGGGGACGGGGATGGGGGAGGGGCGTGAAGGACGGGAAAGTGGTGGTGAGAGAAGGCAGAGAAAAAAGAGAGAGAGATCCAAAAATATGCCAGGTCTAGGTCGACTTCGGTGGAGAGAGACCTGCAGACAAGCAGATAGAAAGAGAGAGAGACACACAGAGAGACCTTTGTTCTGCGCATATTGATTGGAGGGGGGGGCGTGTGTGTGTCTGTGTGTACAGTAGCGGCCGCCCTACAAAGAATCACCACCACCACCACTTTGACGGGCGTCTAGATAGGGTCTAGCGCTGGAGCATTGCACCATGTGCGGAAACCCGTGTTGCCGTGCTGTTAGGTGGTCAGGAGTGCTCCCATCGTGTAGTGGGTAGTAGATGATGGACACTATGGAGGTCGTCGGTGCACAGCTCACACTATCGGGGACTTTGGGTGGTGTTGCTGTCTGCGTCGTCGCTGAGATCTCTCGTCTTCCCACGCTATACCTCTCTCTAGCCGCGGTAATCTACTCCTCCTTTCCTGTCCCTCTGGTGCTGGTCACTGCCGCCCGAGGTGCTTGGTAGGCTGGACTGGACACACATCGCGAGGCATTGCCAGCATCACAACCTCGAAGAACCAACCCCGACCCCCATGTGGTATGTCTTACCGCACAGATACCAGCACAGCCTCCCCTGCCGCCAAAGGTCGAGGGCTGTAACTCTTTATTTTTATGTTTTTTTTAATCAACTTTCTTCTCTCTCTCTCTCTCTCTCTCTCTCTATCGAATCCGCGTGGCACTTGCTGCCCCTCGGCTTTCGACCTATCCACCACGGGCCAACCGCGCTACCACCACTCGGAATCTCCATGGTGGTGGCCGCTACGAGGCCTCTGGCGTGGGCCGGAGTATGTAGAGCCCGGAGCCCGGGATTGTGTGGTTGTTTCTGGTCTTGTTTTGTTTTGTTTTGTTCCGTGCTTTTCTGGGGATTTTGTCGCCCCCACGGCTGTTTCTCCTTGTCCACGATGTCATCACTACTGACGATATCACCACCCATTCCAAATGTCCTCGCTAGTGGCGGCAGGATTCCCTGATTTCCAATGTTTCTCGAGTGCCAGCTGCACAGCTGCATCACACCCGCTCGCTCAGTGGCGTTGACCACAGCGCAACCGAAAACGTGGGTTTGTCCCAGCGATCACCCATAGGCCGCTCGCAGTCTGTTCAGTGCATAGGCCGACTGTTCTATACGGTGATCCCCTCCCATGGCCAGCAACCTCACTATCACCATTATGCACAGATAGTCGGTCCTCGGTCGTCAGCGGGTGGTGAAGAACCCGCGCGCGCGACAGAACCGCAAATTTCGTGCAGGGACGGAAAAAAAGAATTGAGGGAAAACTAAAAAAGAAAATGAATGAAATTAAATTTACAATGGCCATGCCCAGAGCCTTTGTGTCAGGGTTGGGCCCCGGACGCTCCAGCCGTCCGAACACGGTTGCCCCGAGACATCGGCGGAACAAGTTGATAGCAGAATGATCTCGCCCTACGCCGTTGGGGACACCATAACCAGGCTTTAGTCGCTCGTTCTCCACAGACATGCTCGTCGGAGACTGGAGATTATTAACTCGGGGAAGTTGTCCGGATTAGCGATTTTTTTTAGGTTGCTTTTTTTTCTTTACAAAGACCCTCGTTCCCTGTAGCCGCACGGACTGGGAGACAGGCACACAAAGTCTCCATAAAAGCCATCCATACGCACATCGGTCATATCATGATGTCCTGGGAATGTTTTTGATAAGGGGGCACCAGGGAGAATGAAAGCCCAGGAGAGGAAACATTGTGGTATACACGGTGGCCCCCTTCCTTTTTATCTTTTCGGGGCGGGCTTGGGATCTCTCGGTTTCTCCCGTTTTCAACATACAGGACAACACACACACTCGATATGCAGGTGCGGACATGACTTGTACGCATCGTATGCTCTCGGAGCATAGAATCCTAAAGTCCGGAAGTCGGCGGCGGGTCGGCTTTAAGCCGCCAGCTAACACACCACACGACGGGGGCGTGTGTCTGGTCGCAGACGAACCAGCACACGAGTTTGCTTGTTTTTCTTTTCTAAACAATTGAGCCATCTCCTCTCCTTGCCACTATTGCTCGTGGGAGATTGAAAATGAGGCCAACTTTGAAGATCAAGCGTTCTCCGTTAGTTTCAAAGACCAATTTGGCGTTGGTGAGAGTGTCAAGTTATCGTGCAACTCACAAGAGCACATACAAGTAAACAAACACAGTTTATAGTAGCTGTACCGTGCGCGAGCGCTGACCGCAGCGACAGTGAACAAAATCCCCCAACGGCAAAGTGGTGGTGAGGAAACTCAGGGCTGTGCCGCGCCTATTTCGTAGGGCTGGCTGTGGCTAGGGAACAAAAAAGAAGCTTGCAGAATGCAGGAAAGATGATAAGAGCTGGCTTGAATGACTGGTCTCGTCAGCCTCCGATTTTCCCGCGCAACAATCGGCGCGTCTAATCAGGGCCGGAAGTGATTTAGTAGGTAGGTAATAACGCCGGTCAGCACTAAGATGGATATGAGCGGTGGTGCGCCTTCGTCCCGCGTCCAAAGCCAGAGGCGGAAAAGCATCAAGGTGGTCGGGACAGCTGTACCGTTGCGTTTATGTTGGTGAATAGTAGCCTTACAGAGACGGGACCGCCCACATATCGCCAACTCGGGTGTTGGGTTGCCTTGTGAGAGGACACTCGCCAGAGAATAAGATGCAAAGGCAGGCCCAGGTTGCTTACAGAAAGCGAAACTCGAATGCTGCGGGCCAATTTCAATCCACGGGGCGGGTGGCCAGACCGTGGAAGAATAGGCCTTTGGGTCGAGAGGCACAGTAGCAAGGACTCACGCCCGCATCGATCTGAGGATAGCTCGAGCATGATGACAGGACCGGAGAGCGGCCGGAGAGTCAGGAATCGACAGGAAAAAAAACAGAGCATAGGACTGCTCGCCATTACACACAAAGTTACGCCTCCTCCAGGATGGGGAACCGTTCTGTTCTGATCGGCTGGTTGCAGGAACGAACGATGACTGCAAAGTGGCATGGGCGGAACAGACATCTCAGGAGAAAGGAAAAGAGAAGTTGGGGCCCGTTGAATCGGGTTCTACCCGGCTTCTGCGGTGGCTTCTGCGGACGGCGGAGATCCAGGCTGAGAGGGAAGGGGAAAAGGAGGGGGCCGAAGATACAGGTTGGTTTGTGTTTAAGATCCTTCGCGTGCGGCCCAGGCAGAGAACATGATCTGGACTCTTGTGTGCCTCGTGGCAGTTACAGAATCCTACGAACTTTACCATACTTGCGACGTGAGAGCCAGGCTTCGGCGGGATTGCTCGATTGGGCTTCTCTGGGGATGTTCACATCCTGTTCGATCCCGCGGGAGAACCGGGCGAAGCAGGAGAAATGAACCGACAAGCCACGCGTGCGCCGCCGCGTATGCGGTTTTGTCCATCAATTCTGTCTTGCCAACTCTCTCAACTTTTCCTTTCTCTCCCCTCTTCCCTCTTCTTGCCCGCAGTCCAATATCAACGGTCTCATATAGACCCNCCCCCCCCCCCCCTTCCCCCCAAAAGAGCAGGCAAACGCAGTCTTGGGAGGACCGGGACATTTCCCCCATCAACCCTCTCTCATTTGACACGACAACGCCCTGAGCCTCTCTCTCTCTCTTCCAGATTCTGCTTAGAGCTCCCGCAGTACCAGGCCTGGGCTGCAGGGTACCTGTGCGTAAACCTGAATCATGCAACTGGTCGCTGAGCTGGCTCTGTCTTCTGTGTAAGTGTGTTGGTCTAACGGGGGTGGGAGAACGCGTTCGTGGCCCAACACAAAGGCCTCAGAAGCACACGCACACACACACACACACATCTTACTTCTGATGCCATCATGCTTGGCTGGCACAATTGGATGAAACAGGCCACAATGTGTCGAGGCGATAAATAACAGTCCCAAAAGGCGACAGCCAAGAAACCCGCAGCAAAATGGGCCTGATGGCTTAAACTCCGTAGCCAAAAGGCATATGTTAAGGTCAAATACAGTGCAGTCCAAAGACAAACGACGGTAAACGAGGGCCAAGCAGTCAATGCGTTAACCCTGAACCCCGAGGAGATGATCCTCCCGGCGAGAAGCTGCAACCTCCCCCATGACCAAGGACCAATCTCGAAACCATGGCAGAAGGAAAGTATCTGCTCCTTGGTACAGGTGCGTTCTGTCAGTAGATGCGACTATAGCCATGATACCTATGCTCCGCCGATCCAGAGGCTCTTAGTAGCCAGTGTGCTAAAAACATGGTTAGATCTCTCTCTTTCTACTGTACTGCCTCAACCGGCCGTGCCTCGCTCACACCACTGAGGGCTTTTCTTTTCTTTGCTCCTGTCCTTCTTTCAACCCTGGCCGGGCTGGTGTTTGTGTAGCTGCGGCGCGCGGGCGGAAGACAAGAGTGGGCAAAAGGGCCCTCCCAGCCCGAAACACGGAACCCGGCGCCCGCAAGCTGATTTTGTTGCGCTTGGAGGGAGCTATGGTCAATGCCGTGAGCTCCTCCGTTCACGGTCCAGTCTCTCTCCAAACATGTTCACCGCGCTTTCGCTTTTGCTTTCGCATGTCACATATGCAATGCGGAATCCCGCTGCCTAATTCAGTCCCCCGTTGCTGCTCTAAGCAGGCCCCAAGAGGTGTGAAAGGTCGGCTCCTTTCATAGGCTTGTTGTGACGGCGTCGGCAATTCTTTGTTTTTCTCTGGGTGGTTGCGATGATACGAGGTACGGGGGATTTTCGTCCACGTCGACAATTTTTCTCTGGTAGAGTGACGACGGGTGGAGTCTTTCTCCAGCAGGATTCCCTCTTTCTCTTCTTCGCTTCATGATACCTTCATGATACCAGGAGATTGCAGGAGGACGCACATAGCCAGTCAACCACAGAAAAGAGGAGAAGGCCAAAACAAAAGAAAAAACAAAAAAGGTGTTTCTGTACAGGTCCACAAACCACGTATGGCGGAGACGTACGCCTGGCCAAGGGTTCAAACCCGCAGATTGTCTGGGTTGTCCGTCCCGCCACAGTTTCCCGGTACTGAAAGCCGGTCTACGAAAAAGTGTGTGAGGCGGAAGAAGGAGGAAGAAGGATTTTTTCTCTGGGAGGATGTAGGTTACATTGGCGGCGTATAGAGTAGAGTGCGTGAGCGTTTCACGCAGTTTTCCGCCGCTTTTCATCCGTTATGCATATTCTGGAGTGGTGAGGCTACCAGTCCGTATACGTAGATACGAGTTAGCAGTGTAAGTCGTTTCATCCCCGGCCTGGGTTTTCCCCCTCCCTCCAACTTCTTCTTGGTGTCATACCGCCCCGAACTCCCCGGTGCACGCACGGCGGCCCGGCCGGCCGTCCGAAGCCACTGTGAGGGTGTTCATCCCAAGTCAGAGGATTTTACATACACACACATAGCAGAAGGAAACGAAGAGAAGGAGAACCATCAGGTGCTTGGTCGCGGCTTTTCTTCCTCGTGCAGTCAAATGCACTGCCCAGCAGGTCGTCCATGTGGCTGCTCTAGGGATTTTGTGGTTTATGTGTCTGCTCTAGGGATTTTGTGGTTTGTTTGTTCCAAGTGGCAGGGAGGCTGTGACTTTCTTCCTGTGGCCTGCCATTTGCTTTTTCCCTCTCTTCTCCGGTTTGCAGGGGAGCGTGGCCCTTTTACTCCATCCAGCCCGGGTGTGACTAGGAGAAGAATCTGGAGATGATGTGCTTCCAGGCCCTCCCCGAGATCCTCTCTTCCTTTCGGATATCGCAGCAACTTTCGCGCCGCTAACTCCGGGGAAAGGTTAAAGCTGGAAGCTGGACACACCAGCAGCAGAAAACTCGAAGAAAAAAAAAAGCTACAGGCACCTATGTTAAAGTATCTCCTCCATCTCCAAGGCTACTTTCTCCCAACACTTTTTTTTCTTCTAGCTCTGCCTACGCAAGGAGGCACAAAGTAACAGAGCTGTAGGGCCCAAACCTCGGGGCCAGACCGACGCGACCCTCTCTCTAGGTTGTCATCCTGAAAGTCTCACTTCCCCCAGGACTCCGGTCTCGGTGCGAGCTGTGGCTACGAGTCTGACCGGAGAGAAAGCCAACGACAACCGAGAGCAACTGACAAGCACGCAACACAACGGCACAGAGACTAGACCAGAACAACCACACCAGACGACCCCGAAAAAATGGTACGAGACCACATTGGCCCTCGCTAACGAGATTTCCCTGCAAGGATGGATCCATCACCACACGCTCGTGGCGCGCCCGCTGGCGTGTCTGGGCCAGAGCGTGCGGTGGTGTATCATCAGCCGCTATAGGGCTCGATCAGCCACATATTTCCCTGCTTTGCCTGGTTTGTACGTCTTTCCACCGCCGTCCGAGCGGTCGGTGGAGGAGACCAGGGGGGGACAGCCTAACCCCGGGGGCAGAACGAAAGAACAAGCAAATCTCCGGTCCATGAGTCTGAGACCGCCCCCAAACTGAAGCGATGAAAAGAATAAAGAAAAAAAGAAGAAAAAAAGAAGAAAAAAGCAACACAGCATCCAGGATCAGCGGGCGTTCTTGGGATATTTTGCAGCTTCCTTCTTGTCTCGTCTTGGTCTTAGCACCCACACACCCCCGGTCGAAACATCACCCCAGGGGCCCGAGGTTTTCTTCTTTGAATGCTTGAATGCTCGTGTTTGGTCTGCCCTACAGAAGTCCCAGGGGGAGGAGTAATAAGCCACAGGGAAAAAGGGTATTACGGAAAGTGCTTGTTCTCGGAGAGTTGGGGGGGGGTGCAGGCAGTGTGGCTTGCATCTTTCTAACGTGAGAAGCTTAATCGGGCTATATTTTTCGACAGCACACCGTAGGGTTAGGGGTGCAGTTCCGTTTTCCCATGGGTAACGATGGTGTCTGGTAATGCTGCATGGCAGTTAGGTCGCGAAGTGCTAGTTGCCGTCGTGGGCTTGCTCGTTGGAGTGTCTCTGGGCCTTCGTAGGTTCTGTTGGCATTTTCAGTAGACTAAACCTCACTTTGCGAACCAGCCACAGTCCCACACAGATCATGGCATGAAGGTTGCCGGGCTTCCTGTCCAGGCAGGTGAATTACGGAGCGCGTGTGTAGGTGTGTGTGAGTGGGCAGATGTGCGTCCTAAAACGAAAAGAGGGAACGGTACCAAAGACCTCCTGTGCACGGCCTCGATTCCTTTCTCTTCATCTACACAATCCTTCGTCGCAAAACAGTCACCGAGCTAGGAGAGGGGGATTTGTGATATTGATGATCCGTCTTGGCCGGTTTTTCTTCTTTATTTCCTTCAGACCGCCACCAGCCCGTCCCGGTTCAGAGCAGGCCTCGTGGACGGGAACTGGGGCCGAGTCAACCCGAGGTGATGATACTCTTGCACATCTTCTGTATGCAACGAAAATACGGCCCACCTAGCTTGCTGGGTGTGTAAACCATTATCACCGAACGGCTTTTACCCCGTGCGGTAGAAAACCACGAGTCCACACCAAGTTCAAGCAGAGGAAGCCGAGATTCACAACTCGTCGGTATAATTTCCAGACGTACAGAGTCGAAGATTGGCAAGCAAGCTCGGCGGAACTTGCAAAGTGCGGCGCCGTGTGCGCGCGGCATATTGGGAGAACCCAACCAAGACAGCTCGTCCGAGCATGCATAAACTTTGAAGGGTTTTAGTCCGACCTTGTTTTCCCCAGCGAACCGGAAAGTTAAAAATAGACGGCGGCGGGCGGGGGAGTTTTCCGCACGCTTGCTAGAAGCAGTTTAGCTGGTTCTAGAAAGAAATGGTGGGATTTTGGTTCCTGCCCTGGTCATATTGTTCCAATTTTCTTTTTCTCCTAGCGTCGACTGGCTTTAAAACAAAAACCCTTAATTTTACTTATTTTCCAACCGTTCAGTAACACCCCCAAGCGTGTGGTTTATTCCAGCCCTGCGGGCGTCTGGCGGTGTGTTAGGACCTCTTCCTGGGTTTCCTTTCTTTTTTCTTCTTCTTGAATTCTATATCAAATTATTTTTCATTTTATCTTTTGAACCTCGTTGACAGTGTGGTCCACGGACTTCTTAAACCGGTGCTGGCTGACAGAGTACCCTGTGCTCAATATGAAGTCTGTGACGGTGGTTAGAGACTGATGATGATGATGGTGATCGAAAGTCTGTTCGCTCTTTTTGGACTAAACATTCGTGTCAGTTGAAGCCGACTCTCATAGCTGGGCGGTATGCTGCTGGGCGGTGACCTGGACCGGGCTGGAGACACACGCCAAAAAAGACCCGAGAAGGAACAAAACAACCTGGGAGGGAAACACCCAGCAGTGATCGCCAGTGCTGAATTCTGCTGTTTTTTGCCCGTTCGAATGCCGTCTAGAATCTTTTAGTCTGACCACTGGGCCGGAAGGCGAGAAAGAAAAAAGAAAAGAGGAACGAAAAGCACAGACACCACCACCACACGGCTGAAGTGTCTCATAGGGAAGTCCCTGCCAACTTCCGCCTGTACGACGAACCAACGAATGAGACTGGCCGGAGGATTCTCTCATCTGTAACTGGGCGAGTCATATGCAAACAGAGCAGAAGAGACCAACTGCGAGTACACTACACACCTGTGTCTGCCTTGTCTGGCCGGTGAACTTTTGCATGCTGTAGCGGTTCCGGGCATGAACAGAAACCATCAGAGAGCTGTGGGATAAGCCCACCAGCGAGCACCAATGGACTGAGTTCTTGGAGATGTTTCTTTAAATACCCGTTCTCTATCTGACTCGGGATGATATTATCTTCTTTTCTCGAGACATGGACTGGCTCTGGAGATACCACCCCATCAGTGCATCTCTGCTGGATGCGAGAGACCAGTGTGTGAGCCCAAGCTTGGCTGTACAGTATGTTTGAAGAACCAGAAGCAGACTGACACCTACACGGAAATGGTGTCTAGCCTCAGATACAAGCGGCATGAAAATCGGAGGGGGGGGGTGCTTACTGAGGTTCCGCGTTAACGCATGCCAGAACTTCAGGCCGTGATATATCCCCTCGCAATTGGTGGGATCAAACGGGCGAAACCACAAGGTTACTCCGCAGGAACAAACATGCATCTATATCGGCAACCTTCCGCAAGACGTCTCAGACACCCCGTTACGAGGCACATTCCCAAAAGGCCAAGTGCCAGCTGCGATGCTTCCGGGGGCAGACCACCGCAGGCCGTCTCGATACAGCATCGCGAGGATGTCTGCTGCTGTTGGCGTTGTGTGCTCTTGCTGCAGCCGTTGATCGGTAGGGGTAGGGCAGAGGATGCGATGCAGATGGGACCCACTCACACACTCTCACCCTGTAACGATTTATATGCAAGACCGTGAGGGGGGAAAAAGTGGACAACTCAGGTAGGGTAGGGCTACACTGCTCACAAAGTAGTCTGGGAGTTTTCCGCGGAGATGCTTGGTGGGCTTCCGGGGGGTGGAGATGGCACTGTCCAAACGCCCGCACCAGCTTCCTTATCTTCGCTTGTGATGGGAATCAACTGGACGGACACTCTACGTAAATACGCATCAGTTGTGTGTGTTGTAGCTGTGGTCTGTCGTCGCACGCCGCGGAACTAGCCCATGGTGCGTGTGTGTCCCGGCGTAGCGAACGCGAGCAAGAAAATGTAAAAAGAGAGCATGGGCCGTCCCAAATCTCATCACAGGGGGGGTTGGGGAGCCCTGTGACTCTCCGCGAGCATTCTTTGTATCGCAAAGCACTTTGCATGGGCTTCCACACACCCCCTTACCACCCGAAATAGGGCTCACGATAGCTTGATTTCGCAAACAGTGCCCAAGCAGAAACAACCCCTTTTCAGCAAATGAAGAACGGCATTGTATCCACACGCTGCCTGGTCGTCAAGATACAGATGAGCCTGGTATAAGTGGATCTGTAATGTCGCCTATTGGCCGGTACCATACGGCCTGCTGTTTATGATTCTCGCTGAGGAGGGAGAGGGGCCGGTGAGGATTGGTAATACGTTTTTGAGCTGCAAGTGGAGGGGAAAGACAACAGGGACAGAGCCCTTAAGGCTGGACTGCGATATGGCGGTAGTCGACGGCCGATCTGCGGAACTGCAGGATTCACGAACTGGAGGTTTGGATGTGGAATCACCGGAACCAGGGCTTGGGTGCCCGCAAACTCCAAGTTGGTTGTTGGTGCATTGCACACCTCGAATTATCGCTTTTTGGTCTCTTTGCGCCCTATCGGTAAATCGAAATCTACCCGCCGATTTCCTTCTTTTCTTGAGCACTTTAGAATCATCATCCCCCCCGCTCTAGACCGCCATTTCATGCCGCGCTCCTTGTTGCTACCAACCCTTGAAAGGTAATCTGGACCTTGGGAGACCACCCAACAGGGCTATAACGGTGTCGGGGTATAGGAGATATACGCTATAAGCTGTCGAGAGGACCCTGAAAGCTTAGAGAGTCAGATTAATCACAACCACACGGCGATGGGAAAATGTGATACGAGGCTACTGCCTGACCCAAAGAGCGGCACACACACACACACACACACACACATACACGCAGACCCGAAGAAAATTAACAATGCAAAAGGTCGGCTGAAATCGACGGGCTGGATGACCGGAAATTCCATGCTTTCCGTGACTGTCCTTGGGTGCGGTGGTCACTGCGTTCACGGCGAGAAAAAAACCCCCCAAAAAGCCCATCCGCAGAAATTGATCTTGACGGGATGGGCAGACGAGGAAGTCCAGTGCAGATGTGTTCGCCTTCCAGCAGGGCCAGCGTCAGATTGTCCGGACGGACGGGCAATGGCAAAAGCAAAAGTGAGTGCATGCCATGCTGGACATGGCGACTCTCGGCTCATTGACTCGTGCCTACAGTCAGACATGTGGCGGGCGACCCGAGAAACACGTTGCCGGGCAGATTTTTTTTTTTTCAATCTGCTGCGTGTGCTGGAGGTGTCAGCCGTCAGACGTGGATCCTCTTCCGCAGAAAAGAAAGAGAGAAAGGTCCCAAAAGATCCGGTATGGCGGGCTGCTGACGACGGGCCCACGAGAAAACGAACCGGAGAGGAAACGCTGGGCTGGTGAGCCTTTGCCCTGGCGATCCCGACTGGCTCTGCTTAGAAGAAACACAACAGGGCCAGGGTCCTTTCGGCCCGTTGACAGAAGAAAATTCCGGATGACCAGGCTGGCAGCGCCTCTATCCTCCCCCAAGCGAGTGAGAGAGAGAGAGAGAGAGAGAGAGAGAGAGAGAGAGAGAGAGAGAGAGAGGCGCGTTGGCCGGCTTTCTGGGACGTGCCAGCCGTGCGGGCAATGCCGGGAACGTCTTAGAGTTCTCGGTACTCTTGCGGCAGTATATGGCACTCTCACGGGAGCACGGTCACGTGACATGACGTGCTCGAGTTAGGTGATAAGCATGCGGTGTTTATCTAGGACTCCGCCTAAGCTACTTACCGCTAGTTAGATATATAGAAGAATTAATATATAATTAGATGCTATAGTTATAAGCCCGGATAGATTTTCTCTTACTTATATACTCTACTCTTTAAGCTTTATATTAGTATCTAGAAACTTCCCTTTTAACGATAAATTATTAATTTTTTTTTACTTAAATATCTAACTTTTAAGCGTCCTTATCTAGTTATCCTATTCTCGAATAATTACCTCCTTTATACGCGATATCCTCTTACGTCCCGAACGCTCTTTAGGTAACGCCTACTATATCCTCCTCGCTTCCGAAGCTCTTATCTTTAGATAAGTAGTTTCCGTAAATCGATATAATAGAGGCTTAGTTAGCTTAATATAACGTTTAGTAGTTCGTTAACCCCGATAGGGATATAAACGCGTACGCGCTCGCTATTAACCTACTTATTACTTATACGCGTAAGGAAGTCTATAATTAGGCCGTTACTAAGTATCTATTTATTAGTACGTAGTATACGTCCGAGCTAGCTTATTACGAATTTATTTATAAAGTCGTCTATAAAGGCCTCGAGTATAATATTCGTCTCGCGTCTTCCTAGATAAGCCCTAGCCTAACGTACGTTATACTCCTAGATATAATACGCGCTTTATTAACGGACCTTACGTATACGGAGGCGTTCGATTCCTACCTTTAGGGTATAAGTAACTATATCCTATAATATATATTCTTATACTTTCGCGGAGTATATAGTTAAAACTCGACTAAGGACGTATTAAGTATTTTTAATACTTACTATATAGTCCTTATTACTATTAAGACTATTAGTAATCTAGTTCGTTAAGTTAAGTCCTAGTACGCTATTAGAACGCGTCTTCGTACGCTATATTTATAACTTATTCGAGATAGTTAGGTCGCGTTATAAGACCTTATCGATATTCTTATTAGTAATATAAATCCCGAATATAGTAGATATTTATCTAATAAATTCCTTATTCGCTAAGTTACTCCTAATTTTAGCTTAAATAATATCTCTTATACGCTTCTCGTACGTCTTACCGATACTTATATAAGCTCTAACGTCGCTATAGCTACTACCGGTTAAGCGGGTAGTCGGTAGCCTTTCTTTACTTCCTCTACTACGCTAGCTAAATACTTCTATAAGTTAAGCGCGACTTATTTCTTTAATTTTTAGTATTACTTTACTTTTTATCGTATATTAGGCGAATACGTTATAGCTAAATCCCCCTCGTATAAGCTTTTCTCTACGGTTTATACCGCGTTTAAGTAACCTAAGGGCCTAGATATAGTTAGAGCTATAAGTTATCGGCTAGAGCGTCTAGTCTCTACCGAAAGCTCGACCGCGCTTTCTAAGTAGTAGTTTAATTCTAAGCGAGGCTAGTCTAGAAGCCGAGGTAATCGTTCCTTTACGCTAAAGACCTCCTTACCGAGTATTACGCCTAACCCGCTTATTCCTTCCGCTAATACTATACTAAATAACGAATATTAAGTAGGAGTAGTTATTTTCTAGCTAGTACCTAAGTAAGCCGTTACGCTCTCGATTTCTTATTTAAGCGGTTATTCGCGTTTTCAGAACTTAACTATTCTTAACGGTAGTTTTACGTTATACGTCGTTAACGACTATACGCTACTAACTAACGTTATTAACGCGAAGCTAGGCGAGGCTATTTACGCTAATCCTAGCTCCTTTCCGATTATAGCTTAAGGTAGACGTATATTCGCTAACTATTTTAAACTCCCCTTTAATAAGGTAACTAACCTATATCTTAAAAGAGTAGCGCTCATTAAGGGTTTTTACTTTAATATAGTTAGTTAGAAGATATTTTACGCGAGCGGAGTATAGTATAACGGCTTTAACGATACCTTTTAGACTACTTACTTAAGGGTACCGATTATTATTAAGAAACTCCCTATAGACGGAAGTCTACTCTATATAGAACGAGTAGACGATATACCGCTAGTAGGCGCTATCTATTATATATTACTTACTAGTATTACTTATAACTTAGAGCCTTCGCTTATTTATCTCTTAAGAAGATACGAAAGCACGATTCCTTATAACGCGTCTATAGCCATCTAGTATTTACGTACTAGTTATATAAGTAAAGTCGCGCTTAAGTATATACTTAAATAGATTAACGTTAAGCCGTTTAATAGCGCGCTAAAGGTCCTAAAGTACGCTTTATATATTCTCTTTAACGCTATATAAGTTATTAATTACTTACTTACTATATATAAAGTTATTAAACCGTTTAAGCGCTTAGGCGTTAATCTTTTCTAGCTACTTATTAGTAGTAAATATAATTAGGCGTAAATATAAGTAGATGAGTACTTAGGGTATATTACGGCGTTCTTATAGGCGTTAAAAACCGTTTTAGAGTCTATCGCTAACGCTAAGGTATTCGTAGCGCGTACTAAGCGCTAGTTCGGTATTCCTATTATCTATATTTATATAGATAATAAATCCGGTATAGTAAATAGAGAGGGTTTTACCCCGTTACTATAATAGATCTTCGCTAGAAATAATAATATTATCCTAGAGTATTCTCTACTATAGACTTACGAGCCTAATAGGCTCGCTAAGCGAGTAAGCTAACTTATCTTTAATAAATATATAAAGATACTTAAGGGATCTTACTTACTAGGGGAACTCCTTAACGAGACTATCTACGCTATTATATATCTCTATAATATAATACCGATCTAGCGTTATAACTAGCGCTCCCCGAATTAGTTACTTTCTTCTTAGCTCGTCGCCTATTACGCCCTATACGCTTCCTCTCCCTCGGAGCGCTTTAAAGAGCGTATAGTATATCTCGCTAATAACTAGCGGGGCGTATATACGTACGGCTATAGAGCTTATCCTCTTTAAGCGCGCTAGGAGCTTAGTTAAGATCGCCGCTAGTATAAGGCCTCTCCTTACGCGTATATTAGTTATTTAGTTAGCTATATAGCGTATAATATCTTTCGTATCTAGATCCCCGTTTTTAATAAGGTTATTAGTACTTATAATATTCGCTTTAATAAGCGCCTCTTTTATAATAAATCTAGACCCTAGGAAGAGTATTCGTTAACTAAGGCTTTTAAGCTCGCTAGAGTATTAGAAATTCTAGATCTATACTTATAAGTAGATTCTTTACTTTTCTTTAAGTACGTTAATAAAGGAATCTAATACTCCGAAAGACTTCTTATACCGTTATTTAGTTAGACTTCGGCTTCTCCTTTAGCCTTACTTAAGGCTACTAACCTATAGACTACTACTTCTAGGCGTCTTATTACGCTAGAAGTAAATCTTCTTTCGGGATACGGCCTATAGTACCCTTTAACGCTATATATATTATATATTATAGTTTATCCCTTAGCCTCGTTTTCCATACCCGCTAGGGTATACGTACCCTCTATTAAGAACTCTATCGAGCGTACCCCTAGCTTAATATCTTCTATAGGTATAAGTACTATACTTTAGTTTATATATTCTATACCTTTAGTCGCTTTAGAGCTCGAATACCGTCGTATATATACTTTATTAGAGTTTCCTAACGCGAGATTAATTACCGACCTTAATTACGTTAATAATATTACGACGTTACTTAATCTCGTAAGAGATTCCCTTAACGCCTAAGCGATTTCCTCTACCTCTAGGGAAGGGCCTACTAAGCCCCCGATACTCGCTTCTTTAGATCGGGTTTTTTTAGCGCTAGCGATAAGCGCGGATAAGTAGGCTGTGATTTCCTAGTACATAGTCCAAAGGACTGACAAATGGGTTATAATTATAAGGCACGTATGGAGAAATATATAAAAGGGAAGCTTAAATTTTTTCTATCTCAAGATGATTCCTATGAAAGCGCGGCGGACGTCGTCCTTTTATAGGTCTTTTGCTAGCTTATTAAGGCATTTATATGTATTTACTTATGCACCTAAATGCTCACCGCTAGGCAGTATCCATATGTATTAATATACGTTTACAACGTACTATAATATACTCCGACCTATTAGGGATCTATAAGATCCCCTTTCTCAACTAGATCGTCCGCGATCTACCTTTAATTAGTAAAGGATATTAGGAGGACTTCCCTTTATATATCTTTTATAGCTTTTTAAGTGTTTTTATGCTTTTCTAGGGGGGTCCTCTTTTCTTATCCTTTTCGACTTCCAAGCATACAAATCAGGTCTAAATAATAGGAATAATAATAAATAGGTGATATTAGTAATAATAATAATAATAATAATAATAACGACTAATATAGAAATAGGGGGGGTCTAATCTAGGATATAGGGTTTTCTCTTATCTTATAGTGTTTCGGGTAGCTATTAGTACCAATTCATCTAACTATTAGCGGCGATTCGCCTTAATATTACGTAGTATTTAGGGGAATCGCGTAGATAGCGATACCTAACCGGACCGTAATAGCCTATATTATCCTATACTAGTGACGATTACGTAGCTCTATCTGCTATTTATGCTAAATATAGGTAGCGGGCCTACTAGCGTAGAGCGCTACGAAAGTAGGCGGTAGCGGCACTATAGGAAAGGGGGGTGCTACTATAATTATAGCCGCTACTACCGGTGCTAGTATTAGCACGAATGCGGCGATAACGGCGCTAGCGGCGGGCCTAGTAGCTACTATTAGTGCTACTATAGGTACCGCTGCTAGTGCCGCGACCACTACGACTAGTGCTAGCGGGGGTCCTCCTTTAATATTATTAATCTTAATAGCATTAGCGGGCGTAAAGGCGGGTAATAGATAGACCGTGACGGTAGCTGGGGCTAATGCTATACGCCGTAGGCGTGTAATAGTCGCTTAAATAGGTAGGGGGTTTTCGGTAAAGACGTGTGCTAACGCTACTAGGTTAATAAAACGTAGCGTATTATTAAAATCGCTACCGTTTAACTTCTTATTAGTAGGCGTTACGTGCTAGTCGTATACGCGTAGGTATATTACTACCGCGAGGTCTCGTTTGGCGCGAGTACGTAGGTTTAGGGTCTTAATCTAGGCGTTATCGGCTATTAAAAAGCCGTTTATTACGGTCGATAGGTAGCCGGGGATACGGTAGTTAGCCTAGCTATTATAGTAATTAGTATAAGTACTCTACTCTACGTTATTAATAACGTATCTTTAGTAACGAATACTAGGGTATTCGATACGTCTAAGTATATATCGAGGGTACGGGAGCGCTTCCTCGTTAGTGATCACGGCGGCTACGCGCGGCTAAGTAGCGGCTATAGTAGGTAATAGGGTGTTATTAGTGGTGTTAGTATTAGTGTTATTATCGTTTATAGTGTAGCTAGTGGGCTCTATATATGGAATAGCTAGTAATAGTAGTAATAATATTAGTAATAGGAAAGATAGGTAAGAAAGAGATAGTAGTAATAATAGAGACGAAGAATTATCTATTTTCGAGTCATTTATAGCTAGAAATCGCTAGCTTTTTATACTTCTTTATTAGTCGTATAGCTATTTGTTTCTTTATCTATCGTAAATAGGAAAGAAGTTAGCTTTTATTATAGAAGGTAAGGTCTATCGCGGCGTTTATCGTATAGGGAGGTCTTTTATTAGTTAATATAGTTTAAATAACTATTAAAACGGGTAGTTATTGGGAAAAGTGGGGCCCGGAGACTAGAAGGGATAGCTAGATAAAGGACGTTTAGGTCGGTCCCTGTATCTAGAATATCGTGATGTGGCGATGTTATGCTTTTAGTATTAGATAGTACTATTAGCACCTCCTTCCCCTCTCTTCTTCATATAAATATTAGAAATGGTAGTAGCTAGGAGTGCCGATACAGATGGTAGTCGCGAATAAAAAAAAATAGGGATAAAGAAAAAAATAGCGTGATAGCGTAGCGATAGGCCTAGAGCGGTTTAAAACGAAAAATAGAGGTAATAGAGGCTATTACGGGCGAATACGCGGGAAATAACCGGGAAAAATAGGCGAATAGCGTAATTTTAGCGGTAATAGCGGGAATATAAAAAAGGAATAAAGGAAAAAATTTCTAAAAAAGGAATCGTAGCGAGGCGTAATAGTAAGGCGTAGTAAGTATAAAAGGAACGAAAATAGCATAAAGAAAATAGAATATAGGTAGAACTAGGATATAATTAGGGGTTAATTTAGAATAATATATAACGAATAAGAGGTAATTAATATAAAGGGAAAATAATTAGTAATAAAAGGGAAATGAAAGTAAGGAAAAAAAAGAATAGTATGTGTATAGTAGTAGTTACCTACCGATAGATGATAGGCGCTTACGGTCTAGCTTAAGAAGGCGGCGACTAGTATACTAAAGGCTACGAATAGGCTAGCCGTCTTCTACGTAGGCTAGGAATAGGTTAAACCTATTATACCGTTTATCGAGTCGATAGCCGCCCGGTAACTCTAGAGTATAGGTATTACCTTAGTAAACGTCGATAATAAGCTATGGGCCGTTGTAGAATAGCTCGTGTTTATGCTTTTGCGGTCGATATCGTAAAATCTAATCGCTTTTTCTAAAAATACGGTGCGTAGCTTTATTATTTTGTAGTATAGCTCTAATATGTATTTGGTATACCTTTACGGAGTTAGATAATAGGCGAACGGTCTTAAATAACTACCTTTCGCGAGCTAAGTCCTGTTAAGAGGCGATATCTTCGTTTATTATCGGTTCTCGTTCGTATGTCGTAGCGATATAGGACTTACTATAGTAAGGCTCGGTACCGAAAAGTAGGTAATATGGGGAAAAGCCGCTTATTTAAGGGCGATTTAGGTAAATACGTATAGCCTTAGGAATAATTATTAGCTAATCGATATCCTCCCGTTCTTTGGTATTAACGCTGGCTAAGCGATAGGTAATATACTTAATTTAGCTATTAAAACGCTTAACTCGCCTATTCGTCCGTAGATAGTATATCGTTATCTGGTGCTACTAGATAGGTGGCTCTTGGCTAGCGAGAAGGGTTTTAAACTTATCGGAGTTAAAAGGAGTACTATTATCGGTAATGATCTCTACTAGGGGTCTGAATGCGGCGTAAATACGCGTGAGTAGTATCTTAGTAGTAGCTAAAGTGCTATTACGAGGGTCTATAGCTACTATAGCGTAGCCCGTAGCGTATTCTATGGCTATTAATAACTATATTCGCTTTCTATTAACGATGAAACGTCTAGTGAAGTCTATCCCTTAGCGTACTAATAGTCGTGCGGTTAGTATCGGTCGTAGCGACTCGGTTACCTAGGGAGGCTTTTATAGTAGTTAGTATTCCGTATACCGTCGAATAGCCTTATTCGTAGTTAATATTAGGTTGGGGTGCTATACTCGTCTCGCTAATAGGGCGTATAGCGTACTAACGTAAGTATATCCTTCTAGCTTATAGACTTTAACTACTTCTATTACGGCTACCTTATACGTTAGTATCCTTATTAGAGAACGGTTAATAACGGTATATACTTCGTTATGAAAGACGGCGAAATAGTCTTTAACGAACGTCGAAGTGATACGATTAGGGAGAGGATAGCCGTTTTCGAGGTAGTTAATAATATCTTAGACGTCGTGTTATCTAAGGTCGTCTAACCTTTTAACGTTAGTAGCTATCGGCGTATCGTTCGTAGTATTTGTAGGCTATTCGGCGTCCGTGGTGTTATTAGACGGTGGCTGTGCTAGTAGCCGTATCTTAAATCGCTGGTTCGGGGGTCTGGGGTTATCGTTATTAGTAGGAAAGGCGTCGGTTATCGTATCTTTATCGTCTAGATCGGGCCCTTCCTCCTTATTTATTACTAGCGCTATATCTATACGCGGTCGCGATAACTAATCGGCTAAGATATTAGCCTTACCGGAGCGATAGTAGATACGTACGTTATAATATGCGATTATATCGAGGAATCGTAATATTCGGGCTAGTTATTCTTACTTTATAGTAAAAAGGCGGAGTGTTTTATAGTTAGTAATAACGGTAATCTCCGTGGCTTCTAACTAGCTCCTCTAATATTATAATAATATAATAACGGTAAGTATTTCTCTCTCCTAGGTACTATATCGCTACTAGGTTTTCGATAAAACGGCGCTAAAGTACGTAACGGGGCGTAATATATTACGTTTATTATTAGAATCGCGTTACGGTTAGAATAATATAGCGCTAATAGTAGATATCGAGGCGTCGGTCTTTAGGACCGATAGTAGCGTGTAGTCGTAGTTACGTAGCTCCGGAAGGGATACTATTATGTCGCGAATATCGCGCTATGCCTATAATAACTCGTCGTCTAGCTACACTTATGCGCCTTTTAGCTTATCTACTCTAGTATATTTATAGAGTAGGCGCGCTTTATATATAAAGTAGGGGATAAAGCGGCGTAAATAGCTAGCGGCGTTTAAAAAGCTACGAATCTTAGTAGTAGTAGTAGGCGGTAGTCTCTCTCGTACGGTAGCGGCCTTTTTAGGGTCTAGGCGAATACCGTGGACGGAGATGATTATTCCTAGGAATTTACCTTCTTTAACGAACTATTCGTACTTTTTAAGGTTTAACGATAGTCGATAGCGGTTTAATTAATAGATAATAGTAACTATCCGTTCCGCTAGTTCTACTATTATCTCGCCCTAAATGTAAATATCGTCTAAAAGGCCTATTATAAAAGCGCGGACCGGCTCGAGGACCTTATTTATAAAACGCTAGAAAGTAGCTAGTACGTTTATAAGGCTAAACGGTATACGAAGCTACTCGTATTATCTAAATAGTATAGAAAAGGCGGTCTTTAGTACGGCTTCGGGGTCTATAACGATTTACTAGAAGCTATTTTTAAGGTTAAGGAAGGTATAAAAGCGGTATCCGGTAGCTTATTATAAGGAATCCTCGATATTTAGTAATAGATAGGCGGCCTTTCGGGTAACTTCGTTTAATACGTGGTAATCGATCGTAAAGCGGTATCGTAGTTAGTTATCGCCCGGGAGGGGCTTCTTCGGTAGTAGTAGTACTAGTATAGACTATAGGGAGTTAATGGCGTATCGAATAACGCCGAGAGAGAGTAATTTATTAGTGAATTCTCTTATGATTTCACGTTAGTAAGGGCTATAGCGGCGTAGGGGAAGAGATCTAGGCTTAGCGTCTACCGTCTTAATATTATACTAAGTGCGGGCCTTTACGTCCGGTCTAGTATTAAAGTACCGGGGAATAAAGACGAAGGTATTATCTTTAAAGGCTTTTCGTATAATTATTAGGGCTTCGGTATTAGCTTTCTTTTATTAGTTTTCTATAATAACTCTAGCACCGCGAATGGTATCGTGCTTCGTACGCTCTTTCGTAAGTAATAGCTACTTTTTATATTTAGGTAGTAGTTCTTCGTTAAATTTAATAGTAACGCGGTCGGTATTTACTATCCGTAGGAACGCTTAGCGTAGTAAAGGGCTATTATTATATAGCTAATTAGTGAGATAAGTAACGAAGGCGAATATTTTAGAAGTGACGTAGGAGAGGGCGTAGGTATTAGGGTCGGCTAGCGAAATGCCGTGAATATATATCGATAGGGGTAAAGGGGGGTCTTTAGCGTAAGGAAGACTAGGATTATCGGTAGAAGGGGAGGTATTTATTAGAAGGTTATCGGCGTAGGTTATATAGGTGATAGCGATATTATCGCGTCGTTAGGGAGGGTAGAAATAAGGAATAACGGGGGAATTACGTAAAAGTGTGAGCTTTATCTCGCTATTAGCGTTAGTATACCCGAGCTTCGTAGCTCCGCTTCTACTAATAGTTAGGTCAGCGGGGTAGGCACCGTCGGTAATAATACCGGCCGCTATAGAAATAACCTCTAATAGACCGTTAACGGTTATTAGTTAGAAGGAAATAACGATATCGTTAATAATAGCGAAGCTACCGTTACCGCCTAGACTATTAAGGCGTAGCGGGTCTAAAGATAGGTACGGCTTTAAATAGTAATAAGCGTACGATTTAGAGACGAAAACGCTTACTATTCCGGTATTAATAAATATAACGAGGGGGGTTTATTTATTATTCGTTAGTAAACCGGTATAAAGGCGATATCGCTCGCGATATCCTTCGCGGCGTAGCTATTTTATTAATATCTTACTAATAGTCGTAGATTCCTCCGTCGATAGGGTAGGAAAGAACGTAGAATAGTAGGTAACGTTAGCGAAATAGTTATTATTTACGTCCGAGCTAGTATCTTTAGAAATAGGTGAACCTTTAGGAGATAAATCCTCTTTCTAGGTAACGTAAGTATTATAATTCGCGGGCTTCTCATCCCCTCTCTTATCGTTTCGCTAGCCTTTATCCGTTATTTATTTATCTTTATATCTAAAGGGGTAGGGAGTAGGAGAACGGTGCGCCTTTCGGTCTTAAGACGGCCGTCGTAAATAGTCGCGGTCTCGGTCCCGAGAGGTATTACGGGAATAGTAACGAGTATCGCGGTTATCGCGTGAACGGTTACGATTATCGGCTGATCGACCGCGATTTATCGTGAAACGAGTCTTTTATCGGCGGTTATTATTCTTATCGCGGGGTTCTAGGTATTCGCGTACCTAATAACCGGTCTTTCCGTAGCGGAAACACGTCGATTTATCCCTATCTTTATCCTAAGTAATATAATTAAGGGCTTTTTCGCGTATTCTAAATTATAGCGTTTCTCCTTCCTCCTCGGCTACTTTTAGTACGGTATTTAGCTAAGCGGCGTGCGATTATATGTTTTTTAATAGGTAACGGGTAGTATTTACTATAGCACGAACGCTCGAGTCCGTACTAATATCCTATCTCGTCTTATACTATAAGTCCGTAATATTATAGCATAGAATATCCTTAACTATACGTCGAATATAGTACGTTTTAAGTAAGTTATTAGTGGAATTCTATACTATTTCGGCTAGAAGTTCGATAGCCTTATGTTCGGACTTATGCTAGTAATTAAGTGCGAGAGTTATAAATACGCGCGACGGGGTAGCTATTAGAGTGCGACTAGAGATAAATATTAATACTAATTCTATTAGTATTAGCTATAGTATATCGGCGTACCTATAAATAAAGTACTAAAGGGGTATAAATTCGCCTCTAATTACCGGTAGTATTCGAGACGTCTAGTATATATATAGAATTATAGATTCGTATAGGTAGGTCTAAATACGTACTAATTATATTATAACTATATAGTCCGCTTTACTTAAGTAGTTGCTTTATAGCTAACTAACTGCTTTTTTACCGTTCTTCTTACGATCCTCTCTATCGTTAATGTCTGATAGTAGTATTAGCTCTGGAAATGTCGCCTAAAGATATTTATATTACTTGGTTACGCGTTCGTCGTTCCTTAGGGGCTTATTATAGGCTATTAGTCTACCTTCGATAGCTAAATTCCTATTTACTAAGCGAGGGCCGGGGAATCGGCTATTAATAGCGAGCCTTAATAGTAGTGAAAAGCCGTTAATACTAACGTCGTTAAATGGCTTCCGTTCCGGTCCTAGGTAGAGCTTCGCTTAGAACATTATACTAGGTATTATTATTTACGATGAAGCGGGCTGGAATAGTGTCGGGGGGTTATGGAACGTATTACTATTATAAGCTCCTTATCTATATACGTAGCTTTATAATCCTTCTAATACCGTTATTCCTATGCCTTTAGGTGTTTGTAATAATATGTATAGCACTATAGGCTAGGTTCCGGATAATTAGATATCTTTCGTAGTTAGTAAGGGGTTATTAGCTACGGTTACGCTAGTAAGGGGGCTTCTTCTACCGGTATTAGTAGATAATAGTAGTACTATTATAGACGGGTTATTAGTTGGGGACGTGGGAATAGTAAAAGATAAAGAGGTAGTTATGGTTATAGCCGGTAAGTTACTACGGCTTATAACGTTAGCTAGTCTTTCTAGAAGTCTTTCTATTATCGTAGTAATAACCGTATTTATATTATCGGTATACTCTTTATCTCTCTTTTATCTCTTAATATTAGACTCTACGTGGTTTAATAGTAGCGTTTTTATTATTTACTTTAATTCCTCGATTATAGATAACTCAGTAGTTTAGGGTAGTGGACTACTAGCCGGCTAAGCCGGTGGAATATTCGTTCCGTTATCTACCGCCTTTCCCTTCCCTCGGCCTATTATTATCGGGCGATTACGTGTAATAGGCTATACTTCCGTAGGTAGTTATAGCTCCTTAGCTAGTAACTTACTGGTATAGGTCTCTTTTACCGTAACTTCGGAAGATAGGGGTAGCGGTTACGTCGATTAACTACTAATAATAGGGGTTTACGGACTTTCGCTTATGTTTTATAGGCTAGGGGTGACGCTTACCTTACTTAAGGCTTTAAGGTTATAGATAATACTTTTATCTTTTTTTCGTAGAATACGTTATTCTTTATCTATTATCTAGAACGAAAAATAGATATTAGCGGTCTGGACTTACCGTCGGTATGGAATTATAGGGATAAAGGACGGTAAGTAGGAGTAAATAGTAGTAAGGGTAGGTTAATAGGGGGTTAGTAGTTAATAAAAGGAGTTAGATAGTCACGATTTATAGGTTAGTATTAGGGTAACGCGTATTTAGGGTACTAAGAAATAATGAAAAAGAGAACTATTAAAACGAGAAATAGGGCTAGTATAAATAAAAGTAGGTTTATTAGTACGTAAAGGGAGGTGATTAGAACGTAAAAGGGGTCGATTAGAACGTAAAAGGGGTACAAAAGCGGGCCAGTCTCGTAATAAGAAGCGGATTAGTAATTAGAAATAATAGAAAAATAGGTAAGGAGGAAAACCGTAAACGGAGATTATCGAAATCGAAATAGCGGGAATACCGAGGTATTAGTTACTGGAATAAAGGAAATATCGTAGAAATAAAAAGAAAAGTATAAGAATTAGCTATCAAATGTTCCGTAGCTAGGACTCGAACCTAACGTTAGGATCTAACGATTTTAGAAGTAGGAAAAAGGCACGCGAGAGGCGTAGATAGTTAGTAAAGGTGGTAATTCGGCGTTCACCGAGGTAATAAGTAGTTAATTAGTTATTATTTCGGTAAAGGTAGAATTAAAAGAAAAGAATAGTGGTATTTAACGTGCTTTCGTTACTGAAAGGAGGTCGAATAAAAAGGGGTTTATAAAAGAAGGGTAATCCGTTATTTAAGGTAAACGGTAAGTAGTGAAACTGTCGATTGTAATGAATGTGGGATTGAAAGAAAGGAAGTCGAGATGTCGATTAATTGCGTATCGATTAGGACTCGAACCCAGAGGAAAGGTAAACGATTGCGACGGTTAGGCTTTAAAGGAAGGTTAATAAGAGATTAATAATATGAGTATTACGCTTATAAAAAATTAATTTTTTGTGATTTCCTAGTATATAGTCTAAAGGACTAATAAATGGGTTATAATTATAAGGCACGTATAGAGAAATATATAAAAGGGAAGCTTGAATTTTTTCTATCTTAAGATAATTCCTATGAAAGCGCGGCGGACGTCGTCCTTTTATAGGTCTTTTGCCAGCTCATTAAGGCATTTGTGTGTATTTACTTATACACCTAAATACTTACCGCTAGGTAGTATCCATGTGCATTGACATACGTTTGCAACGTACTGCAATGCACTCCGACCTATTGGGGATCCATAAGGCCTTACGGTTTATTTAGCGTTAATTATTATAACTTAATAGTTATACTATATTAGCTACTTCGCTTATCGAGCCTCTAATACTCGTTTCTTTAGAATAAGCTCTTATAGTATAAGTAGAAAGCGTACCTAAGTATTCCGCTTAGCGCTAGTTATTACCTTAAAATAAGCGCCCGCTTACTCGTTATACTAACCTAATAGCTATTAAGGCTATTAGGCTACTCCTTAGTAGACGGGACTACGCCTCTATTTTCCCGCTTAAGGAGTATAGCTTACTACCTTACTCGGACTTATAGGAGTTTTTCGAGCCGTTATACGTATCCTTCGCTATAGTAGTATCTTTTAAAGTCTACCCTTTATACGTTTACGCCTTAGAACTAACTACTTAACGTAGTATATTAGCTTACTTATATTAAAATAAATTTCTTAAGGTTAGTTAGTTTAAAATAACTTCGCTTAAGAGTAAAGGTATATAGGAAGTAATTCCTTATCTAAGTAACTAACGTATTATTCTTATTAAGTAGGTTTAGAAGTATAAGCTTAGTAAAGATAGTAAAATTATACGTTTTAAAGCTTATTACGTAGTATAAGGTAATAGGTAAGACGTTTCCGCGTTAAATACGTATATTACGATACTCGCGTTACGCTTACTACGCCTATTCCTTACGTTCGCTACTCTTTTTAACTTTAAGCTTATATAGTTTAATATCTCTAATACCTTTTTAAACGCCTCTTTAGAGGATATTAATTTAGAGATTTATATTTAATTACTTAAACCTCTTTATAAGCGTTACCTTAGTTATATAGCTCTTCTTAAGAAAGCCTTATATAGTTTAAGCGAATCCCTAATTCTTTAGTTCGATACTCTATTAAAGGAGTTTAAGGCGTTAGGGCTTATATACTCTACGTAAGACCCCTATTAGTAAATAAACTCGCGTAAGACTATTTACTTTCTCGTTTACGTAGATAATATCCTCGTTAGCTATACGCCTAACTTACGAGATAAATACGAAGCTATACTTAAATAGCTCTCTTCGCGCTTTAATATACGTAGAGAAAAGTCTACTATATTTTTCTTAGGCCTTTATATTATCCGTAATAGAGCGACCTAGCGCCTATAGCTATCTTATAACGCCTATATTAAGAAGATCGGATAGCGTTTTAGTCTTAATACTAGTTAGGACTCCTATTTATATCCTATATCTTACCCGCCGTTCTCTAGCGAGTCTTCGCTAGCCTATATAAAGCTCTTCCTTAAGAAGGTAAGGTCGATCCTATATACGGCTATTATATTATATCTAGACGTCGCGTTTATAGCTTCTAACCTTACTTAATTTACTTAAAACCTAGGCCCTAACTATATAGCTATTACCGATTAAGTTATTTAATATCTTTATAGTAAGCGTTTCCTTATAATCTATTACTCCGCTTCTAACTTTATAAGGGGTAGAGTACCTACTATCGATATCCTAATTAAGTAGTTCTATAGTAAGATAAATCTTTTTATACTTATATATAATAATACTTTATTCGTAGACGTCCTAGATACGAGACGTTTATTAAACGGCTTTCTAGTAACTATACTTAATAGTCCCGTTATATAGAAAGCCGCTAAATAATAAATAGTTACTATATTAACGATAGAAGTAGAGCTTTTAGCTTTAAGCTTAATAATACGCGAGGGTATTACTCTCTATCGCCTAATAAACTTTATTAGCGTTTACTTAACTACGCCTCTAATAGTAAGCTACGATAATATATAAACTATACGCCTAGTTATAGATACCTCTTCTTAAGTAAATACTTATCTACGTTACGTTAATATCTATAATATATAGATAAAAGAGTAGTTTAGTAAAAATAAAGGTCTCGTAAAGTACGTCTCTATATTAGAGATACCCGCGGACGGGCTTACTAAGGCTTTAAATTAATAAAAGTTTAAATATTTCTATACTCTCCTAAATCTATAATCTATATATAAACGGGTCCGTAAGGCCTAATACTAACTCTATTAAGTCTTCCTCTTCCTTCTTCTATCTACCTTAGCGTTCCTTTTTCCCTTTCTCCGCTCTCTTAGAATTTAAGATAATCTAAAATTTTAGCGAACTATTACTTTATAAAGTAGCGGTAGGGTTTATTAGATATAACTAGAGTCTCTATATCTTTAAGAGCTCGCGGTACCTTAATACTATCCTTCCGTAAATCCTAGCGCTATAGCTCGGCCTTACGTAAGTAGTTAAATTCGTATTCGTTAATAACGAATATCTCCTTTACTACGTAGCCTAATAAGACTACCTCTCCGCGCGTAGCCCCGTCTTACCGTAACGTCTTAATAAACGGGCGTACGAGTAATACGATATACGATAGGTTATTTATTTACGGTTAGTACCTCTCTCTTCCGGTCTCGCTTTCGTACCGAGCTTCGAACTTACTAAGGCTTATACTTCCCGCTAGCGCTATAACGATAGTACCGTAAAGCTCTTACTCTAGCGGGCCTTATAAAGTAGGCGCCGCTACTCTTATAAGAAGCGGCGGACTCGAGGTAGCGCCTATAAGGTATAAATTCCTTAAGAGTATTAAAGCCTTTTAGCGCTATCTCCGTAGCGGGTAGCTTATATTTAGGTATATCGTATTCTCGGGAGGGCTTTCGTCTAGTATTCTATTATCTTATAGGAGTTTTCGTAATAGATTTCTCGTTAGTTAATAGGAATAGAGGAGGAAATAGAACTTAAAGGTAGTAAGTAAGAGACCGTATTTATATACTTCTCTCCCCCCCCCCCTCTCTCTCTTTTCTTTTTTTTTATTAATAGCTCTAGCGGTACGTACGCTCGTTAATATATTTCCGTAGCCTAGCCCGCGCTCTTTTAGTATTATTTTAGCTAGTATTTATACTCCCTCCCGGGTAGGTAAACTATTTAGGGACCGTATAATTATATTTTTTTTCCTTTTCTTTCTTTATTCTAAATAGTTATTCGTACTTTAGTAAATACGGGTCGGACGCTTTTAGTCTAGCTATATTCTTTATTTCTCTATTTAGTAGGCTTCCTAGCTACCGGTATATCCGTAATATATCCTTACTTCCTATTAAGCGTTCGCTTACCTATTTATTTACTTATCCCTAGTACTTCGGTACTATCTTCTTAGTTATCTACTTCGTTACCGTATATAGATAGGGGTATGCGGCAGTATATAGCACTCTTACGGGAGTATGGTCACGTGACATGACGTGCTCGAGTCAGGTGATGAGTATGCGGTGTTTATCTAGGACTCCGCCCAAGCTGCTCACCGCTAGTTAGATATATAGAAGAATCAACACATGATTAGATGCCACAACTCTTCGTTGGTGAGGTTCTTGTTCGAGCTTGGTGGTTGGGTGGGAAATTTCCGAGATGCCAGGAGGGGCGGGTGCGTGGGCCAACGGTGGTTTCTGGTCGCAATGTCGGCGATGGATAGGGCTCTTCGTATCGAAGACATCCTGATACCCTCAAGAAAGACGAAGTGCTGGGCTGCCCGTGCAGTAGTAGCCCGGGATAGTATGTTAGAGTCGAAAAGCAGAGCTCCGAACCAGCACATGGCGCAGATCCCACCCAACACACACACACACACACACACACACACACTCCAAGCTCTTCTATCGATAGCCAGCCCAACACTGCTGAGAGGATGATGCAATTGGTGTGGGTGGACGCCCTCCAAGATCCCGACGACGAGAGCGTTTTGCACAGCCCGGATGAATGGCGGGTCTCCTCCTTGATATGCACGACCACAATATCCGTACATCCAGGACAGACGAGAGAACCAGACTTCAAAGCTGGGCTCTCTTGGTTCCAAGTTCTATCAGCGAGAACAGAACCAACAGCCAAGACGACCTACAACACTACGAGTGCTGTCCATAGCAACATGTTCGATCGTTGGAACGGGTATAACGCATCGACATGGGGGTGTGTGGCGATGACAGTGCCCGCCTACGCCAACACCCACACCCCTCTTCGTCTTGGTCTCTCCCCTCTGGATCTTATCCACCCCCACCCCCTCCCCCTTTTGTCTTCTCACGGTTTCTTCGAGTCTTTTTTCTGTGCGGATAGCGGAAACATTCGATCCAAGTCAAATCCACACCCTCGGGATTTCTGTAGGGCTGGCCACCGCAGCAGCAGGCAATAATAGATATAAAAATAAAATCAAACCGAAAACACCCTCGCTCTGCCTCTCCCTCTCTGTCCCTATGTTTCTCGCTCACGTTGATGCACACAACTCTCGCTTGTGTCAGTTCCCACCCTCGATTCGAATGTGGTGAAGGCTACAGAGAATTGACACTAACACTTGAGATGAATCAGAAAAGGAGAGGACGGCTTTGTTTTTTTTATTTTTATTTTTTATTTTTTATTTTTTATAGAGGAAAGCAATAGGGGGGGACCTGTCTTCGGCGATAGCTCGTAGTGCAGCTTTTTCCCCCTGCACCGAGCATCTCCGATTAAGCCCACCAGAGCTGAACAAGCCTTTCCATTCCCCATGTCGCGCCCCTGTCACCCGTGAACCCAGTCGAATTATAAAAAACGAAGAAGAAAAGGCCAAAATCCCCAAAGTTCCTTTCCTTCGATAACACACCGAACGGCGGAAACACGGCACAGGATTCACGGCATACTGGGAGGGAACCTCCAGAAGCGCCGACGGCGGCCCGCGCGCCCTTGGCTTGACGGCTGCCACTACTCTCGCGTTTTGTGCCTCGCTTGGCTGGTTCTCGAATCTTTTTCCTGTGCTCGTAATCCTCGTGTGTGTGTGTGTGTGTGTGTGTGTGTGTCAAGAGGCCAGAGCATTATCCCCATAAGTATGGGGGAGTAAATGGCTGAGTGGCCCACCTTGCTTCTGATTGAACTTTCTCATGCGAACCCGCACCGCCAGTATCGTCATCACCAGGTGTTTGCTACCGATGCCCATAACCCTCACGTGCAAATCTGTGGCTGTCCAGGCTGTGTGCCCTGCTTGCGTTTGATAGTGGCGATAGTACCGTACAGCTTGCTGGGGGGGATTGAGTGCTCTCGTGATTCTGCAACGGCGACATTTGCGGAGTTCATCTGGGTTTGTGATATGTAAAGTGACGGAAGATCTGAGGAAAGGCCGTTATGATCGCCGTCCACCAGCTGTTCTGCTTGCTTTACCATGTAATCTCAATGGGATACCACATGCGAAGAGAGAGAGAGAGAGAGGCTCGAGGTACGAGCCGGCCAATTGGGATCGGAACCACACGGCTCTGTTGAGCGGCTCCCCCAAGCGGGCTCCTGGCTTTATTTTCGTCTCTCTCCTTTTCCCAATGGTGGCTTCAGTGAGATTGTATCTCTCCGGGACCAGCAAGGGTAAAAGGGCCGCTCAACAATTGAAGAGTATGTTGTCGATGATCGCAAACTTTAGCGATATTGGGGCGAAAAACCAGTGTAAGACGTCCAAGAGAAAGCTATTTTGGGGGGAGATTGGGCGTAGGGGAGGAACCGGAAGCAAGATACGGCAAATAATGTGTCCTTGACGTATTATGTACGGGATCTCCTGTACCGGGGATCCAGACACACACACACACACACACACTGGAGCTTTTGCCCTTGCCAACCCACCAGATCTGATTCCGGGATGGCCGATTCGGACATAAGAACATCTTACTTCCTGCACCGCACCGGCACCCGCAACCCCCCAACAAGGCGGACGATGCTTCGGTCGAGATAAAAGCGGAGAGGAGGAGGAGCAGGAGGAGACACCCTCCCCCACACGTACGTGCGTGTTGTGCGTGGTCTTTGTCCCTTCATTTTGTTCTTCCGTTTGCTATCCTCTTCAGGCAAGTGTACCACGTCGTTTGCCCCAGGCCATGCTGTGCCCATCTTATTCCCAGCGCGCACCGATCTTTCCCCAAGAGTCGATTTCTAACTGCTGGTAATCTTCTACGTGCTGGTAAGGTTCAAGCTTGCTCTGCTCACACAGACGTAATGCCGCTGTAGCTTGTACCAGTAGCACGAAGCTCGATGGGTGGCGGGTTGTCAACCGGACAACTGGGAACGCCGTCTTCTTCGCACGCTCCATTGCTCTGAAGGAACCTGTGACGCCGGCGCGGGCTATCAATCTCTCCATTGCACCGATTCCCCAAGAGCTTGTACCTGGCCCTAGACCCTGGGCTTACCTTTCGGCGTTAATATCATGGGAAAAAAGGCAGTACAGTACTGTACAGTAGATCTGCGGGGGGGTGGTTGAAGTGCCCTGTCTGAAGGATCACCATCCAGTCCCTCCCCCTCAACACCACCCTGCTAAACTCTCCTTCACCAAGCAAGTGACGTCTGGCCCGGCCTCCTCTTCCCTACTATCTGTCTGTTCTCGCATCTCCGCGATTCCGGTTCCCTCTCCCCTTGAAGGAGGAGAAGTCTAGGCCTGCCGCGGATTTGTCGTCCTGGATCATAACGAGAGTGTGTGTCTTGACGATATCAGATTACCAACGCGCTCTGTCCTCCTAGAACCCACGCCGCAAATTAGCAATGCACTTTTGTCGCATGGCTCGAGATATACTGTAGTGTGCTGCGTGCATTCCGCCCTAGGCGTCTCATCTCTGTATTCCAAATCTTTCTCCACAGCCCGGCCCTGTGTTTCTCTAGCTTCCCCAGGCCGATCCACTGAAGATGAGAAGCCTTCACAGCGGGCCCCTGGTCTAAACGCAGCAAAGTTCATGAGCATGTGTGTATCTGTGTAGCTCTAGCAGCGGTCAAAAGATTAATAAACACCCGAGGATGCGACATACACCCCTCGTTGGACAGACAGACAAACCAAAGCGGTCGAGGAGCCGAGCATCCTGACTGTTGAGATATCTCCAAGACGAAAATTGAGGACAAGCACGGCGACAAGCCTCCGGAGGAAGAAGAGACGACGGCATTGCTATGATGCAGTCCGACCCGACCTAAGTCCAACCCTCGCACTTTCATGTCGGACAAAACCGCCTGGCCCAGAGCAGCCCCCCCTCGTGGGCTCCGTCTCGCACCTGTTCGCACTCCAAGCTCCGGACGAGAATGGGAGAAGAAGACGGGGCCCTTGTTGACTTCTCTTGTCTGTTTTTTTTCTCGTGGCCGGTATACGAGAAAGAACCGCACGGGGTTTCGGCTATTTCAATCCGCTCTGCAGCCTCCCACTGGGCCGATGGACCAACCAACATGCTGTCTACAGGACATGCAGCCAGATCGGCCAGGGTAGGATCACGTTGGAGGGCCCGCACGCGCAAGTTTGTTTTCGTTCTGCGGGATGTGGGTGTGGCACCACTCACTCACACGAGAGGGGGAAGGTCTACAGTACATACAGTATGTAGGCTGCTGACAATTCTTCCCCCCCCTCTCGCCGTGGCCCAGACCTGTTCGGCAGCTTGTGTGTGTGTGAGTGTGTGTGCCGTCCGTTCCAGACCAGCCTGCACAACACGCCAGCCCTACGGTTTCCATCTTGACGACTCATCGGTTGGGTCTGCGTCCTTGTCGAAAGAACAAAAAAGAACACACACACGGACTACCAAAAGTGCACCTGTCAGACCCGTGTGTTGTATGCTATGTCACCGCCCAACTTGATATAGTTTGCACCAGGTCTGAAAGAAGAGCAAAAACACACATCTACCCACCGGCCTTATCTTTCCTCCTCCTCTACCTCTCCCAGTTAAAGTAGGTACTCAACGCGGATTCACGTAGAGGCACATGTTTTCGCTGGTGCAGACTGATTAAAAGTAACACCACAGAGCATGTGCCAAACCTCACTGCACTCTCTCTACTGTATAGACTCACGATGATGCACGTCTTAGCTTTTCCAGTGTCCAGCTTTTATTTTTATCTTTGTTTTTGTTTCTTGGTGGACCACACACACCCTCGTAGCATCTTCGGCTCTAATACGGGCGGCTTTTTGTAGCTGGTGGTAATTGCTTCCACCCGCCGCTGCACGCTGGCAGGGAAGAAACTTTCTTTCTCTATGCGTGTCTCTCTTTTCTACTGGCGGCCGATGTCCATAGCAAAATATTAAGTCCCCGAGACGGTGGTGGTGCACTGGCCTTGCGAACCAGGCCAGGACTCCAGGCGGTCGGGGTCCCAGGCAGGATCCGGAGAGCCATCTCCTCGTCCTGCTCCTCGTCTCCCCCCGTCCAAACGCACATTTACTGTGCGGGACATTCATCTTGGCGTTCTGCTCACAGTGTTCCTTGTCTCTTTCAGTCCGTGTTATTGCTGCTCCTGCTGCTGGTGTATTCCACCGGCCCGCTTCAGCCCGGGACTTTGTGGCTGTATCTACTCATACTCCCCCCTCGTCCTCCTATTTTTGGGCTTGTTGCTTGGGTAGAGTTGCATCGTCTCCCACCGGACATGCCGAGCCGCCAGGGAAGGCATGCACGAAGTCACTTAAGAGTACCTTGTCACCACGGGAAAAGAGGAGCAGAAAGCAGCTAGCAGAGTCGTGGTGGAGAGGCTGAAATGGGACAGCATTCGCAGTATAGGTCTTTTGTCCGAAAAGTCCTACCCAGCCCTTTCGTGCTCTCGACGAGTACAGTTCCAACGGCATCACACACCTCCATGGCGCTACAGAAAGTCGGTGTCTGCAAATCGGCGTTTGACCATACGTGTTGGTGCTGGCTGCAGCTCCATATAACGGCCGTGGCGCATTGGCCATCCCTGGCACAGGGTCATTTTGTCGATTGATACCCTCCCTCCTCCTCTCGGTTCTTCTCGGTTGGTTGTGCGTGTGTGTGTGTGTGGTTCTTTTGCCCTTTCCCGCTCCGCCGCCAACGCACGGGTACCAAGCTTTGCCTTTCTCGGGGTGTTGGTTTGATCTTGCACACTTTGGGGTGGCTGCATATTCTTGTAGTCTGGTAGGGCTGAAGTAGAGTGCCTGATTTTCAACCAAAGGAGGAAGGGCAGAAGAGGAATAAGTCGGCGAAGCGGGGGTGGGTGAAGAAAGTGAACAGTGAGCAGATAGGGGGGGCAGCCGAGACAGAGAGAGAGAGAGAGAGAGAGAGAGGGGGAGAGAGGGAGAGAGAGAGAGAGGGAGAGAGGGAGAGAGGGAGAGAGAGAGACCTTTGGCAACCAACCCGATCACATCAGGGCCTGATATCGTCGCGACCAGCCACCCAACCACAAGCCGTTTTTGCTGGCTTTGTGCTGCAGGGAACATTAGTCCTCGTCGATCTTGCATGAACACTCTTACCGTGCTGTAGCTTCGCATATGACCCATGTAGGACGAGAACCGAAATGAACGAATCATGTCTTGGGATGGGATCTGCGATGGGTATCGCTTCGAGCCATCGGCGCCTGGTCTCTTTGGCCGGAGACATAATCCCCTCGTGCATGTCGTCGGCCAGGGAATATTCTTTTTCCTTTCCGGTGGGATGTTACGAGATAGAAGTGAGTGGATCATGGTGGCGGCCTGTGCTGTCGGGCAGCTTGGAGTGCATGCACCCATCTGTGGGCCAGCGGCGCCGAATAGCCTTCGTGACAAGTCTAACGGAGATCGCATATACCTCGTCCACCGTCTTGTTGGCTTCTCGTTTCGCTTCTGTCTACGTACGCAGGTTTCGGCACCAGAAAGAAGTGTCTGAGGGGTTGACGGGAACGAAGAAGAAGGGAAGAACATCTCGAGGTTTTTCCTGCTTTTCGCTTGTCTGGCTCCCCCGCTGCGGTTCGATTCCGACGATTCCGTGTACGAAGATGCACAACGAGAGAACCTTAATATAGCCCTATCAACCGAAAAGAGCCACAACAAGCGATAACGAAAGCGAGTGGCATTGCTTGTCGTGCAGTAGGGCTTCACGGCCAGCCCCAAAGCCAAGACCGACTGATACCACAGTGGTAGTATTTGGAGCAAGAGAGAAGTCCATCCACGACCCCCCAGCGAAAGCGAGATCGAGAGGGCTCTTCGTGACAGACTTTGGCGCTCATGCATGAGCACCGGGGAAATCAGAACAGAGGCAAACGCAATGGGTGCATCACCACCTGTGGTTGGATCGTGAACATCGGGCCTGAACGCCGTTATACTTGGCTGGCCTAGAGCGGCTAATTTGAATCTTGTTTTATTTTATTTCAATTCTTTTCATGCTGCATTGCGTCGTTGGGGGTAGCGAAAGCGAGGAGGATTTTCCTCCCATTTTTCGGTTTCTCTTCCTGTTTCTCTTTCTGTTTCTCTTTCTGTTTCTCTTTCTGTTTCTCTTTCTGTTTCCCCTCGTCCCCGAAAAGCAAATGCGCCAACATGGGCCATGCCTCCCCCCATCGCCGGAGACGGTCTCCCGATCTGGCAGTTGTCGTCCGTCGCTTTCTTATGAGTAATTCGAGATTGCTGCTCCCGCTGAGCCCGGCCCACAAACGCGCCCCATGGGTGGTAGGGCTGTGAAGACTTTCCCTCTCCGCTCTTTCGAGGATCTCTTCGTATTTCATTGGGGTTTTCTTTCTTCCTGCTCTTGCTCTGGCTGCTCAGCTACATATCTTGGCGTGGTTTTGGGCCCCTGGTCGCAAAACACTCACTTACGTCGCTCGACCAGCGTCATGCATCCTCCCGAGCATGCCTTGGTTCTGGACGCACTGGGATCAATAATATCGTTGTTGACTGATCAGTGGGAGTAAGGACCCTGAAGAAAAACCCCAACCCCAGCGAGCCATTACCCTAAATTAGGACGACTATACTCAACACTGGGCCAGGGAAACTTCTTGAAAGCATGCGGCGGAGCATCGGCATCGCAGCGACAAGGCCACTAATATATTCTCTACTTTTGTTTTATTTTTTTTTATTTTTTTTTTTAGTATGATAATCCGATATTCACAAGAGGGCTGAGGCCGCCAGACACACGTTACAGTCTGACTGCAAAGGTGAGAAAAACGACGTTCTCAGGTTCCGCCGGGCCTGACCTGTAGAGCTGTGTCGACCTGCACAATGGCGCACATGGCAGGGCCGGGGCAGACTGTAGGGCTGTTTCGATAGTTCGTGATAAGCCATGTTGGACCTGTCGGCGACCGACTTTTGCTGCTGGAGCTGCCAATGCTCCATCCCAGCTCTAGCTTGATCCAGTGGTAGAATCCAAAGTGCCCGTGGGACTCCAGCTCGTATCAGACGTAGCGTCGTTTGGTGCTCGTGGCCTCTAAACCGACGTCAAGTGGTGGACGACGCGGAACTTCTCGTGTGTCGTTCCGCCGGTGTTCCTCCGTCTCAAAAGACGGCCGACTATCAGGAATCCTTCAGATATAGAACAACCCCCCTAAAAGAATAATTGGGGACTCTGCATCGAATGAACCCTGGCTCGGACATGCCGGACCCCAACATTACAGCACATACAGGACGAAAGCCCACGCAGGAAGCGGTATGCGATATGGTGCCATACGATATAGGTGGACTATAGAAGGATTTTCGTTGGGGTGGTTGGTTGGGATGGGCTGTACGCCATGAGCCTCGGGACAGACAGACAGACAGACAGACAAAGGTGCCTGTGACAGTGGCTTCCCGCTGGTTCGCGGTATGAAAGGCGCCGCTGCAACTGCACGTAGTATTGAGAATACCACAGAGCCCGAAATCCCGCTCTAGGTGCCGAAGTTGCATTTCTTTTGTGCTTTTCACTCCCGATCCTGGGGCTATGCAAGCGTGCATATCAGAGCATGAGCAGCTCCTGTGTTTCTCCCCTCCCTCCTCCCCTTCAGCCCTATCCATACCAGACTATACTGTGCGTACACAACACCGGTTCATGGTGATCCTGAGACTTGGCACACCTAATTTCTGCCCCGACCGGTTATCTCGTTTCTGCTGTCTGTGGCCCCATGGTCCACCACGCGATTGGCCGCACCGTTTATCTGTGCTCTTCCGCCGCACCTCCTCCGCAAAATCCGGCCATTCTACTGGCTTGAGCAGAGGGAATGCCTGAAGTCTGTGTATGTGTAACTGCTTGATAATCTCTCTGCGGATCTTTAGATTGATGGCTGGGCGCAGAGGCTCCCTCCTCGGGACTGTGGGCCATCGGCTAGGGTAGGGAACCTCACGCCATGTGGTTGGGCTGCAAATCCCGCGACAGGCGACCTGGAGTAAGAAATGAAGAGAAAATCAAACGGGAGGGGGCCCATGGTTTGGCGCCACGCAGCCAGAAAGAAAAGACAAAATTACCCAGGAAGATCGACCCCGACAGAACAGATGACTCGCTCTTGGATCCAAGCAGAAAACAGAAAGGAAAGGAAAGAAGAGTAGGCAACAGTGAACCGGGGGAAACCGGCACAGAACCCGGGCAGGGGAAGCGAAAGAGAAGGGGGAAGGGGGGGAGGGGGAAAAGAGGACAGAACGAAGAGACAAGGCTATAGGGCTGAAATGACATGGGAATGGGTGGGTGATTTTGCTCTTTTTTCCTCCGCCAGTCCATACCCCCCCATCATTGGAGAGTTGCGCAGCTTGTGCAGCTGCATTGCATATCAAGTGCGGACGATGTTACAGTTGACCACGACGACGCTGCACTACTACAGCCACGCCCTCTTTGCCAGTCCGCTTTTGTTTGTCCCTCGTCTGTTATCTTTTGTTCCTCTCTTTCCTCGGCGCGTCTCGTGAACGACTTCATGCAGACCAGTATCAACAAGTTCCCTCCGTCTCGTGCATATGTTTCCTTGTTTGTAATCCAAGCGATCCATGGCTATCCAGCCAATGCTTTGGCGCTGGTTCCCTCCGCCACATACCTGGGCTTCCTTCACAGGACCAGACCGAAGAAAGAAGAGGAAGAAGAAACGGCCAGGCCGGCTTCTTTCTCGTCTTCATTTCCCACGGCCCCGAAAAGGTCCCCACTGCCGCACATGCACCCAAGCGAGGAGGATCCCGCCTTTTTGGTCCTATTGTGCTGCGACTTTGCCGTGGTAGAACACGACCAACGGACGGCTTGGGACCGTCCCGGTTCGTCCAGCCATGCAAATACGAGCGACCCATACAGTGGAAAACAGAAACACGAGAGATGCAATCCGCCACTGAGAAAAGGGGGCTCCCTCCTCTCCAGCCCTATGAAAGGTGTGACACGGCTTGTGCTTCCCTCTCTCCCGGCCACTAGAACAGATTGGGGCGGACCAAGCACACAATGCATCACCAATAGCAGCTATATGTGTGTGTGTGTCTGGCGAAGACGGCTGCCGGCATCTTGAGAGTGTGCCGCGCAGAAGTAGCGTAGGAGCGTGGGCTCGGCGGTCCAACCAGTCGGTCTTTTTTTCTCGTAAGGACTTGCCGTGTTGCTTCTGCTCGTACATGGACGGGATATGCTATATGTACTGTACTGGCTGTATGCCTGCTTACACCCCTCCCCCCCGGCTATCCTCACAACCACACAGCTTCACGGCTGCCGGCCGCATGCGCAGGATAGGCTGGTCCTGGGGGAGAGGGGTCTCTGCTGCGGTCGTCGTTTGCATCTTCTGGTGGTCGGGATGCTGGTCACCGGCCCTCTCACAGCACTGTGGCGCGGTGCAGCAGGCAGGGGAGGAGGAGGAGGGGAGACAGCCTTGCGGTCACTCAACCACCGCTCCGCCCAGTGTCACCCACGGCGGACAGAACGAAGTGTCCTCGGTTCAGCACACGGCCGAAGCCGGATTATCGTTTCGTGCGTCGACTGTTTCCTCTGTCGTCGATGAGCAGAATCCAAGCTTGCTTCTTCACGGGCTTTCGTCCGGTGTTCTTGGCTTTGCGCCCCCCTCGTCGCTTGGAGCTTTCGAAGCTTCTTGGCTGTCGACGCCAACCGTGGTCGAGCCTCCAGTCTCAGATTCTGCCTGGGGGTGTTAGTTACCTCCTCCGGGACGAGAGAGAGACAGCTAGTGGCCCCTTCGACGGCTCTCCCATCTTACACACGCTCTCAGCCCGTCTGTCCGCCATGAGTTCAGCCTGAATCCCCCATCTGCTGTGTCTTACACATACTCTCCAGACGGTCCAAGACGTCGTTTCCAGCCATGTGTTTCGATGTTAGCTCATTTCAGCATCATCAATTCTTCATCCACCCCCTCCTGTTTAGAAATCGTTCGCTGCAGTGGCACATGCGTTCCCGGAACCTTGTGCTTCCTGTCTTGCCTTTTCTTTTTGAAATATATATATATATATATTCCCTGCTTGGCTTTCCCGCCATAGGGCTGACCGACCGCCACTGCTGCAGGCGCAAATGCAGCCGTTTTGGAATTCACCCAGCGGCTTCGACCGGAACCTCTTGATTCCGGAACAACACGAGTGCAGATCTCAGCCTCTCTCTCCCTGGAACCTCTGGATCCGCCAATCTCTTCAATGGCAGCACCGAATGCACTGGTAGTCTCGGGATTGCCTTTGATGTTCGGATTTCTGCCCGTCTGCCGTGGATTATGAGCCATGTCCTGCTGCATAAAGGTTCTTCGAAATGGACGCAGGCCACCGGAAGCCGAAAGGCACCTCTTGGTTTTCTTTTTCGGGTTCCCTTTTGTCATGGTGAATAGTTGCTTTGCGTTTCTGCGTCTGCGTCACCTTGCACTGTGACAACCGCGTGCAAAAGGCTGCGCGGGAACAGTGCCGCCAGCGTTATAAAAAGACTGTGTCGTGCGGCTTCGTGTGATTGGTTCAGCTCGGGGCCCGCGGAATGCAAATCAGTTCTTGCCTTGTATACGGGCTGTAGACCGACTAATCACGGGTTTTCAGCCACGCACTCGGTCGTAGCTTCCCTCTCTTCTTCACGGTTCGGAGGTTCTCTGCCGGAAGGCAGTTGCAGCTCGATCGCTCCTGCTAGTTCAACAGCCCTTTTTTTTTTTTGCTCTTACTATTCTCGGCGCGTGCCGCCACCAGAAGCGCACTGGAACGAAATAGAACAAACGGCGTTGTTTGCTTGAACATGACGTCACTCGCTCTTGACGACGTGTGAGCATGCTGCGTATGCAAAACGCAAAGGCAAACGCGCAAATTCCACCGGAGGGCGGGAGATAACACATTGATAACCCCGATTGTATACAGAATCCAAATGCAAACAAAAACAAAACAAAAGTTGAGATGTTTCGCCTGGCGGAAGTCCTAAACTCCGGGCCAAGATTGATGGATTGTGTGCCCTGCCGTCAATGCGTGTGCCTGGAGCTAGAGCCACGATGGCCACCTGCTAACCCGCATGACTAGGTGGTCGGTTGGAGTTTAGACTGCTTTGAAATCGAAGGTTTTGCGCAAGAGAACAACAAAGTAGTGCCCTTTCCTGCAAAGCCGTCCCAATAGGGGAAAGTCACCACCCCGTTGACTCTAGATGTGCTGGAGAAGCGTGCATGTGCATGTCCAAGACCCCGCCCTGCGTCCTTTTTCTTTTCTTTTCGCCTTGACTTGGCAACACACTTAAAGAACATCCAGGGAAAGGGCTTCATGAAGGGCGTCAGACTGTGCTACCGTGATTTGCAGACGTTCCCAACTGGGCTTGATTGGTTGCGGAAAGTTCCGGTTGTCCAACGTTCTTGGGCTATGGGGAGAGGAGAGGGGGCATGTTGGCGAACTCTCAGGCTCAAGAAGAGTCTGGCTGACCGACCTTTGTAAATGGCGGAGCGAGCAGAAGCTTGTTTGAGGCGTGAGACTCCCCACTGTCTGTTGTCCACGGCTCTCAATCTCGCTGCTGCCTCTTTGAGCTTTGGGGGAGCGTGCTGGGTGGTCACAAACTCTCCAAACCAAACTCTCTGCCCCAACCATCTGGTGATGGCGTGATGGAGAATTGGGTGAAGCATACATACCATTATGTGGGTTCACCAGAGAGACCGTCACTCCACGAGCTCAGATGTCTAAGTCTGCCCGGTCAGACTCTTGTGTGTATGAAGATGGGCTGGGGAGGGGGGAGAACCCCCGATTGGCCTAGCAGAGATCAACAACATCGTCAGCTTCAGCACACGGGATTGCGGAACTGATCCAGCATGAGTACCGCCGCGCTGGTCCGGCGTGGATTTCCGTGTCTCTTTTGCTGTCCTTCCCTCCGTCGGCGCTCTTCACCCCGCCTATCTGACAATTTGTAGGTTCCGCCAGTCTCACGCAGCCCCTTTGTCTCTGCCGTTGACGGAAGGCATTGAATGGTACTGACAGTCCCCCTCTCTTGCTGTATGCACTCAGCGCTGACACACACAACCCCATTCGTTTGGTTCCCTCCAATATCATACCCATCAGACGGCGGACAACCCCAAGCAGGATTCACAGAGAGAGACGGACGGCATGGGCAGAAGGACCTATTGGACCATCTCGGGAACCGGAAGGCTCGTACCCGACTCCGGAATGATTGATGGCGTTTCTTCCTCGCCCACCTCTTGGTCTCTCGGGAAAGTGAGGTTTCAAGAACTTTGGAACAGCGAAGAGTCATCTGAGCATAAGATGCGTCTGCATGATTCAGGATTCAGGAGAGTAGCGCGGCATGAGATCTCTTCCTTTGGCGTTAGACTACGCGCAAAGACCAGCACACAAACACACACGCACAGGCTGATTTGAACTGGTTCCGCCCCTGCCCTTTTCTTTCTTTTTCTCTCCGCCCATAGGAGCTGGCCTTCTCACCACCACCCAGCCTGGCCCTTTTGGGAGCAGCCAAGATGCTAATTTTATCACTATATACGGGCCTTTTTTCCTTTCCTTAGCACCTTGGAGCCAAGCTAGGTTACCCAGGTCTCTCCTGTCAGTCTGTGGGAGTCTGGTTCTGGCCATTCGCCGGTGTTCATTTCCCAACCAGGCTATCACATTGTCTGGGTGTATTTTTAGACGGGAGAAAAGTTCTCTTCTTGCAACGGCCGCACAAAATCATACTCATGACACATAGGAAGAGGGCATGTCTTTTCACAGGTCTTCACCCCCCATACCCTTCAGTCTATTCGCTGGTGTGCCTCTCTCTCCGTTCACTTCTGTTCGTTGTCTCCTTAACTTTGACGTATAAGCTAACACGGTAGATACCGGCCCTGTGGAAGCGTGATAGGCTCAAGGTTAGTGCGGCCGGTGGTATTTGAGTCTGCCATACATGTTGAATAATACGAACAACACGCTGCACCGTCTACGGCGAGGGAAGGCAAATGTTCTCTGCCTAAGTTTGGCCACCACCACTTTTTCCCCGCCGGGTTATACCAACCGACCGCCTCCAGAAGGTCAGCGGACCAGTCTAGCCGTGATACGGTTCCATCGACACTGCCAAGCTAAGAAGGGTCTTCACTTAGCATAGAGATGATGTGGTGGCAGCCCGGAGGCGCGTGGCCACTAAGATCGGGGCCTCTCCAGGCGTGAGGGCCTCGTGGTAAGTGAGGCCGAGCCGTCGTCAGCCTTGGGCCTTCCAGAACAGCGAGTATTCTGGCGGTGTAACTTTGGAGGTTTCGACACGAAGCCTTAATGTAAGTGAGACTGAACTGTCTTACATAGTAGGTGTGAGACTAAAAGTCTGGAGGTGATGATCTCGGGGGCGGTATCGATATATCGAGTCTTTGCTAGGGATATGGCTGCGCTCTGGGCTCCTTGATATCAATTTTCACGAGGATGACTCTTCACCAGCCGGTCTCAACGCTTCAAATTCCTCACTCCAGGAGAGGGGATCATCTTCCCTTCTCATTTCCACTCTCCGTCACGCCGCTTTCGACCAAATTCTAAACACACGTATCAGTGTGGCGGGATTGCACAAGGAAACCGGGTCTAGGTATGGTAGTGTGAGACGGCACTTCTTCTCCTCTCCCCAACAACGGGACTTCTAGACCTATATCCACCCTCCCCTCCCACTTCGTATACCAGCTGTAAGTGTATACAGTACATGTGTCGATCGGTGTCTGGTCGCTGGTATTCCCGCCCTTGAGCCTTCATGTTCAGGCCGCTTTCGGCGCGTCGGTTTGGAAACGCCCGCAAAGCGTGGACCCCAATGGACGGGAAGACCGGATCTCTCTCTTCAATCTTTCTGGCTGGCTTACGTGCTTAAGTGAACCAAGCAAAGATGCAATTTCGCCTTTTTTTCCCCGCCCCCCCCCCTTTTTCCTCGACCATGATCCTCGAGAAGCCTAGGCGCAAGGACAAGGCTAGGTGGGGTGCAGTTATGGTTGTGGCGGTGGTGTAAATCTGGAATAGAAACCTCAGGAGTGAACATCAGATGAACGGGGTCTCAGGAGAAAAAGAAAAGAGGCCGAAAGCATGGGCAGAAAGTACCGCGAGAAAGTAACTGCCGCATTTATGCGTCGAAAGCCACTTCACCAGGCTCACGATATCATGTGTAATAGGTTGACGAAACCTTCCCCGATCGGGGTTCTGAGCCTGGGTAGTCCCCTTTTTCTCTTCCTTCGCCTTTTAATATGTCGATGGATATCGATCCCGGGTATAGGGGGGCGTGTGCCTGGCTTTTAAGACACTGGGGGGACGCGAGAGAGAGAACGAAAGAGGGCCAATTTGCACACACTACCTAAAGTGCCTCCTCTCGCGGGCATCATCTGCTCGTCTGCTATGCCTCTCTGACCAAGCCTGCACGGATCAACCTACTGTCTTCTAGTGTCCACTGCGAACCACGGAAGAATGCCATGTGCCACGATGTCTGTTCGTTCTTCCAGACACGGGGAACATCGGGCCCAAAAAGAAAGACAAAAAGATAAAATGAGAAAAAAGTCTTCCACGCGGGCCCCAAGTGCCAAGCCGGACGAGGTGTCCGTGCCTGTTCGTCACAGCAATGCATAGGGGCCGTCTTCTCGATTCGGCACACAGCAGCTGAAGACGCGTTTAGGGGAACGCGATGGTGGCCATCCCGTCTTGTGGTCGGCACATCAAGCTATGCTGTTAGGCGAGAGTGGATGGCCAAACAGGCACCGGAGGGTGATACCATGCCTTTTTCGGTCTTCACTCGTGTAGAGCAAGCTGGGAGATTGGGCACGGCGCTTCCAAGGGGAGAAGGGGGGCGTGTGCGAGTCAGAGGGGGAGATAGAGAGAGACAGGAGAGAGGCTTGTGGTATTGAGACAGACGCGTCAGGTGGACGGAGAACACAATGCAACCATGGCCCCAGTCACGGCGCTTGAGCGGAAAGGAAGAGGAGAAGAAAGCTCTGACCGGTAGGGCAGTAGGGCGACGGCACTTTTTTCTCCTCTTCCCTCCTTTTTATTTTCTATTTTTTGCTCTCTTTCCCACGGGCCTGCATATCCGGATTTCTTTTCTCACTTCCAGCAATGTAACTGGCCACGAGGGAAATAAATGGAGTCAAGTTGTGAGAAGTCGGGGGGGGGGGTAAGAAAATAGTCCAGGATTTTGATTTCTTCGGGTGGTGGGGGGAGGTGTCAGAGTTTGAAGTCGTCTTGGACCAGAGACGAGAGAGGAGGACTTTCAGAGAGAAAAGGCTAATATGATGAACAACTAAATAAGTGTCGATGCAAAATGATGACAGCCTGCATCAATCAGCCCTGTCACCCGCATTCTGGCCTCAGCACTTTTTCGCGTGGGCGGTGGGAAGTGTGTCTCTCTGTCTCTGTGTCTCTCTCAGGCTTCCTCTTCCCCCGTCGTCTCACATACTCTCTGTCTCATTCTGGCTCTTCTTCTGGTTGCTCCTCGCTCTTACACGCCCCCTCCATCTTCTGTTCCTCCCTTGCTCTGTCTCTCTTCTCTGGTTCTGCAAATATGGGGCGCCCCTATTTTGGCTCCTGAATTCTCTCTTCCTCTTCCTCTTCGTCTTCTTCCCCTCTCCCTCTCTCATCAGGCGTCTCTCGAGGTGTGTGATTGGGCCAACGGTCACCTTATGCTGGATACAAACACACACACACACAAACACAAAGAGCAAGGCACCGTCCGCTCTAGAAGAGTTTACTGTACACACGCCTGCATCTCTCCAGGGTTAAGTGACTCTGCTATACTACTCGATGGATAAAAGACACCACCCCCGCAATGCTGTCTTCTTGCTTGCGCCTCGTTTTTATCATCCGCTTTTTCCAGGAAATGCTCTCTATCTCTCCTGTCGGCTTTCTTTAGACTCGCCTAAAGGTCGTCCGGATTTGGAGTGGCACCAGCCCAATAGATCGACCAGGTTCATCATGACTGCTGGCCTTGCTGTCTCTCTCTCCACCGCCACTGGACGGACAACCGGGCAGAGTCTGCCGAGGGACAACGCCACTCCATGCACGAGGATGCGGTGTTGATGTGGGTGAGATAGCGAGCCACAGACAGACACAGCCTCCCCGGATCTATCTTTGACTTCCTGGTGCATGCATGTGTGGCTCTTTGGGCTTGGAGAGCTGTCTGCCCCTCTATTCTCGTTCTCGTGTGGGTATCTGTGTCTGGCGGTTGGATGTTGTTGTTATTCCGAGTGTCTCTCTCCCGTAGGCCACCTCGGTTGGTCATATCACCGGTAATTTCGAGTGAGTGGGTGGGAGAAATCGGTTTATCGAGGTGGCCCGATGTGATATGAGAGTGGGAGGCTATGCCACTCTTTTTCCCTCCCTGTATGCACCTCAGCTCTGCCACTCCGCTCCATTCCAGTCTTTACTCCCGTCAGCAGAAAGTCATGAGAGAAATCTTGGGCTTTCTGTCTCTGGAGACCCGTCTCTGACTGTCAGTGACTTAGATTAGTGCTGTTGCGAAGTTGTGTTCGCATCATATCTGCCACTGTAGGCTATCTTGTAGCTACCATGGTATAGCTGCCAGTGCCCCGGATACGTGCCTGCGTGTCCTCCTTTTTGACGAGAGGCTCACCATCTCTCGATAGAATCCAGTGACACCCAGTCGACGCGGGTATACCGCGGAATAGTCCCAAAGGCCCTTGCATATCGGGGCTTCTGCTCCTGGATGCCGTGTATCGACACAGGCTGCTAGCCTGCAAACCCGGAGACATAACCCCCCCAGTGCCTATTAGAAAGGCTTGAATTAGCACGGGAAGAAAAGCAGAAGCAGCAGCCTAGCGGTCTGCCCGGCCCCCGTTTCGTTTCCCTCTGTGTCGCCAAGGTCGACTCACCGGCTCGCCAATTTGCTCGTACCCGAGCGAGATATGAGTGAGTGTCTCGCCAGCATCTTCGATTGGCGGCGGCGTAAGAGCACTGGCGCTGTGCTATTCTCTGACTGTTGCATGTAGCTCTCTCAGGTCAGGACAAGACGGGCTTAGTGAAGGGGGAGTGACACTAGAACGGAGCTTGGAGATCCAGTCAGCGAGACGAAGGACACCAAAAAGGGGGTGAAGGGCAGTACACAACCAAGTCACTCGATGCCAGACCTCGTAATGAATGAACCCGAGCAGCCATCGAGATTGATGGAGCAATCAGACCACAATCGTAGGCTTTAGCATCCCCAACAGTTCCCACAGTCTCCACCGCCAGTGAACGAGTCGAGACTCCTCGTTGGCACCGAGCGGTGACATCTTTCAGCAGCCAGTCAGCCTTATCTTCCTCCTCTCCCCGGCTCTCCAGCGGCGCCTGAAGCTACTGCAGTTCGTTCTCCGGATGGGTGTGTATGCTGCACTTGGCGAGAGCGAGTGAGTGTCTGACATGAGGAGACAAAGCCACATTCCATTTTCGAGTCTATCTCCCCAACACCCGCTAGAAGCCATCACCACTCGGGAAGGGAGTTCGGCAGGATCAAGAAGAACCTCTCCTGTCCCTCCTCCATCAAAGTAGCGTAGTGTAGTGTCTCTCCGGCGGATTCAGGATCCAGATGTGCATTGCCGATGATCTCGAAAGCATTCCAGCGACCGTTGCTACCTGCGTTTATATTCCGTGTATCTCTCCGATGAAAATTGAAGCTTCAGGCCTCCTCTCTCATACGCGCACTTTGCCGTCCATGTAGCTTGGCCTATGGTTTGCGTTGCTGCCGTCTACCACGCCATGATATCAAGAGGAAATTCTGACTGTCCCGCGATCGCTCGACTATGCGCCGGCGCGTTCGTATCTTTTGCTGTTTGGCAGATACTCACGCACACCCCCCTCACCCCCCCTTTTCAACTTCCCTCCCATCTCCCCCCTATTCCCTCTTGGGAGAAGAGGATCTTTTGGTCTCATTGCCCCCTTTCAAATGACTGCCTGTTACGAGAACCTGCCCTATTGGCCGCACGACGGACCAGGGACGACGAACCACGGCTGCTCGAGCGAGGATGGGCAATATACACAGAACATGGCCGGCAAGTGTGTGTGGTTGCAGGCCGTGGATATGCTCTCAGCAAAGACACACAGACACACGCAAGGGGGATGGAAAGCCGCGGGCAGTTCGCTTCGTTTCTTGGTCCCTTCGTATTTCCGCTTCGGGATGGCGTTGTCTCAACAGACACGCCCTCCCAGGTACTCTCTTGGACAGATCACTCTCGCCTCCCGTTTCTCGCGCGCTCATGGGGATGGAGGAGGACAAATGGGGAGGGGGCAATAAGAAAGGGGTCCTCTGTAAGCCTGTCACTTTCTCTCTGTCACTCTGTAAGCTATCTGAGCCAGCACTCTGCCACGTCTGTGCGTGTGCGTGTGAGCGCATTGTCCAAGTGAGACTGCTGTCCAACGGGCCCAGTTCTGAGAGAGATGGTGCAGACAGAGACACCACGGAGAACATCTTTCGAAAACTGTCTCTTCGCCGGCTTTCCAAACATAGAACCCGGCTGCCCCTTGCGCTTCGGCTCCTCCTCAACTGAAATATGTCTCCGCTGCAGCCCAGGAAAGGGAAATTATCACAGACCGCCGTGAGAATGGGAGAGTTGTCTATCACACACATCGTGTTCGAACAGCGCTGTGTGTGGCTGCGGCACCCTCCGCTTCCCCCCNCCCCCCCTTTAAGAACGTCGACGACATGCTGACACTGCTGTCCTGGTCGATCACCGGCACCCATTGCCTTGAAGCCGTCGCCCGCCCAGCCATGCCGTCCAACGAAGCGCGCGCTGGGCCTGGACAATCGCAGGCTTTCGACAAGCCATGTATGGACAACGAGGCCAGTCGGCTCTGCGTGCAATATCGACAACGCACACGCGTGTTTCGTTTGCCGAGTCGAGTCCTTCATAAGTGTGTCTGTCCAATGTGACCGCCCTGCTCGCATCACACTGTGCATATTAACGCCCGTTTTCATTCAAATGTCAAAGCACATCGAGAGACCGAGGGGAATAGAGAGAGGGGCTCCACCCCCCTCATGCCGATGCTCGCCCCCCTCCCCCCTCTTTTTCAAAGTGCCACTCTGGTCCTCTTGGGCTCTCTCTCCCTGTCGGTGTACGTCTCGCTCTGACTGGCGCAGCCTCGTTCAGAAATAGCAGCTTCCCATCTTCCCAGACGAGGACCTTTTGTGGTGGATGATGGGCCCAAAGTATCCCCTCAAGAGGAACAACTCACCCAGAAAAGAGGGGGGGCCAAAGGGGGTCCGCGGAAACAATTTGGAGATACACCAAGAGCTGGACTAACACGTATTGCATGCAAAGAAGACAGGAAAGGAGAAGGATGAACAGAGGAGGAAAAAGAAATGTTGGTTTTTTTGGTGCTTTGCTTCTTTCGTTTTTGTTTAATAGTAAAAGTAAAAAGACAGGATATTAAGAACCCGAGAATGAAAACTCCCTCCATGTTCCCGTACCCCCCCGCCTGGGAAAAAACCATATTGACACATACCTACATACACTTTCCACGTATGTTGTTATTCATACACAAATGAAGAGGGCAAGGACTGGACACTGGCGAACAGGGCACGAAGAGGGGTAAGGCGTGGTCGCGCCTTGGGCCGTGGTTGCTGCAGTACTGTCACGTCTCGCTGGGCGAGAGACATGCAGCCGCCCAACCATGGCCATGTCATCCAAATCGTCCAAGTTCGTCGGGTCCCCCTCTGCCACGTCTAGCTTCCGTCCTCTATCTCCGGTCGGTTCGTGAAGTGTTCCCAATCATTCACTATGTTCGTCGTAGCTGCATAGCTGCATCCCAAAGGGAAAAATGACTGGACAGAGGCCCATTTCGAATGAATGGAGCCGAGCCAGTCCATCGCCAAAGAGACAAACGTGAGCCTGGAGAGGGATGGTTCATGAACACTCCACAGAAGACAGAGGGGAAAAAGAAAATATGAGAAGAAACAAAACAAAATATCTCTCTATCAATATCCCACCCAAAGTCAACTCCAAGATAATAAGAAAAGAAAAAAAAATGAAAAAATGAAAAAAAGCAGGTTCTGCGCATTTGTCGCTTGTCCGTTTGCTGTGCTTCGGTGCGAATACCACCGAAACCCCGGAGAAAAAGGAACAAGCTCTCAAACACGCCGAAAATAACCGCTTGCAACATAGAAAAGAAGAAGAAGAAGAAAAGAAAAGAAACACCCATGGACAGAGGTATATGTCCATTGATAATGCCAGAAAACCATGTGGTGATATCATGTAAAATCAGACGGCCTCATGCAAGAAAATAGTGGAAAAGAAAACCCAGGACATAAAAACTGAACGCCTCGAAATCAGAACAAAAGATAAGAAGGGGAAAAAGAGGTTTTGGTAGAAGAGAAGAAGACGTGAGAAGGGAAAAAGAGGGCAACGATAATAGCCGTACACTTGCGAAGGAGCGCTTGAAACTGATGGAACTTTTCGAATTGGGTGGTGTCATGAAACCGGTTGTCCGCACGTCCGCCGGAACATCGGGCAAGGTCAAGAGCCCCGTTCCGTGTGCCGTTGTCGCTCGGGATGTTCTGATGTTCCTCAGTTGAATAAATGGATGGTTGGTTTCGGTTTCGAGCAGACAGCCGGTGTAGGATCGGATTGAGTTTTTTTTATACGTGTACAACGGGACGAGTTTGTGGTTGATCTTGCGAGGTTTTTGTTTTTTTTTCTGTGTGACTTTTGTGACTTTTGTGTAATTTTTGGTCTTTGATCGCATTTGATCTTCGTTAAAAAGCGTGAGTATCAGAGTTACAGGCCGGCGTGGCCGGAGGGGTTATGGTCGACAACACCCTCGGCGATATTGTACAGCAGCTGAGCAAGGCACCGTTTAGTAGCGGCATCGTCGCGCAGCACTGACGAGAATGTGGCATCTCGGAGGGGTTCGGGGAGGCACTGGCGAAGAGCCTCGCGGGCGCGGCAGTTGTCGCTCAGGCTGGAAGAGAGAAAAAGAAGGCAGTGTTAGTAATGGTACCTCTCGTCGTGTCATTGTGGGCTGGAATGCGAACGCAGGGCGATCTTCGGTGACATCGGCGCAACGTACCGAAGGAAGCAGCGCACAACGTGCTTGAGCAGCCGAGCAGTCTGTTGCTCGACCAACTGGCCGACCATGTTGCTCAGAACAGTGCCGACGGCGTAGAAGCGCTCATAGGTGGCGCAAATGTAGTTCAGTCCGTTATCATCCAGGAGAATCTTCTGGACAATGAAGATAGCAACCGTCTTGCTCAGCTCTGAGCCTGTCTCCATGATGCGCAGGCAGAGCGGGATGATCTCGGTGGTGAGCAGAAAGTTGATGACCTCAGACGAATCGTTCTTAACGAGGGCACCGATAACTCCGAGCGAAGTCAGGCGGAGGTATTCGAAAGGGCGGGACTTTGAGGTAGTGTTGAGAAACGGGTACAGGAAAAGAGGGATGTGGGCTACAGCGAGAAGAGCAGCAAGGGTTAGCCATCATGAGTTCACTCCCGTCTCCAGCAACATGGAGAGCTAGAAAGAAACTAACCGTTAAGGAAGAGAGTGCGAGTCTCGTTGTGAGAGGCAACGCACTGGAGGAGAGCCAGAGCGTTGCAAACGCGGTTCGACGCCGCAGCGGTCAGCTGGGACGGGTTGAGAAGAGTGTACACAGAGATGATCTCCTGCAGAAGCGAGGTCATGACACCTAGACAATGGCAAAGAAAGTTAGTGTGTGAACAGCCAGATCAGAAGAGATAGTTCCCCCAGTAGAACAGGTTGTGATGGAGCCATCTGGATGAATGCTGCATCACATACCGAATGAGTGCCAGAGGATCAGGGCAAGCTCCTGCACCTGCTCACGCTTCTTAGACAGCTCCAACAGAGCCGCCTCGCGCGTGTTCTCGTTCAGCAGATCGGCAATGTACGCCATAGTGCGGCGGTTGTCATCGCTGACAATCATCTCGTGCGGGCCGCCATCGTGGGCGTGTCCCGCAGCTCCGGCGCCGGGACCGCCCATAGCTCCAGCATTGGCTCCAGCGCCGCCACCGCCGCCGCCCAGTCCAGCCATCGGGCCGTGGCCGCCCATCATGCGGTTGTACTGCTGCAGCTGCAGCGCGGACGCCGCGGCAAGGTGCTGCTGGGTCGGCTGCATCCACGACGACTCGGTCTGGCCATGGTAGCCGTGCTGCTGGTAGGAATGCGCGGTTGGCATCATCATGTCGAGGTGGAAGGAGGAAGGGTTTAGGACCGTGTTGTTGGAGTAGTTTGGTTGAGGTTGAATATTGGAAATATTCAATGGTGAAAATGAGCAGATGAAGTTTGTGGGAATTGGAAATTCGTGGGGGTTTTCAAGGCTGGATTTAACGATTGTAAATGGAACGCCCTGAATAATGTTTTAGTAGCTCGGGATATAGCCCTCGTGGGTCGTGGGTCGTGGGTCGTGGGTCGCTGCCTCCAAGGGCTGATATATAGAAAATGATGACCAAAGAAAACAAGCAAGCCACCAGCTTTCTCGTGAAAGATTGAATGTCCTCAGATATTGGGCAATATCTGTCCCACCATGCACAAACAGGACTATATCAACACAGGCAGGATGAGGTGGTTTCCGAAGCAGAGGTCCGACAGAATTTGGGCCAGCAACGGCGAGATCAGATGAGCGGAAAGATGAATGTCGCGTATTCCAGAGCCAAAAGGCGTCGTCTCGTCTGTCTATCGGGCGTGTGGGTGGGTGGGTGGGTGTGTATGTGCGCCCTTCGTTACGTGTGTGGTGGCAGGTTATCACGATGGTGACAGAACCCGGTCCGTGCTTTCAGCTTGGTGAGTCGGTGAAGCTCTGGTTTCCCAAACGAGGAAGCAGGCGAGTGAGAGAGCAAGATCACGAGGGAGAAGAGGGTGGGAGGATGAGAAGGATCGTGGGGGGTTCTAGAAAAGCTGTAAAATAAAATGAAATAGAAGAATAGAAGAAAGAAACAAAAATGACTCTATAAACCCGAATAGAAAATAAAAATTAAAGAAAAGAAAATCCTATTAAAAGTTATCAAGAAGATGAGAATCGATGTCGAGAGGATCTGGCCCCAAACAGCACCAAGCGCAGGGAAAGAGAATCCAGAAAGAAGAACAACGCGTATTCGTCTCTTTCTTTCCGCTCTCTTATTCCACAGCACCGGGAAAAAGGCTTTGGCGTGAGAAGTCGAAAGAGGGTTTGAGTGGGTGGTGATGATAACCTGGGAGGAGGGGGGAAGAGAGCAGGAAGAAATAATGAGTCGTTGGCGATGCAGATAATGCTCTTTGCTTTTTCCTCGGGATGGCCTTGTGATTATTCACCTTTTTTTTTCTTCGTTTCTTCCGCTTAGGTTGAACAAACGGCACAAACCAGGGCAAGCATTAAGCATTGAGAGGGGAAATCTCCGGGCGGTGATTTGCAGCCCACCACGTGATTCTGTCGCCTCAGGCATCGAGGGCCGGATGTTCATGTATGTTTAGGGTTGTGTTAGGGTTGTGTTAGGGTTCTCGGCATTTCACAAGCTTCACCTACTGCCACTTGGCTTCACGCTCCATCACAGGTTCCCGGTTTCGTGGAGTTCTCGGGTTTGGTAGGACGCACTGTAGTCGGTGCTGTATTAGAATTATAAGTATTGTAGTAGAGTAGTAGGGGATGGTAACCGCAAGAAGAGAAAAATGGCCGCAACAGTCTATAATCAAAAACCAAGCAAACGGACAACCAGGTCCTTCCTCTTCTCTCTCCCCTCAATCTCCCCTCGATACAAAAAGAAACCCAGAAGAAAAAACGGATGAATATATCCTGTTCCTTTCTGTCTGGTGGCTCGAGTCCCCATGTAGCCATACGCCCAAGAAGAGCTATAGAGAGGAAGGTCATCCAATGAGGGAACGGTGAGATGGGAAAAGAGGAAAAAAGAATGAACAGCGGTAAGAGATATGAGACGGAAAAAGATAAAACCGGCATGATCCCATCGTGAGAAAAGGAAAACGCAAATGAAAGACACAACCAGAATGACAATGAGCTTGAGAAGACGAGAAACAAGGCAAAAATGAATGAACACACCACCCTCCAAACAGAACAGAAAATGAGGAAAAAAAGAAAAAGAACCCCGAAATCCTGAGCATATCTCCCCAGTTTCATTCCCATATTACCCTTTCCTTGTATGTACTTCTGTGTGGCAATCGCAATGCAATAGTCGTGTTGATGTGGTAGAAGCGCAGATGAATCATATGTAGTAGTGTTGTTGGTCTCGGAAGGGCCATGCTGTCGTACTAGCGCTCAAAGCCGGAGATCCTTCAGAATCTGGTCCGCCATAGCCTTGTACTGCCAGGTATTTCCAGACATCCGCTTGAACTGGATACCATGCAGCGAAAGGAGCGGCACCTTGACAATGAAAATCTCAAACTCTAGAATCATGCTGCCGCCCAGATCGCTCTGCACGTGCGTGCTAGTCTCGCCCATCGGCCGCCGCGACGAGCTGCGGTGGTGGTTGCGCGGGATGCTCTCGTCAGACATGTCCGAGTTGGACATGCTGTTATCGCCCCCGCGGCTCGGCTTGCCCGGCGTTCGGGGCGTCTGCGGCGGGACGCGGTCTAGGTCGCGGATCTCGTCGCGCTCCCGCTCTCCACCTATCAGCCCGCCAATGCTGAACCGCCGGCGGTGGCCCCCGTTTCCGGCGTTGTTGCTAGACATGCCCCCCGAGGCGGACGGCGGGTCTACCACCTTCTTCAGGTCGATGCTTGGTGCGTGGCGGCAGCTAAACCCGCCCTTGATCTCCACGTACTCAACTCCGAGACTCTTCAGCACTCTCTTGATGTCGCTGCGGATCTCCGGTACGGACTTGGCTGACGTCGTCGATACACTGAACAAGCCCTTCAGGAACACCGGCTTGGCCAGCTCGCTGTCGTCAAGGCGGTCGGTTGACAAGCCACTGTTGTCGCCCACATCGACCGCCTCCTCGGGAACATTGGCTTCACGCGCCTCCTCGCGGCGCTGCCGCCGCTGCTGGATGCTCTCCTGTCTAGCGTGGCTGAGAGACTTGACTCTGACAGACGTAGAACGGCCTGACAGTGCAGGTCTCTGGTCGGAGGAACCACCGTTCTCGTTACCAGCCGACTGGTCCGAGCCACTAGTCAGTGGCGGCTCCTTGCCGTAACGGCCATCGACGCGGCGTCTCATATCAGCGGAATTAACGCTGGTCGATCGGCCAAGTCCCTTGCCACGAGAGTTGACTGCTCCTGCAGCCGACGGCGGGGGGCTAAGAAGATCACTGTGTTGAGGCTGGCTACTTCCTGCGCGGCGATTCGAGGACGGCATATCAGCCATATCCCGTCGACTGCGACGAATGCTGAAGCTCTTCCGCGGCGCGGGAACGTCTGTGGCCGGAGAATGCACATGCACAGAAGGCGGGTGAGACCGGTCCTTTTCGGAACGTTCGAGCTCCCGACGCTTGCGGGTGCTGAACCGCCGCAGAATACCAGCTGCTGTGCTCTCCTTTCGGTGTCCACTGTCCTGGCGAGTATCCGGGGAATGCGGGGTGGTTGGCGACAAAAGAGCAGACTTCTTGCCCTGCTCAAGTTCGTCGTCGGCCTGAGTTCGAGACCGCGCGTGCGTGCGACTAGGTGTAGACTCCCCAGCGTCGACTCCGGCGTTTCTACCCGAATGGGTATGGGCTTCCTGTGGAGTTGCAATCTCAGGAACAGCCGAGTCGCCATGATTCTCGCGGCTGGCGGACTGGCTACCCAGATTTAGCGTAAGTTCCGGGGCCTGTTTGCGACTAAGAGCCGCATGATCGCGCTCCTGCTTTTCGCGGACGAGATAGTAAACGGATATCAACGGGCTGAAGGCGTTGAATGGGTCGCTGCCAAATTGCAGGGCATCTGAACTCGGGTTGGACAGGTTATCGCGGCTATTAGACGAGTTGCGCCGGCGGTAGAAATCGAAGCCAAATCCACGCTTCTTCTCGGCATCCTTCGATGGGAGAGGATTTTCTCTCTCACGCTCGTAGGTGCGGACGGCTCTTTGGTACTCCTCGGATTCGATTGTGCGAACGAGTTGGCTCTTGATCGTTTCACTGGAGCCAAAATTGAATCCAGTCATTGCGTTGATGATGTCTTGGTCGAGAGGAAGCTTGAGAGGTTCGCGGATGGGGAGGAAGTTTTCGGGTGGGCCGGGGTAGCCCTTGGTCATCCACGGGTGGCTGAGGACCTCTGCCAGAGTGGCTCGCTGCTTCGGATCGGTCATGAGCATTCGTGATATGAGTTGCTTGCAGTCTAGAGAGAAAACGCGAGTGTTCCGGTTAGAGGCAGGCAAACAAAGGACATGAACGCAAAGCCGCAATCGGACCATACGGCGCACGAGCCTAAACATGGGAATACTGTGCAAAACAAATACATACCAGTAGACAGCCAGCTAGGATAATCAACGACACCCTTCTTGATCTTTGCATGAAGGGCAGGCATGCTCTGGTCGTCGAACGGAACCTTTCCGCACACCAGAACATAGAGGACGATGCCAAAGCTCCACACATCAACCTCAGGTCCCACGTACGCGCGAGCCTGAAGCAGCTCGGGAGCGGCGAAGTACAGACTGCCGCAGAAAGTCCGCAAGTGGTTGCGCGGAGAGAACAGGTTGCTAAGGCCAAAATCAATGATTTTGATGTCTCCGGTTTTGCTGATAAGGATGTTCTCGATCTTGAGGTCGCGGTGGACGATGCTGTTCCGATGGCAGTAGTCAAGAGCACTGGCAATCTGTCGGCTGAACTTTCTGGCCTGCTTCTCCTTGAGCTTTCCGTGGGAAATAATATAGTCGAGCATCTGGCCGCCGTTGACAAACTCAAAGAGCATGTACCAGTGGTAATTTGTGCGGACCACATCTCGAAGACCGCAAATATGGGGGTGGTTTAGTAGGGTTACAATGGCAGCTTCTCGGGCAGTTCGGATTTCCTTGGATTGATCGGCTCGTTCTCGCTCAGCTCGACTTTGGTGGCCGTCTTCGGTTGAGACTCGCGGAATGATTTTGCATGCCACCTATTATTACAGATATCAAGGGCGTTTTGTTAGTGACGGCTCGTAAAAAGTGACGAATAAGCGGAGATAAGAGAATTCTGTGGACGAGCCGGAGCCGGCTCCTTCCATAGTGGGAAGCACGCTTTGGAGCTCGACCTGAATGAATGAAAGACATTCCCAGAACCTCATAACTAGCAGTTGTGTTGAAGTTGTTGTTTTCATACCTGTTCATTGGTGCCCACTTTCTTCGCAAGCTTGACCTTGCCCATACTACCAGCACCGATAGTCTTGCCGAGAATCCAGTTCCCGGATTGGGCCGGAACACTCGTCCGGGTCCGCGATTGGCGGTGGGAATAATGCGCTTGGGAGGAAGCGGCGGTGCTGTTGTTCGTCGACGGTTCGGCGGCAGGCATTTTGGAGGCTGCCGTTTCGGTACGTTTGGAGGGAGCAGGAGTGGGTTCCGATCGCGAGTCGGTTCGGCGGAGGTGCCTTGAGGACGGCTCGGGCTGTTCGTTCGCGGTACGGTAATTAGCGTCGGCAGTGTCTACGCGGTGGAGATACTGGCGAGAGTCAACGGCCTCGTAAGGAGGTGGGGGGTTTTGGGAGGAAGTCGATGGCTGTCGCGAAAGAAGGCCGGCATCGTATTGATGCTGTGAAACGCTGGAGCTGGTTGGGACGTGATGGGAACGAGATCGAACAGGTACAGTGCGGATGGATCCAGCCCGCACAGGAGTGTTTTGGGCTGAAGAGGTGCTGATGGCAGTCGTCATTGTTGCGACGATGGAAGAGGTGATTGTGGCAAGAAGGTTTTTTAATTCTATTTTAATGAGAGGAAGAAACCGACAGTTGACTATAAAACTGAATCAAGAAGTGAGCGGTCACGGTAAGGAGAACCACTCAGTCAGTCACCACTTGTGCCACGACCCAAGCTGACTGGTGACAAGGAGCGTGACAACAAGAGTCAAGGGCAATAAGAACAGAGAGAAAGAAGTTTAATGGATGATATAAGAAGTTTCAGACAGGAATATACTGTAGAAGCTCCTGATAAAAGACAACTTCAATACAAGTCAAAATCAGGAAGAGGCCCGAAGCCAGGAGAGAAAAGATGGTTTGGGAGATTCAATGAAAGAGGGGTGTGACAAGCCCAGAAAAAAATAGTTATTTGTTTCAATGGATAAAGAATGAGCAGAAAGGAGAGGAACCCAGAATCTGGGAGAGAGCCGGATTCAGCTGGGATTTTCGGGGGTAGGATTAGTGATGGCTCGTGCGTGGAACATGGAAATTTGAACCAATATTGGGGGTCTTCTGGAGCAGATTGACTGGTATAGAAGATCAGGAACAGCCAGTCTATCTATGGTTGCATTGCTGTGATAGAGCAAGACGAGAGAGAATAGGGAGGAAGGTCTCCAATTCTTTGGGGGCAAAGAATATATACGAGAAGCGATGTGGTGAGAGGAAGAAACACAGAAGAAAGTCTAACGAACAAGAGGTTTAGCCAGATGATTCAGGAGGCGAAAAAAGGGCAATAGAAACACAAGTGGGAAAAAAGCAATACAGACAAGATGGGATGATGGATTAAAGTGATGCAAGGAGAGAAGGGAAAAAAGACTGTGTGGCATGAGATGATGGAGAGAGGAAAAGAGTGTGTGAGGGGACGAGAGACTTGTCTTTGGTTTTCTTACGTCTCTGGCATCTGGGCTTCATTGCTGGCAGCTGGAAGCTTCAAATAGATGCAGTCGTCAGGGACTATTTCGGAGTTGTAGGCGTTGGCAGTAACTGGCATCGGGTAATCTCGTACTGTGTGCTGGACTGTGCTGGAACCTGGCCTCGAGTACCATTTGGGCGGGTTCATGCAGCTTCAAATTGCTGGCCAAAGGTATCCTCACAGTACTAATATGCCCAGGGCCCTCGGGCGACCGCCTATGACTTCTTAGGGGCTCCACCCACCGAAGGGAGCCATGCACGACTAAGCCGGAGCCGTTATATCTGGATGCGATCAGCGGCGATTCTTCAAAGAGCCAGACCGAGGAATATGTGCACACGTACAGTATATAGAAACATGGTGACGCGGTTGTTCCTCTAAGTACGACGAGTGTACATTCTGGACATTCATCCATGCATTATGGGTAGACTTATATGTAGGACTCGTCAACTTCACCAAGTCCACAGAATCATGGGCACACGACCAATGGCTTGGGGTCTCGATGAAGGTATAATACACATATACACGTACTCCACGACCAGAGCACATGTTTGAAACGTTTGACTCGTCTACTACAAAAAGGGAACTGAGCAACTTAAGCCTAAGGCTGCCAACCATGCGCCAACCCGTCATTCAGAGACCGACCGATTGCTATGTGTTGGAAAGCTTGTTCGGCTGGTAATGTCTCGTTTTGGAAGCAATCGATGTTCTGGAACCCCAGGAGATAAGGAGGTACGGGAAGGAGGAACACGGTGGATGATGATGTTGATCTGTTCGAAGAATACGAGTAATTTCTTCATTTTTTTTGTGCTGCGTGTTTTCCTGTTCCCTGTCCTGTCCTCACAAACGGCATGGGCCAATATCTGGTCCCCCAATGCCGAAAATAGGTTAGCAGTTCCGTGCAGATTTTTTGGTGCCTCTCTCTCGCTCCATGTTCACGATGCGCCACCGCGTTTGGAAACGGGACCACCAGAGTGCCTCAGCGCGACAAGTGCCCGGACTTTTTTCCCCCAGAATGGCAGCTCTGTCCGTATGGGGCGTAGATCGCATTTCTTGACCAGCTGTGCGCAAATCCAGAGATTCGCAGCTGTTACTGGATACAGCTTTCTCTTCACTAGTCCGACTAACCGTTGACGGTGCTTGACGGCAAAAGGAACGACAGAAAAGAAGGAAACATGGAAAAACGAAGAGTCAGGTACAGTGGTAGTGTTTGTTCCACTGCCTCAGTCCTGCGGCGGTTTGTCTTGCTTCACTGGCTCTGTTCAAACATGATGTGCAGCAACACTTCCGAACTGGACGCCGCGTTTTGTCGATTCGTTGCCCAGTTAGAGTGCAATCGCACTGGTGCCTTTTCGTGCAATGGGAAATCTCGGCCGGCTCATTCGTCACACAAAGCCATGTCATCATGTTGATGGACTTTGATAGCGAGTGTTTGTTGAAGTTATCAGACACGGACGTGCAACCCTAACCCTTAGACTCGTCGCTCTTCATTCCGGGTATATGCGGATGCGATGGGCCATGACTATGAATCCTTGTTGCCAATTTGGGTGGCAACTCGTTATCGTTGCTGCATGTCCCAGATATAGATGGCACTCGGTATCATCAAGGGTCTCAGCACCATTCATGTAAGGGTACACCGTCCATTCCAGACTACGTGGTGGGATCGACGTGTATTCTTTTTGCTGACTGCCCAAGAAAACACCTCCGCGCGCGGCTGATTGCATCATGGGTTCTCGTACCTATCCCACATCGCGGAGATGGGTTATTAATTGTTTGAAATCCTCATGTACTTACATTCATGGTCCGACCCTCATGTGACAACTCAACCAGCCAGGGCACTCGCATGGAAAAATTGAAGAACAATGGTCTCCGGACTGTTATATCCGGACATTCACGAGAGAACTCGTCCTCTTCTCTTTGATATCTTTCTTCTTCTGTCTTGAACAGCTTGCTTGGCCCGAATCCTTTTCGCCGTAATGTATCTAGAGAACCATGGATTTGCTGTATTTCCAAGAGAAAAAGGAGCTTTTCACGAGCTCTGGCATCCTTCAAAGCCTCTTGTTTCCCCGGTGCGCCCGACTCGCTGGCTGGCAAAGCCCTGCTATAGCACGTTTTCCGCAATTTGAGGCGGCCCAAGTTCCGACTCCAGAATCCAGATCATGCAAAAACATGCTGGTCGACCTGTCGTCCCACGTATAATATCCCACCCAACCCCATGTTCTGCTGCGTCGAATTTAGCTGGAACGGACAGCGCTTGGCTTTTTTACCTTCTTCTTTAGCTTATGAGAAGGGACCACCCCAACCTTACTATACAAACTTCGGTGTATAAAACCTTCCGACGACCCTTCTTCGATTTCTCGGTTCGTGGGAGAGCTCGGGGACCGATCCTGAAGCTGCATCGCCCTTTCTCTTTCACTAGGTTCACATGGATCACCCCCCAATGCCGCATCATAGAGAAGCCGGGCCAGGCAGCCCAACCGCACACATGGAGGCCAACCATCGTGTTAACCATGATCATGATGATCGTCATGAGGTGCGCCGCCACCACCGCTTCCACCCTCCTCTTCACCACCATCACCACCACCCACCCATGATGACTGATTCTGCATCTCCTGGTATTGTCGACTGTTTACTGACTTGCCGCACACCCGTGAAGACTCTCCAGGCCGCCGAGTTTGCCGGCTCGTTCGCCGCGGCGGCGAGACCGAAACCGACGATGGAGAGGGCTTGGTTCAAAGATCGCAATTATTTTATCGGACGGTGGCTTGACCCGCCTATCTTGAGGTCTGCGGTACGTTACACTTTCGAGGATTGCTGTTGCACCTAACCCAGGGTGGTCTCCTGGGTACGGTAACTAACACACACCCTATCTCGGTCTCTCTCTAGATGATCGAGATGTGCGGGTGCTTCGTAACCGTCTTCATTTCGGGCCAGATCACTGCCACGCTTCTCAACTATGGCACCCCCGTGATTGGATCTTATATCGGAATAGCAAACGGCGCCCTCGTGGCGCTGACCATATATGCTTCGGCCGTCCCAACGGGGGGCCACCTTAACCCTTTGATCACGATTTCAGCCATGATGTCCGGACTGTGCCCGTTGTCTCGCGGTATGGATTCTCCTGGTACCACATACTGCATCCTGGTAACTTACTGTTCTAACAACTGAACGGAAGATAGGGTCTTTCTACTTGGTCGGGCATCTCCTCGCCTCCGGTCTCGCTGCTGGAATGCTGATGGAGATCTGGGGAGAGGAACGATCATTGCAGTAAGTGTTCTCGTCACGACCTCCGAGTACAGAAGCAAGAGTGTGGTTAACTGACGGGACAATATCTTTCCTGTAGATACCATGGCGGAGGATGCTGGTTCGACACGAATACCATGTCATTAGGCCAGATCTTCCTGAACGAGTTTTGCGGGTGTTTCTGTCTTCTGTTTCTTGCATACGGTGTCGGCCTGGACCCTCGACAAGCCGAATTCTTCGGTCCTCGCTTCGGTCCGCTGCTGGTTGGTGGTAGTTTGGGACTTGTTGCCTTTTCGTCGAGCAATATTGCACCTGGTTATGCCGGAGCCCAGATGAACCCTGCCAGATGCTTCGCCTATTCAATTGTTCGCCGAGACATGTCTGGTAAGTCCTCGAGCCGCATCCGAACCCAATTGAGAGTGCACCTAGGTGTCAATACACTGACAGAATCGGATGGGGTGATGTCTTCAGGCCAATGGATCTGGTGGGTTGCGGCCATTGCGGCATCTGCCTTGATCTCGCTCACGTACAATCTTGTTCCACCTCACCACGAACCGCCCGAGGAACAATCCGAACAGGCCCCAGAGATCCAAGAGCCGTCAAAGGCCTAGTTGGGACCTTCACGCTTCTTTTGTGAACTGACCTGAGATTTGTTTTTGTTTCGAGGCAGGGAGTTAAGTTATGACGATTGATGACAGAAAATTTGGGTTTGAACTTTTATCCAGCAGGCGTTTTGGTTCATGTTGGATTAAACCATCTATGATAATTGGAGCATGCATATTCGAAGTCGCCGTATTGTAATCGCAGTAACTGAGGAAGAAAGTTCCAAGTGGGCGTTTGATGTTCAACGGAAGATGGCCAAGTATCCCGGTCACGTGATATATCACATGACGGCCTGGTGAGAAATCGGCCGAAGAGCCGACTTGCTATGTACGCCTTGATATGCTCAAGAGAGTGAAGTCATGAAATTATCCCGTCTCCTCAACCTTCTCGACAGTTAAAACGAGACAACACGACACAACCTCTCAGAACAACAATCCCCCAGTTTCGCAACAGACTCAGATGTCGGCAAAACGATCGCGTGCCGCATATGAATCCGATCTCGACAGCCTGGCGCCCTCGTTTGTCCTCTTCGGTACCGCCCTTCCTCCACAAGATGGACACACGCGCGACGACGGGAGCTTTGTGCCGCTGCACATGCAGGAAGCCCGGGACGAGAAGGGCCGGCGGCGATTTCATGGAGCCTTTACTGGAGGCTGGAGTGCAGGGTGGGCCACACAACCTCTTTTCAACCCCCTCTAGACAGAGATCATCGCGTAGGTATCAGGCATGTCTGACGTAACCGTTTCTGCTTTCTTTTGCTTTCCGCCCCTCTTTCCAGGTACTTCAATACTGTAGGCTCGAAAGAGGGCTTCACGCCATCGTCGTTTGTGTCTAGCCGGGCGAACCGGCGACAGCCGGACGACAAGAAACCCAAACAACGGCGCGAAGACTTCATGGATGATGAAGACCTGGCAGATGTCGCTGCTGCTACTCATCTCGAGACCTCAGATGCCTTTGCCGGTATTGGATCGACATCTCGGCTCGAAGGCACCGGTAGCCGGAGTCTCCTGACGGAGCTGTTGCGGCCGAAAGGAGAGACCATGGGTTTCCAGCTGCTGAACAAAATGGGCTGGAAATCCGGCCAAGGAATCGGCCCCAAGGTCAGACGCGCGCCCAGGCTTGAACAAGGTTCATCAAATCTTCCCATGGCCAACGATACCTTTTTGTTTGCCCCCGACGACATTGCCGTGTTTCTCCCTGCGCCACAGAACAGCCGAGCCGGAGTTGGATATGGGGAACCAGCGGCCCCAAAGAAAAAGCCCATGTCGGTCCGACGGTCACGTATAGCGTCCATGATGGGCGATGGAGATGAATCCGACGATGACCTAAGGCCAAAGTCCCTCCCCCGACAGCTTGGCTTAGGCGGACCCAAGAGCCGGAACCGAGCTGGCGGAATCGGCGTCGGGGTTTTGAATGACTCTGACTCTGATGAAGGCGATGGGTTTGAGCTGGGGCCGAAAATATCCTACAACAAGGTTATATCGGGCTCTTCAAAGTTAAAGAAAGGCTCGGCTAGTACAAGCGTGGTGAGGCCTTCGCTACCAACCAGAGGCATCGGCGCGGCTTCGTCCAAAGCTGGCCGCGGGAAGACCGGAGCGCCTGGCGCTACCGGCGTTGCCATGCCCGGGTTTGTTGCCAGCAAGAATGGAGATTCCAGTCAAGATATCAATCCAGACCATGCGCCACCCAAGGTCCCTCCTGGCTGGGTGCCATCTAGAATGGCGAAGCCGGAAGCCCCGTCGAACAGCTCATACATGTCGGCTGCCGACGCGGCGAAGAATTCCCAGCTGAATCCTCGGTCTCGCGGAGAAGCCTTGGGAGAGACACAGCTTCCAGGCAAGTCGGTGTTTGATTTCCTGTCCGAGTCAGCTCGGCAGCGCATTGTGCAGGCAACTGGAAAACAAGATCTTCCCGCCGCCGGCGACGAGGCTCCGCCAGGACAACCGAAACTCTCTATCCAAGAGGCTTTTAACAGCTATCCCAAGCTGGATAAAGACACCGCCCTGGCTGCTCTGGCGCGAGGGAAAACTGGCATGGGCCCGTACCGGGATGACAATCTCAAGAGAGAACGGTATATCCAGTACCTGCAAGCCCAGGCCGATCTCTCACAGTGGATCCCCGCGACAGAGATGGCAGGTTGGAAGATGGACAACGTCACGGCGGAGCTTCAAGAATTCTACAACTGCGCGCGAATATTCAAGCCCATGACGGGGCTGATGGCATCCCGGTTCACTACGTCGACAGCGACAACTCCCAGCAGCAACATTGCTGGTTCAAACGGCGGTGCCCCTGCTGCAAGCGGGGCGGCTATCGTGGCCAAGGTAACCGACCCGGCCGTGGAAGCCGCCAAGGTAGGCATGTTTGGCCCGCTGACGCGGACGATTGAGGACTTCTACCCGACCAGGCTGCTGTGCAAGCGGTTCAACGTCAAGCCCCCGGCGCATGCTACGGCAGAAGACAACAGCACCAAGAAGACGGGGCCGGCGCATTACGACGAGATGGAGGCACGCGAGCTACGGGAGCTGCGGATTCTCGCGGTGCCGTCGCAACCGTCATCACAGCTTGAGGTGGACACCGGGAATGGCCAGGCCGAGACCCCGGCCGCCGCAGTGGCTGCGACAGCACAGCCGCCTGCTGAGCTCAAACGGCCTGGGGATGAGGTCTTCGCGTCGATATTTGGGGATAACAGTGATATAGAGTAGTAAATTTGTTTATGGCATTATCCATAGGAGCATACATAGACAGACATGGCGTTCCCCGTATTCTGGGGCTCATTCTCTGGAGCTCATTCTTCGTGAATATGTGACATGTTCCACCGAAAACCAACCAGAAACCCCACATACCTCAACAGCTAGATATATATATATATATATATATACATATATATATCATTCATGCACCTCTCGCCTTACCGTGTCTCCCCGTCTCAAACCATGCCATTCTTCCATCTATCACAGTGGACTTAGCCGCTTTCAGGATCCTGCCCTGGCCTTCTCTAACCAACCAGATCGGCGCGTTTGCATGAACAGACATCACGTGTCAGCACACGTGACACTTCTAAGCGCCCTGACGCTCCGTTTTTTATTGTAATGGAGTGGGTGCCCAAAGCTGGAAAACGGGCCCCCTGACAATCAGATTCCAAGAAGTTCAGGCGAACGGGTTGATCAGTTCCTTGGACTCTGGGTTTTGTCTCGTTTTTCCTTCTTCTTCTTCCAAACTCATTTTCCCCAAGCATTCTCTTTCTCTCTGGTTCTTGAAACGGATCTGTGGAATCTGCCATCAATGTCCTGATTTCAATCTCTGCACAGATCCTCTCATCTGCATCCTTTTTTATTATATCTTTCCAGCCCTTTCTCTCCCCTGCCTCACCGTACTGTACACTTTTATAATACAAAGCCCCTTTGTCTCCGAAACATTTCCAAGTCATTATCTTGTACCCTCTGCATATTTTACCTCTGTTCTCATATCCCACCAGACCGGCTGTTTCAATTTCCTGTGCTCTGCCCTGGTAGTCCTTCCCCCCACGAGTCCGTCGACTTCTATCTTGTATGTACATCTTCGGGATGCATGGGCTGATTGTGTGCGCTGTCAAATGGCGTGCATGGTGCAACACAGTCTATTGGACCTCTCTTCATCTTTCTCTGGCCGAAATCTGCGGGTAACTGACCATTGGCCAACAAATGACCACCTAACTAGAACAGCGCATATCTCGCCACCACGATTCTCACTCGATTGACTTCCCCGTCATCCTTCCATTCTTTTCTCTCTCACCATCGCCTATCCCTCCGACGACGAGCAAGAAAAAGTCTAGAGCCTTGCCCGTCAGCCGCTATTGCCCGCCGTTTCATCAGCAGCCAAGTTGTCTTCGTCGCAGGAAAACAGGCACGGACAGCCCGCGCCTGTGGGGCGAGCTATCGACCTCATTCGCGAGGACCACGACGACGGACTGGACACCCTGGACCGAGGAAGGTCTCCGCCGCCTGGATATCCCGCGTCCGAAGGTTCGGCTTCTTGCCCGCCGCCGTTTTCTTCCATCTACGGAGGACTTGAACGCGGAGATACCGACTCTGTCGATATCGATAACGACAACAACCACACCAACACCGCCGTTCGTGCCGAACTCCCTGCCCGCGTCGACTCGACAGCTGCCGCTGCTGTTGCTGGCCTAGTTCCCACCGACCTGCACTTATCCCGTGTCCATAGCGCCGCATCCGCTGCCGGAAAGGACGTCCGCCCGCTTTGCCCCCCCTCGCCTCTTCTCCCGTTTGTTCCGCAACACAGACGACACCGCTCTGCCGATTCGCAGGTTGTATCTGAAGCCGGATCATCTTCGTTTTCCCAGACCCCCCCGGCCGCCCCTGCCTACGTTCTCAACCCGGACGTCGCTACACCGGACCCGTCGGCTGATACTAAGCAAGCTCTCCTCGCCGATACCAAGGGCGAGTCATCCAAAAAGGACGAAGATTCCGAGCCGCCACCCGCATACTCAGAGGGCTCCAGTCCTCTCCTTTCCTTTACATATCTAATGGCTGCCGCCGGTGGTGCGTCGAGTATTATTACTCAGGTCCAACAGGGCGGGCCCCCTGTTGTTCCGCTTGGAGGTTTGTGTTCTTCCTCAAGCTGTCTGTCAATTTCTCGCCCGTTTCTAACCGCACCAAACCCACTCTAGATGTCAGCGCCGATGAAACGATTGCTATGGACTTGAGGTATGTGGTTTTATTTCATAGAATCTTTCTACGTGCTTAGCTGAAGATACTAACTTGCAAGTGGTACAGAGGAACTCGCTTTGTGCTGTCACGCGATGAGCTCCTAACGCTTCCGGAGTTCGTTTTGCTATCTCTCTTCCCCAACGGGCTTTTCCCGGATGGCCACAACGGCTTCCCCGACTCCGATGCCGTCCAGGTTGATGTAAGCAAACACCTTCAGTTGACATTGACCACGGATATAAACTCACCATCCCACCAATTCTAGTATGACCCGGCCTCGCTCGAATACATGCTTGTGTTTTTCAGAAATGTTGCTCAGTCTTTACCAGCCGAGCTATCTGACAATCAAGCTGTAGATCAGATGATGCCGCGTGACGACCCGGGAAAGCGTGCAGGCATTATTGTCCTGCGCGAGGACCTTGATTTCTACGCCATCCCGCCGTATGCCGAGATCGAGGCGTTGGAGATGGTTAAAGTCAAGCGTGCTGCCATGCGTGCTCTTCTGCAGCAGGACGGTATCTTCTCGGGCCTTAAGCGCAGCGACGAGCCTGGAACCACGGAAGCGCACCTGATTGAGATGCTGACGGCCGGGTAAGCTTTTCCTTCTTTCGCCTTGTTTTTTCCCCGTGAAGACCTACAGCTAACCCCTTTACCACCACAGAGGCTTTAACTACGACGATCGATGGGGCCACCGCGCGAGTGAGCCCAACAAGGCGGTGATTTGCAGTCTCGCGCTGGCGCGGCTCCGGAGCGACATCCGTGGCGGCGCCATGGGCAACAACGACGTTGGCATGGCGCAGAAGCTGCTGCTGTTCTGGCGCAAGCCGGCGCGGCGGTGCTGGTGGGAGGGTGTCGAGCTGGAGGGCGTCGAGGGCGTCGAGGGCAAGCTCAAGGTGTGGATCCGGCGGGTGTGGACCCTGGAGATGTGCGTTATTGGCGTGCGGTAGGGCGACACCCAGTGGAGAGAAGAAGACGACGGGTCTTCAGAGCCGGAGGCGGAATACCAGCTGTCCTCTCGCCATTCGGGGAAGGAGGACTCAGAGGATGATTTCTGGGATGAGGAGTATTGTCGTTCCTAGCATCATCTTTTCCGGTGACATGAAGCCTCTGCCTCTGTCTCCGTCTCCCTCTTTCCCTCACACTCTGTTGTCCTTTCAGCCTCTCTTCTTTCCATTTCCCAACGTGTGTCTTCAAGTTCCACCACTCTCCTATTGGCACCATCATGAATCATCCATCCCCAGCTGCTTTTCTTGTTCTCTCTCTAAGAGACTTTTTATTTATCGACTCCCCCATACCCCAATTTCCACTACTGGTCCTTTTCACTCTATCCCACATTCCAATTCTTGCTTTGCTTTCTTCTTGTATTGTTGGCGAGTTGGTTAAAATTCATGCAGGTTCAGGTTGAACGCATGCTTCTTGCTTTTTTTTTTGTTTTTTTTTTGTTTCCTTGCAACCCACCCAGAATACCCTAGCCACGCGCATATTCCACATGGCCTTGGGATATTTTTATCCATTCGTTGACCTCACTTTCATATTTCCTTTCCGTTGCTTCTTCTGTCTAGTTGGTTCAGCATCTTCTTGCTTTTCTTCCTCTTTTCTTTGGCAGGCGGTTGTTGCGCATACCTTGTCGTTGTGCCTTTTTCTTTTTGTGCAGAAGCGGAATCCAACACCCTTTCTTTCTTGTCCAAGTCGATCGATTTCTTCCTGTTTGTTTGTTTACCCCTTTTTATATATATGTGATAGCTTCTTTCATACTCCCCGTTTCTTGGTACTCCTGGTTTTTTTTTGTTCGTTTAATTGAGCTTCGTTTTGGATTTCTCTCCCTCCTAGACTTTGGTCCTTGCATTAAGCTCCTTGTTAAACTTGACTGCTTGTAGGCAGAGCCACGCTGTCCTAATACCTTGATATAGATGTTTTCACCTGTACAGCTAGTCCGGAAAACCGGCTCCGTGTCAGAACCTTTTGGCTCACCGACATTCGGGCTATTTTGGTATCTCGGAAGATCGGCCAAAGGAGGGACAGACCGTTAACTAGGTCCCTAATGTACACACGTGCAGTTCGAGAGTTCCTTCCCAGGCTAACTGACCGCTCACCGAGCCAGGGAAGGAGGGACCCGTATCGCTCCTTCCCTCTACGTGTACATCGGTATCTGTGAATACTTCATCAGGCCCTGCAATGTGTACGCATTTCGGACAAGCGATAGCCGAGTGGTGAGCTGATGAACAGGAGCCTTTGAGCTACACGACACGTGCCTCACGTAAACCGCCTCATCACCTTCCGCAGTGACCGCTACTCCCTTTAAGATACTTCATGGTCTCGATCCTCCTAGGATAGTCCTTAGTTTTGCGATCGCCAATAGTGGGAGAAAGGAGGAACCTGATATCGGATAGCATTATCTTGAATACACGGAAGGAGTTACCCCTCCTGTCGCACCTTCCGTCTCTATATATATTCAAGGTCATAGAATGCAAACACGCACGTTGACGGACCCGTGGCCAGAGATATATCTTGGATCTCGGGAACCCGGCGTCCACTACAGTACATATTTCTCCTCTTGCTCTCCCCAACTGGATTGACCCGCGGGTGTGTTCAATGTAAGTCTAAGGGGTGGGCAACGGAGTATAGAGGATCAGAAGCACGACTCAGTGCCCACCAAGGTGGTGGTACTATTAGAATGTGGCTACTTAAACTGCGGAATTCTACAGGAAGCTCATATTTCCGAAGCAGGCGCATGGGTCAGTAGTCAAAAGAAATCTAATCTATCTCACTGTTGTCCAATGTATTGCTTTTTGTTCTTAAAAATGGCTTCACAAGTGTGAAATCTTCGAAGGCTATTTAGAGGATACCGAATCTTTTTCTGGGGATTCTATGGGAATCGACATGGAAAGGAAGAGTAGTTATCACCTCGAAATACCAGCGGACGATGGCCGACCTTAGCAGGAGCTCACCGGGCCGCTCGTATGGTGGTTTACAAATCCCCCAGCCTTGGTAACACGCCCGGTTGTTGGATGAGATAGCCTCACCAGCAGCAGGGGCCACGACATCAACCTGAGAGACGTCTGCAGCAGTCCTGATCGCCTGTCTCTGTGAGCGGGGAGGGCTTGGTCTAGCTCGACAGCGATTACAGCCAAACCACGTTGCATCAGGCGCTGTACGTGGCGTGTAAAAGGCTCCCGAGAAGAACTTCAGATACGGCCGGCTATAGATCAGATCGCCGTAATGGGTCCTTGAAAGGTTCGGCCATCGTTTTGCGGGGATAGATACTGGCCATCTAAGGGTTGGGAGGGGCCGCCAGCACTGCTTAGGGCGGTCATGGAGTCTGTCTATGTTGGCGGTGTCTATGCTTGGATGGAGAAGAGAAGAAACTAGAAAGCAGGAAGCAGGAAGCAGGAAGGTCAAGTAGTGTAACTTTATACGAGCCTAGCCTAGGTGGTACTAATATAGCCGTGGTTCCCTGTATTGCATTGCCCGACATAGTTGTTGGTACTATGACGGCGTCATCTCTGGGCGACGTTATACAAATCAAGCGTGATTTAGAGTTACTACTGCACGGGGGAAAGATTTGCACCGAGCTGTATGTTGTGACAAACTGTTTACCACATACGAGTACATGATTCACCAGCTGGATTTGGAGGGAGTAAGCGCCGAAACTTCTTCAAAATCCTGGTGGTATTCACCCAAACTCCAGGCTACGCGTGAGGGTGATATCCAGGAGTGAATATTGGTAACACCCGAATAAACGATTACTGAAGAGAAAACGACGAAGAGAAGAACTTCTCCGGTCCAGGACCAGCAGGCCAAGCTGCAATATGGCATTGGCGTAGTGACAATCTGCCGGCATCTGCGCGGAGAGGGGAAAGGGAACAGGGCATACTGCACGTACCAGACGAAGAGTACATCAGGTCACACGGCCGAGAAGTGAAGAACAGGAGGAGCACTTGGTGGCATTTTTGGATTTTCGTCACGGCTTGGTCTGGGGGGTGGTTGGATGCGATGCTGCGTTGGATGCGCGGAGGTGGTCATTGCTCCTTGGAAATGCGGAGGCAGCAAAAAGGATAGAGAGGGAAGACGGGTGGTACTGGATTCGACATGGCCAAGCGAAGAGAAAGAGCTGCAGGAAAAAAACAAAAGCGGAAAAGGAGGGGGAGGGGACACGGCAGAGAATGGAACGTGGCGATAACAAGTGTGGATGCCAGCTCGGAGCCGGAAGCTGAGTTTTTGTTTCTGTGTGGGCCGGCGTTTGCAAAGAGACAAGAACGATGTGAGGGACGGGAAGAGACTTTTGAGATCAAGGCAGTGAGAAAATCAGACTAACACGATGCAGGACAGTCGATATGAAAGTGAGTAACTTGGGGGAGATACCAAGACCGTGATGAGTGAGATTCGGTGGCTATTGTTTGATAGCGAGTGAATCTTCTGGCCAGCCAAGGGGAGAAGAGTAGAGGGAGAAGAGTAGAGGGAGAAAGAAACTGGGTGTTGGACCTTGCCAGTAACAGGGAGAGAAAAAAAAGGAAAGATGAACATCTGGACGGTGTTAGTCGAAAAGGAATGGATAAACTGAAAGTGAAGAGGTGGTAGGTGACCTGTCAGATATGAGAATTGAGAGGTGTGTTTCCTGCTTTTCTTGTTAGTGGGCCAACGACGAGCAAGTGACTTGACTGCAAGTGAGATACTACTGAGAGAATGAAGGAAAAAGCGCTGTATCTGGAGCGGGGAAGAGTGAGTGGTGATGAAGGATTCTCACTCATCGCTTGATTGTGGTTGAAGCTGCTTCATTTCTTCGGTCATCGGGGACGGGCTATCGTGAAGGACGAGTGGCTGGGATGAGAAGCAGGCTATTTTCTGCGATATCGTCTCCCAATGCCAACTGCCTGTTTTGAACGAACTCGCAGCTTCCTCGTCGTTTAGGGTTTACAAACCCTCTACGTGGCTTTCCCACCAAAAATACAATAATCTCCGAAGAAGGCAGGCACTTGCGATGTCGACTTGGGAAGCTCTTGCCAAATCCCTGCCTGCCAATTCGACAATACAGTATACTGTACTTGAAGACTTTTGGGTCATCGATCCTGTGACTTGGTGCTCTCTCCAACTTCTTCTTCTTTTCACCTCTCCAAAGAGTCCCTCTTCACATATGTGATCTTCTCTCTCTTGTTATCGTGACACATCCATGGCCTGAGTAACTCAATCTTGATCTTGAACATCCAAGCTTCACCGTATCCCTCCCCTCTTATGGTCCGTTTTTTTGTTTCCATCCAATCTATCGCCGGTTTCTCTCCCCTCCAACAAAATCCAACCCCACATGGCCACAGTCGACCTTTCGCGGTTCCGTCCCAGGGCTTCTCTGGCCCTCGCCGCAAATAGAAACAAATCAGTCACGCCCCCGAAAGCACGGAATTGTTGGACCCTTCCCCCTGTTCCCTGTCCATGACTTATTTTTTGTCTTAACGTGATAGAAACGCTGAAAACTGGCTGCAATATCGAATGATTCATACCAAGCAACCCTTGCCAAGACGGCAGTGGGGTGGGTTTTCATTGGTGGTAGCTTGCAGAAGTGGCTGCATGTTCCCCTCTTCTTCTTCTTTTTTCTTTCTTTCTTTTCTTTTTTCCTTCTGAGTTGTTGGTTGTTTTGTGTGTGCTCATTAATTATTCCTGCTCATGGATCCTCTTTCCCACTCTGGCTGGCTCGGGATTCCGACACCAGACAAGTGTCCAAGTATCGCCGCGCGGATATTGTGGGCGGGGTGGTGATCACTTGCTCCTCCATGTACTTCGGCTGCCAGATGGCACCATCTGCATATCGTCGACGTTGTGACGCTCGATGAAGTTCTTCACAAGCTATCTCATTCTGGTTGTTGGGTGCGAATGCCTTCAGTGACGGCTTCTTGTGTGAATCTTACGGCCGTGATCTTCTGCCAAGCGGGTGGTGTAAGACAGAAGGCATCCATAGCCCCAATTCACCCATTCATTCTGTCTTTTCCACACGACGCCCATTCAGGAAGCTGGTGTATCCACGTTCTAGCCTCTCTCTTATTCCCTCCCTCTTACGCTGTCTTGGTGTCAATACTTGGTCTTGAAGCCCCATTTTGCTTTCTGCAGGCATTTGGCCCAATCCACACACACACACACACACACACACACACATACACACAACTTGGCCTTCTCGTCCTAAGACTCTTTACACCTCCAGAAACCCGCTCTCGGTGTCCGGGTTCCCATCCCAGTTCTTTCAATGCTGCTAAGATGCTACTATCGTCCTGAACTATCGGACACATACTAATCCCAACCTGGCTTGTCTGCTTTCCACGTTCCTGGCCGTAAAGTTGTCTCGCTGCATCTTCCACTCCGCTTTTAGTACCCCCAACATTTGTCTTTAAGAATGCGACCGTCCCCCGCTCCGAATGTGCCAATCAATCCAAGGACCCTCGCCTAAGCTTCTGTGAATATTTGAGTGCCAAATTGCTGCCGTCTAAACAGGTGGTATTTTAGTTGAAACTAGGCCACAGATTTGCCTTCTCATTGATCTTGTCTTCCCTTGACATCTTCTGTCTAGCTTCATTCCCCGACTTCTGCACCATGGCCGGCCGATCCCTCCGCGCCGTTCTCGGCCTTGCCACTGCCGCCTCGGTGGCTGTGGCCCAGTCCTGCTCCAACTCCCTCCAGGTGTCCTACACTCCCCCGGCCGTCGCGGCTGGTTGGTCGTACCAATTGCTGGCCACGAACCTGACCCGGCCTCGTGGAATTGTCTTTGACAGCGAGGGGGCTCTGCTGGTTGTCGACCGTGGCGTTGGCATTGTGCGCCTAACTCTCAAGGATGAAGGCGGCACTTGCTTGTCGGTGGCTAAGAAGACTGTGGTTGTTGATGATGCCAATGTAAGCTTCACATCTGTCGTTTGCTGTTATGTTTTGTTTCTCTTCTTTGTATCTCAGTATTATATGAAACAAAGTCCCTGGTCCATCCACCTCACTAACACTGCCTTCCCCAACAGCTCAACCATGGTCTCGCTCTCTCGGTTGATGGCAAGACCGTCTATGCCTCCACCTCCAACGATCTCTACGCCTGGAACTATGATGCGTCTGCTGGCACCGTTGGTTCCAACCGCCTTAACCTGATCACCAACATGACCAACACTGACCAGACCACCCGTACCATCATTGCCCCCAAGCATGCCCCTGGTATTCTGGTGGTGTCGCGTGGTGGTAACGCCAATGAGGACCCCGAGGCCGAGAACATCAACAGCGGCCACTCGCAGATTCGCGCCTTCGATATCTCCAACCGCGGTGCCAACTCGCCCCCCTTTGCCTTCACCGATGGGTCTGTCCTGGGCTGGGGTATCCGCAACGCTGTTGGCATCCGTGAGGAACCGCTCACCGGCGGTATCTGGAGCATGGAGAGCTCGGTCGATGAGCTCTTCCGCAACGGTGTCGACATTCACCACGATAACCCCGGCGAGGAACTCAACTTCCACGGATTCCTGAACGGCTCGATGGAGCACCAGGGCGGCAACTACGGCTACCCCAACTGCTACGCCATCTGGGGAACTGAGTCGTTCCCTGATCTGGGCTCGCTCAAAACTGGCGACCAGTTCAGCACTTCGGAGACCTCCATCCTCAACGACACCACTTGCAGCACCAACTACGTCGCCCCGCGCCTGACCTTCCAGGCTCACTCTACGCCTCTGGATCTCATCTTCACCGAGGACGGCGAGGAGCTGATCATCTCTTTCCACGGAAGCTGTAAGCTTGGTTCTTTCATTCTCCGCTTTTTCCTTTCTAATTTCATTTTCATTTTATTTTCATCTTTATTTTTATTTCAAAATCTTTATCTTATGAAGACCCCGCTAACACAATCTTAACAATAGGGAACCGTGAGGACCCCATCGGCTACAGAATCATCAGTGTGGCTTTCAACAACGGCATGCCTACCGAGCCGTCCTCTAGCGTGAAGGCCGCCCGGAACGTCATGTTCACCGAGGACCTCGACCAGTGCCCCGATGGCTGCTTCCGCCCCGTCAGCTTCGCATGGGGTACCAAGGATCGTCTGTTCGTCACCTCTGACAGCACCGGCGAGATCTTTGTGCTGCAGCGCCCGGCCACTTCCCAGTACACCGACGCTGACACCACCGACCCGGGTGCCGCTGACTCGACCGACTCGTCGGCCGCCCCCACGGAGACCGCCGACAACGTTGCTCCCCGTGTCGGCCCGGCCCACGTCATTGCCCTCGTCACTGCTGTGCTCATCTCATTGATGCTGTCGTAGAGGGTAGCCCTCTCGTTTTGAGGACGTGTCTAGGAGGAAGTTTGGTAGAAAGCTAGGAAGCTATATGGCGCCAGCACGGAGCAGATCCACGCTCTGGCCATGTGCGGGTGTTAAAAACGGACCCTTTTGTTTTTTATGATTTCAACGGCACTGATTTGTATGAATTAATTTCCTGATATGTTTATTTGATTTTATGTTTCTGGTTTGGACAGAGTCCCCCCTTGAAAACTCGATTCCCCCCTTTTTGTTGTTCTGTTGGATGATATCCGCCGGGTCTTCTTGGGGATAGGTTTAAGTTTATATATACACACACGCTGGTAACCTGTATCTTAATTTAAGTTGTGACTGGTAGATCTGACTGCTACTAGTAGGTCTACAGTGTTGGATCAACTTTGATAGAGTTGAACGCAACGACGCCACAAAACAAGGAGGGAGGGTCATGAAATACCGAGGTTAATTCGTATTCTAAAGGGAACATGAGCATTAAACCAGAAAGAAAACAAAGAGAATCATGCATTGACACGAAAGAAAGGAGAATAGGAATAGAAAACACCAGCACGCACCAGCCTCCGAGGTACCATTTTCACTCTTGTTTTTTTCTGCTGCTATGGCCGTTACTTTACTCCTCCAACGTCTTCACGCATTCCCACTCGCCACTCAAGTTCTCCTTCCACAGAGTGACCTTGTTGTCGGCGCCGGAGACAGCCAGGATATTGCCGCTCAGCGACCAGCTGACGCGCCACACGGCGGAGTCGAACGAGAGCACCTTGCAGGCCCAGGTGCCGGCGGGGCCGGCAGCGGCATCGGCGGTCCAGATGCGCACGGTCTTGTCCTGGGAGGCGGAGGCGATGTACGACTTCTGCAGGACAGTGGGCGACCAGGCGACGTCGCGCACCCAGTCGGAGTGGCCGGCGAGGGGGTCGCGCTCCTGCTTGTACGACTGCGAGGCGGGGTCGAACACCCACAGGCGCACGAGGTTGTCGCAGCCGCCGGTGGCGAAGCGGCGGGCGGACGAGGCGGAGGCGGCCGGGGTGGAGCTGACGATGCTGCCGGGCACGGTGGCGGGGGCCCACGAGACGGAGTTTGCGCCGAGGCCGTGGGCGTGGAACAGCTTGTGGTCGAAGGAGTTGTCCTTGAACTCGAGCACGGACACGTTGCCGTCGGACGAGGCGCAGGCGAGCAGGCAGCCGCTCTCGTGCGGCGACCAGGCCACCATGTTGACCGAGGCCTTGTGCAGCGCAAAGTCGAAGATCTTCTGCCACTGGCCGCTCTGCTCGCGCCAGATAAACACCTTGCCGTCGTAGCCGGCCGACGCCAGGATGTTGCCGTACTTGGGGTGCGCCCACGACACGCACCACACCGCGCCCTCGTGGCCCTTGAGCGTCTCGATCAGCCGCTGCGAGTCGCCCTCAATCTCGAAGATCTTGATCGTGCGGTCGCTCGAGCAGGTTGCTAGGCGGCGGCCGTAGTAGTCGAGGACGGCGTCGTGCTGGTGTCGGGAGAAGCGAGTTGTAAGTGTACTGCGGATGGTCTGGACGGTGAGGTATGGGGGGAGGGGATGTCTTACGATCATGTCATCGTGACCCGGATTTGAGATTACTTGCGCTGCCTGTAGTGTCGAGTGGTAGTTAGTATGGATTGGACGTTCCGATCAAGGTGTTTGTTGCGAGCGAAATGCACTCTGAGAAGTCTAGGGGCACTCGACAGCTTCGACTGCCTGCACCCAACAGGATAGACACAGCGCACTGTTCTATCCCGTCATCTGAAATCCCGTGCAGCCACTATCACTGTGCCGGGCTTGTTGGGGGGTCGTTCGCTCACCATTTTGACTGGCTGTGCTGTGAAAAGGAGATGGTGGGCGCAAGAGACGAATGAGCGGTGGGGGGAGGACGAGGATCGAAGGAAGCGAGCTACAGCAGTTCAACCACGAAAAAACATGTTAGATTTTCTTTCTTTGATCATATAACTCCCCAACAAAGAAGAATCGCCATCTCCGGAAGATCCATCGCGATTAGGTGTAAACTGACAGTCTCAGGAGGGGCGTTGTTGAAGGAGATCGATCACGGCGAAGGACCGGCAGGAAGTCCGGAGTCGGGCCGGAGGATGTGAGACGGAAGCCGGAGTTGGAGAGAGGTACAGATAACAGTGAATGGCTGAAATGGTATTTGAAGATGTGTTTCGTATGAGCTAGGATTTGCGATTGCTCTTTTTTGCGCGTCGTGATGGATACTTCGAAGCTCTCTTGAAGTTCTCAGGTCCGGGCTTAGGTAAGGAGGAACTGTATGGCAAACTGGCCACAAACAAACGGCGGAACACGTAGCACGTGAAGGTACTAGGGTTGTGTTAGGGTTGGCGATGCTAGGGTTTGTCAACACCGACCAACTCCAACTTCATTTGCATGACATCCTCGGCAGAGATCTGAGAGCTTGGTAGCATATGAGCAGAAGATTCTTCAGACATTTAATTTGGGAGAAATGCCCCGTGTGGGTGTCTTGATTGACAGTTGGCGAGCCGCATGAAAAACCACTGTAATTTGCCTTCTTTTCCCTGGTGGGGTGTTAGCCTTGAAATTTATTTAACGAAAGTTCTCAGGCACCTTGGCCATGTTCAACATCTGTAGATCGCTTAGAGTGCAGAAGACGGGAAAATCGTCAATGGGTGACCACTTGATCCAACAACACTGGGAATCTATGGGAAACCATCGAAAATGTCCAATTCAAACGAGGAACAGCTGCTGGTAGCTGCTAACGATCTCTCTCGGTTTTAGACGGCGGGCGCGGAATGAGCTCTACATTCATCTACTTGTAGAGGTTGCTGATGATCTGAGATATCTCTTCCTCTTTTCTCTTCTTTCAATCCCCCTTGACTCTTCATATTCTGTCCACTTTTTCCAATCGGCTTGACTCCCTCGTGTTTTTCCCACCGCCCCGTTCGTACCCCCAAAGTTGATATGGCGACAGACAACGTGAACGATGGGCCGGCATTGGCAATTCGCCCCAAGGCCCACCCCACCCCCGGCGAGCCTTGGAGACATAACCACGGCCATCAACAACCTAGCCGCGGCCATGAAGCGTCGCTCAGACAGTGTGCACAAGCGGCTGCAGAACCTCTCAGGAAGAGTCGGGGCGGTGGAGGACAAAGCCGCCAACCCGAACGAGCGTTTGCGGCGGCTTGCTGTCGAGTAAGTGCTTCTCTATTCTCGAGACCGGATATGTGTCGAATGTGCAGTGGTGCGTGGTGCATCCTGAACAAGCTCAATAATACTAAACTCTCCCATTATGTCGAACGGATTGAGTTTCTTTGAGAGAGCTTGGACGAGAGAGCACATCGCCAATGGGTGATCACATGCTCGAACACTGAAATTCTAGCGCGCCACCCACTCCACCAAAAAAAACTTACCCCAGACTTGCTTACGAAATTTCGCTCCAGTGATTTATTGAACCTCCACTACTCACTCCATCGCTCCATCTTCAACTTCACTTCCTCCTTCATCACGTCACTATCTTTGCAGTTCTCTTGATACCCACGTAAAGCTCGCATTCTCTTCCCTCCTTCCGGTACTCCTACCAAGTCACATATATTTCGTTTCTCCCTTCTTCTCTCGAGACCTTCGCTTCACTCTTAACTGCCACCATCCGTCCACTCGACATACCTCGGCTCCAATTGTCCACCTGACCAAGTCCCAGATCTTAAAGCGTAAACTTCTCACGAAAGCTGTGATTGTCGTCCTCAATATCGCAATATAATCTTTTGTTGCTTTTGGCGTTGCTGTTATTCTTCATACTTCCCATTCCCATACTGTACAATACCCCTTCGTTCTTTTTCAATACCCCTCCCTCCCCGCAGTTCACCATGGCCGACGCCATGTGCGGCGGCTCTACGCCGTTCAAGGGTCTGGTGGACCACCAGGACCGCGATCGCAGCCTCCACCAAGACCGTGTAGCCGGGCCCAGCCGAAGTGCCGATGTAAGTTCGCCCGTACCTAATGTTACTGTTGAAAAGAGACACCCTGTGTGGCTAACATATCCCACCTAGGCCTTCCGATCATCTCGCCCGGCTGGTGTATCCGATGCGTCGTTCAACTCGTTCATGAGCGGCAGCCAGAACCTGGGGAACATGCTAAACGATCCACAGATGAACCAGCTCGGCCTCCCCGTCCCGGGAGGCTCGCCAGCACACGTGCAGCTTTTCCACGCCAACGCCAGATTCCAGATCCCGCAGTCACTGTCCCCGGTGGCATCGCTAGCCCAGCCCTCTCTCCGATCGAGTCCCGCGCCACACTCGTTCTCTCCCGCGCCAACCGCCACTCTCCAGACCACCGCTGTACCAGCAACAACACCGATGGGCTTCCAACCCCCCGCCATGGGCATGATGAGCCAGACCGTGCCCCAGTTTCCCGGCGCTATGTACGGCGCCGCACCCAGCATGCCGGGGATTTACGGTGCTGGCATGAACCCGGGCCTCAGTATGCCGGCGTTTGCGGCCACATCACAGGCCGACGCCGACTTCCAGATTGAGATGGGCCAGTGGATGGCGGCCCACGGCGACTCGGCGCGCATGGCGGAAAGCTCAACCCAGGGCCTCGAGCTCCAGCTTGGCAACTTTGACGACGTCAACGCAATGATGGACTCCCTCGCCGCCGAGTTCGCCAAGGAAGCCTCGATCAAGGTGCAGCAGAGCGCCGCGGCAACAGCCAGCCTGCAGAAGGACAGCACGCTCAGCTCGCCGCCGTCGGAATCGGTGTCGGTGGCGCCGGCGAACACGCCCGCCGTGGTGCCGGAGCCGATGGTGCAAGACCCGGTGTCCCAGGAGCTACAGCACGAGCCGGCGCGGCAGCCGTCGGGGGTGTCGGAGGTGGCGAAGCAGATCCTAGAGTCGGTTGAGCACGAGGACGGCGAGAAGTGGAAGAACTCGGCGTTCCTGGCGCTGATGCGGGACTTCCGCGATGGGCGGAAAGACGTGGTTGGGGATGGGATCCAGGAGACCTAGTGTCGACAGTTCGGCTTCTGAGGTGACTTTCTCTGCCCTTTTGTATAAACGAAGAGATGGTGTGTGGTTGTGTCTATGTGTGAGGAACCGAAGTTGGCGTTTGCAGGACTGAAGGCCTTGGTGAAACGGTTTGTGGGTGCGGTGACTTTGGCGTTTGGAGGATACTGACTGTATCTTGAGGGCACATGTTTCGTCTGGAATACCGCCGCGTACTTTTCCAATTTGTACATTGTGAAAAAATCAGGTTGACTGGTGCCAAATGTTTCTGTGCCTCCTACGGCTAGCTTGCTGCGCAAGATAATTGGCACATGGCAGAGTTCAAGAGCACAACCCTAACCCTAACAATGGCGACAGTGACGCTGAACGTCTCTCACGATCGGAGGAACATGTAGTTGAATCGGGAAACATTATTCAACCAACCACACGAATTCGAGTGTTCCGAGCGATGCAAAAACGACCCCCCAAAAAGACGAAAACAAAAAAAAAAGCCTACGAGAATGCCACAGGCACCCAGACGACCTGAAAACCCCACCAAGCTGCAGGAAAAGCGAGGGAACATAACCAGAAAAGCATGGCGCAGCACCAGCAGCCAGCAGGGCTGATGTTCTGTCTCCCGTCCCATCATTTGCGTTTTGCCCCCCCCGCCCTCCCGCGCGCAACCCTCACGAATGCCTTCAAGAATCTGACACTCCTGCGTTCTGGCCCAGAGCCCTGATCTCTTCGTATCACATTTCAAGAACGTTGACGCTGGAGACCGTGGGGGAATCACGGCAGTACCGAGGTTGATGGAAGACCACGGACAGCGTCCCCAAGGCTGGATTCCGGTGTCTTTGTCCTGCCTCGGCATCAAACGTCAAAAGAAACGGGTTGATTGTCTGGGGAATGACGTTGCGCATGGCGTCGTGTGGTATTGTGCAGCAAGCATTCACGCGGCGGCGCACCGAAACAGCAGCATTCCTCTCGCCCTCCTTCCAATGGGGACAACGAGGCCTCTTTTACAGTGCATAAACGAGCACACACACACACACGAGCACACACACACGCACGCACACACACACAAAAACGTGTGTTGGATTTCAATTGGCCGGCTCTTTCGCTGAGTCCTGGCCCCTTTTCTGCAACGTTTCCTCTTGGTTGCGCTGGCCGCCCGGAGGGATTTGATCAAGAGAACGGTATTGAAGTAGCCAAGCCAAGTTGGACTTGGTCTTTCCGGCATTGGACGGCCGAAGCGTGGAAGAGTCAAACGACACTAATGGGCGTAGGGCGTAGGGCGCAGGCCCTTTCGTATCGACACCTTGACACTGCGGTACCAGTCCGAAGATTGGCCTTTTGTTTGCTTCCTCTTCTGATTCCTGCCGCTGTGTTCGATCCCGCGTCAATGACGACGGCCTGTTTCCCAGTCGACCGCACACTGGCTCGTGAACACATGCATTCTCGTGAGACCCCGAAGAGGCCATGCCGCCTTTTTGGTCCTGACGCTCCAGGGCTTGGACGGAGGGGGAGAGGTGTATAAGTCAGCGGACGCGGGCATTACGCCTCAGTCGGGCTTTGCATCTCGCCGGGTCTTACTTTTCGAGGGGACGACAAAAAGGTCTTTGTTGGTGTGGTTGGCTGTTTGTTCCGGACCTCGTTAATGTTCAATGCGACGGTGTCCTTCCCGGAAGCGCACAAAAAGGACTAACGGCGCCGAAGAGGCTAAGGCTAATTTCCAGGGCTCCAGTGTTCCTGAGTGCTCAGGACGGTCAAGTGAAGTTTCTTGGCTGGTCTGGCTGGGGTCCAGGACGATTACGACGTGCGAACGCGGATGTTTGCTGGGAAGACGACGTATGTGTGTGCGTATACGTTTTATATATCGTGTGTATATGTTCATGTAGAAAGGACATGTGTTGTATGGACTCGAAGAGAAGCTGGTGGAAGAGACGTGATACTGGGCGGTTGAATGCCAGAGACTGTTTGAGAAGGTGCAACAGGACACGCTCTTTCCCTTTGCCTGCCCGCAAGTGAACATCGTGGCTGCCGTGCCATTCCTTCCGCGATTATCACCGGAGCCTGCTTAAAGTGCACAGTGGATCCGGCGGGTGAAGATTTTTTTGGTCCTTCTGCCCCCGTTTTCGTCAATATAGCCAATGCAAAACGGGCCGGAGCCCCCTTTTTTCAGAGACTCTACTGTACATCTACAGTATTGTACAGTACAGTACTGTGCTGTCGAACGTGAAGTTGCGATTGCGAAGAATCCACGGCGGCACTTTCAGGACTGGCGGCGTTCCAATATCAAATTGCACTGGAAATTTAGCAGGCCTCGAGGCGGGGGTCATAAAATGAAGCGGGCCATGGCCTGAGACTCTTTCTTATGTTCCCTGGGTGCTGCACGTACCCGAATCCCTGTACAACCTACCACTCTGTTGCATCGGTATAGAGAGTACCCGGAAGAATCCAGCACTGTTCAACACTGGTTTCTTGGTTTATTTTACTATTATTTTATTCTATCAGCCCCGCGGAAACACGAGCACGAACAGGCGTTATGGCCGACAGCCATCAGCGAAGATGTGCTCGTGTGGCCAGGCGAAGGCTGCTGTGCACCCCACGATCCTGTATCAAGTAAATCAGGCATTGTGAGGCCAGCGGCGGCAGATGCGCTTGTCGAGGTCCAGGTTGACACCCAACATCAGCCACTGGATATTCACTGCGAAGGCGTGGATCTGCACCGGGGAACAATTTGAGGCAATCGATGAAACAGCAAGACAAAGACTGCACCTTCTGTCTCCTACAAGCACCTCCTTCCGGCTTTTGTTCTGAGCCCCCCCGCCCTCCCCCCCCAAAAAAAAACACCCCCGAACAAAAGGGGAATCCGCGAAGGCTAGGTAGGACTGGGCGGTGTTAGTCCTGGCCGTTTCCAAAACAGGACTAGCGTAGAAAGGTGTGACTCACATCGACAAAACACCTAACACAGCATTAACCAAACCGCCAGCCAATCACCGCGAGGCAGTCTCGCTGGGTACACCACCACTACCAGGGCGAACTGTGGCAGTGACCTCGGGAACAAAGTCGTTGTCTATCTATCCCCCATATATAAGCCCTAACGAGGTAGATAGTGCTCGACTAAACCCTACCTCCACCCAACCTGTACCGCCGTGTTTACCAAATACCCGGCTCGCACCAAAGTGAGATTTTGTTGCCTGAAAATCTTACAAAACCCGACCCTCCGCCTCACCAGATTTTTTTAAGGGATCCTCTTTTTCTTTTTTTCCCTCTTTTTTTTTTTCCCCTTCTTTCTTCTTCACCCCAAACCACCTTTCCAACACACATATACTATTATCAAGATCACCACCTTCAAGATGTGCTAAATCACTCTTTCCCCAGCTGCCCGCGCTTCCGCTCCCAACTTCACCATTTTCAACCCAAACACCATCACCATTCGTCAACAACAGATTTCAGCGTTTCCCTCCCCGGTAACCCTGAACTTCGACATCGTGGCTTCCAGCTCTCGCCCAAGTTCCTCTACAACCGCAAACATACCCCTCCAAGACTCTCCAGTCTTCACCACGGCTTCCCAACCGTCAACATGGCCTCCCTCACCCTCCTCCGCAAGCCTTACGGCTCCAAGACCACAACCGTTTCCATCTGTGCTCCCCGCCCAGCAGGACTTCGTCTTGTTCGATCAACCCAACAATCACAGACATAGACCGCGTCGTCCCAGCGGCCTCCGCATTCCACATCATCAACAACATCAACAACATCAACCTCTCCCGCAACATCCAACTGTAGCCGCCACGCAGTTTACTCACAATCTTAGTAACGCGCCACATTTCTCCCCAGCCACGCCTGCTGTGACTTCTGCTGCTGCTGCTGTTGCCGCCACTGCTGTTTACCATTCGCCTGTGACTGCCGGAAACTCCCAGTTTTTTGACACTCATTCTGTCGAACACCTGCAACTTCCCCTGCACCCCCCACACCAACTCTTTCCCCCTCATTTCAACACTATCCGTGCGACTTCCACGCGAAAGATTTCCGCCATGGATATGCTTAAAGGTATGTCGTCTACTACTCCCGCTGTGACCCCACCACAGTCTTTGCCGTCGACGACAGCTCCATCATCATTTGATTTGTTTCTGTCTTCCTGCTCGCGTGTTTTTGAATCGTCATACTCACAAAGTATTTCCTTGCCCACAACTGCAGATTTCGACGATATGACTGGCTACGAGAACAGCACTGCCTTCTCTTCGCCGGCCCTGGCTGGCTTTGCCGGTGGCAGCTCGGCGAGCTCCACCAACATGGCTACCGTGTCTCCGGCGGACCTTTTCTTGAATGAGGCGTTTATGTCGGCGCCTAACTCTACTGCTTTGACGGCGCTGACATCCCCGTCGGTGTTTGATTCTCCCTCGTTCCACGACAGCTTCGATACCTCGCCCAACTACGAGCTGGGCGATGGCGATGCTGGTGCTGGCGACAACTGGTTCACACTGTTCCCCGAGTCCACCCAGGAGATCCCCACGGGGGCTCCTGTGGAGCTGGAGCAGTCGCCGGTCCAGCAGACTGTTGACGGGGCCGAGCTCGAGTCTCCTGGTGCTTCGCAGAAGCGCAAGTCTCCGTCGACGCGATCCTACTCTGGAGTGTCGCGGCGCCGTGAGAAGCCTCTCCCTCCTATTGTCATTGACGATCCCAGCGACACCGCTGCGATGAAGCGAGCGCGCAACACTTTGGCCGCTCGCAAGTCTCGGGAGCGTAAGGCACTGCGCATGGACGAGCTGGAGGCGCGGATCGCCCAGCTCGAGGCTGAGCGTGACCACTGGAAGAGCATTGCGCTTTCCAAGGGTTGAGAGGAGGCCTTTTCCCCTTTGCCTTGGTTTTCCTTTCTTAGCTTCCCCAACCCCATTGATTTTCCTAGTTTCTATCAAGCTCGCTCGTTGTTTCTGCCAGTTTTTCTTTTCATCTGCTTCTTTCGATCTTGTATTTTCTTCTTGGGATCGGGTATCAGGTTTGCTGGGTGTTTACCACCGCACAACCCGATGCTCCCACCCTGTTTTCATATGATTGGCCGTTTGTTTGCGTGTGTTGTCACTTGTCTTCTTTGTCCTTAGGACTTCTTGCCTTCCTTATACTGCGTTGCATTTTGAAAAATCCGGCTTGTGGGTTGTTGGCCCGGATTTAACGAACTACAGTTTGTGTGTTCAGTTTGGTTGAACGCTAGTGTGTCTTGTTTTTCTTGCCGCAAAAAAGTGCTTTTCTCCTGATTCAATTTACCATTTCCTAAATTTCCTCGATATTGTGCCTCTTGTGCCTGTGAGCGATCATGTACCGACTTATTGTCCCTGTAGATGAACTAAATGCCGACACAATTTTTGCCCCTTAACAGATGGCAACTTCCAAACACAGAGAATCCAGGTTGGGTGAAAATTAGACCGGAATTAGGGTTACACCCTGCAAACCCGGTGTTGCTGACTCAGCAGGCTGACGAAGGAGAGCTCTGACTAACCTGGTGATTGGCTGTGACTTTGGACGTTGACGAGCTTCCTGGGCAACATTTTAACGCCTCGTTCGTTCCCTTCGACCTTCCTCTCCTACCATCACGACATCAATCCAGCCTTTTACACCCTACGCCTGTCTGTTTCTCCTTTGTCTCTCGAACGAGGAGTCTGTGTCCTTAATCTTGAGATAGTCATCCGCTCTTTTCTTTCTTTCGTTCGTTGCTTCTGAACTCTGCTGGAGTTACGCGGCCCTTTTGTTCGTGTGGGTTTCCCAGTGACGTCGACGAACCACCTGTTTGCCAACGACGAGCCGGGTGTTTGCTGCGTCGGCATCTCGATCGCGCGTATCTCCCGACACATAGCGCACGCTTCTTGGGCCTGCAACACACTGCACCGGCTGTGCGCCGCTTTTCTGAACTCCGCGCGCGCGATCCCCTCCGGACGCCCCCCCCCCGTTGCCTCTCGCCGTTCGCACGCCCTCCCGGCCCGAACCCACCACCCGCCTCGGACGACTCCGAACCCCCCCGTCGATCACACATCCCCCCGGAGCACCGACGCCCTCGCCGTGTGCATCCCCCTCCCCCGCCGGGCCTCCACCCGCTGCTGTCTGTTACACACACACACACACATAAGCAACGAAAACCTCTGCCGCCAAAATGCCCAGCGCCGGCCTGAAAACCATCATCGCGCTGTCGTTCGTGCTGGCCCTCGGCTTCCTGCTGGCCATCCTGTCGTGCGCGCTGTGGAAGGTGTACTACCCGCTGCTGGTGGTGGTGACGTACGTGCTGGCGCCGCTGCCGAACTGGATCTGCGCGCACTGCGCCAACCCGGACGATTTCGTCGAGGGCGAGGGCACCGCGGTCGTGGATCTGGGGCGGTTTATGACGGGCTTCTTGGTGGTCATGGGCATTGGTATGTGTCTTCTCTTCGCCCCTTTTTGGGTTTTTTTTTCTTCCTTTTTTTTTTTGGCTTGCCGGCTTGCTTGCTCCGGCTGGTGCCGGACTGGCCGAGGCGCGCGGCTGGCGGCCGCGGGGGCCGTCTCCGCTGCTCTCCAACTGTGCTCTGTACTGTTCGACTAACGTAGCACCTCTCGCATTCCAGCCCTGCCGATCGTCCTCGCCCACGCGTCGCTCATCCAGGTCGAAGCCATGATCATGTCGATAGTCGGCGGCCTGCTCATCTACGGCACCATCATCAGCTTCGGCCTGTTCTTCCAGGAGGAGCAGGAGTTCTGAGCGGCTCACGGTCCCTGACGAACCCACACGTCTGCCCCGACACGATCATGTGCGGGCGGACATTCTTGCTCTGAGGTTGTCCACCTTCCCCGCCGTCACACCCGGGCGCTGTAATGTGGTTCTGTATCGTTGGAGCGCCGTTCCCCCCCTTTGTCTGAGTATAAAACCCTGGAGGCTCTTCACATCCTCACATGTTCTTTGTATGTGATTCCGCAAGAGACCTTCCTAGTCCCCGAGTTGCATCTTCCTGTTTTACTTCCCCCCATTTCCATTTTCATGTTCATTTTCTGTCCTGGTTTCTTTCCTTGCTGTTCCATCTCTCATGCCCTTCCCTTTTTTTCCTGGCCTCCTTTCCTATTTCTTGCTCCATGTGCCAGATACATATCTTAATCTTGTCATGCTTTCCTGTTATCTGTGTATTTGGAAAATACAGTCCTCTTCCTAACCTTTACCGACTGATGTGACTGCTGTGGCTGCAAGTGAGTGGTGCCTGATGCTTCAGAGCACCGGATATAATGCGTCTATAGTTATATTCCGTTTCCCGTTCTTTTGTAAAAATCTATGAATGTCGTTGAATCATCCATCTAACCCGACCGGGGGAGAACCAGACCAAACACCCAATCCACCCAAAAAGAGGCAGATCCCAACACCTTATCCAAACTCGCTGTGCGTGGGCTGTTGGAGCCGCAGTCTCTAGCCGCCGCTTACCCCCCCAGAAAAGAAACGAAGAGAGAAGAAAGAGAAAGGGAGCCCCTCCAAGAATCAACAAAGCCAAAAAAAACCATCATACCGCTTCCACCTGCTCCCACTCAGGTTCACTGCTGGTATCTCTGCCAGTCGCATCGGCCTCCTGCTCGGTAAACAGTTGGGACGGATGCCACGTCGGATTGAACACTCTCAGCGGCCCAATCAGCTTGGTGAACATTTCGTCCCGCTCGTCCGTGGGCACACTCAGAGCCGTGACGGCCCCTCCAGCCCCGATGCGCCACGTATCCGCCTTCTCGTTTCCGTCGCCCCAGTTCACCAGGCTGCGGATCACCACGCTCCAGTCGCCGCACCCGCGCACGTCCGAGTATCCAACCACGCCAGAGTAGAGCCCCCGCCGCCCGTGGTTGTCCTCAATGTACTGGAGCAGCTCGCACGACCGCTTTTTCGGCGCCCCGGTCATACTGCCCGGCGGCAGACTGGCGGCTAGCACGTCCAGGCCGGTGTACCGCTCGCTGGGCTTGTTCTCCGGAGGGTCTGGCAGCTGGCCCTCAACCACGGTGATCATCTGGAACACGGTTGCGTACTCTTCGACCTGCATCAGCCGCGGCACTGTGACTTTTCCTGGCCCGCAGATGCCGTGCATGTCATGTCGCACCAGGTCAACAATCATGAGGTTCTCCGCCATCTCCTTGGGCACATGCAGGAGCTTTTCGGCATCGGCCCGCGTTGACACCGTGAGACTTTTTGGGACAGTGCCCTTCATAGGCCGCATGGAACAGAGCCCCGTTTGGTTGTATTCGAGAAACCGTTCTGGTGAACCTCCAATCAAAGTAATGCCCCCGAGATGCATGAGCGTGGTGAACGGGGCGGGGCTCTGTGTCCGCTGAGCCATATACATTGACCAAGGGATCAAGCGAGTGATGGGCGGTTCCGTAGGTTCAGCGTCCGGAGGTGTGTCACTGGAATCCTTTTCGTGGGCGCTCGACATCGCCGCCTTTCCGGGCGCCGGGGTGCTGGAATCACTCTCAATGTCCCGATTATCCAGATTGACAATGGTTTGTTGGGTGAGGCAGAGTTCATAGGAGAGTCCCAAGCCAATGTTCTTTTGACAGATTCTGACCTTTTTCTCATAATCCACTGGATCTGGGTACCTGAGGTTCTCTGCACTTCCGATGAGCTCATGGATTGGCGGGACGAGTGCTTGTGTTGGCTTGCCTTGCCACCTCTCAGATGCCATCAATTTCTTCGTGATTTCATCTATCCAGCGGGTGTCTCTTTTCGCGACCGGGGTTTTTGCGCCCGACTCGTCAAACCGAAGATGCTGAATATGAAGGAGCCCTCTCCGGTGATCGATGACGATGCTCTTGGAGACCCAAGCAAAGCACAGGTCACTTTCCTTATGCGTGCGAAATTGCTGGTTCGCCAAGCCAAGCCCTTCAATGCCCATTTCATATGACACAAAACCGGCAAATCCACCCACAAAGGGGGTCTCCAACGTGGGACTGATTTGAGAGGCATCCAGGCGCCGCTTCTCGAGATAAGTGGCAATGAACTGCCACACCTCTTGATTGCCGGTGATGAAGAAATCGGCCGGGCCGAGATCTAAGCCGGGCATGTCGAGAACTGGGGTGTGCCTGGCGAGGTCGTCTGGGATCATGTGCCGGGGGGGCCGGACTTTTAGAGTCAGGTCTCCGACCGTATACTGAACGCGGATTGTTTCCTGAAGGTCTAAAGGAATGATCGAGTATCGCCCGCGAACATCGGCAGCCCCGTCTGGTACCGGAACGTGGGCATTGGACGAGTCGAAGATGATGTGCTCGCCATTCAGAACTTTGCTGGGCCCCCCTAGCATATTGATGATATCCGGCACACAGATCGATTCGTCAGGCAGTTTCAGAGTTTTGTGGTCAAAATAGCTTTCGCCGTTGACGGCCATACCAGTCCGAGCTAGGCTGTTGTGGCCGTGTGCTTGATTCGGGTCAAGATGGGCAAAGAATTTGGAGCTCCTCGACAGGAGACTGGGCGCCACAGCCGACACAGCAATGCGAGAGACCGGATCAGCGCGCTGGCGATAGTTTTCCTTGTTCCATTGCATGGCCGCTTCAAGCCAGTTGACAAGGACGCCATTACTAGCTGCATCGGTGCACACGGATTCCGGGTGGTACTGAAGCCCCCAGAGAGGCAAAGATCGATGCTTGCAGGCCATGGGGATTCTCAGGCGTTCGGCGGTCCCGGGCACCCGCTCCTCAAGCCAGGCAAGCGGGACAACTTTCTTAGTGAGGTGCATCGGGTGCCACCGATCTGATGGCCATGATTCATCGGAAACAGCGAATTGGCCGATATCCATGTAGAGACTGTGGTAGAGCGTTGCCCTGAACTTTTTCACACCAGTGAAGATGCTGGGTTCGCAGCCGGGGTCGGGATTGAACTGATGGCTGATCTCCCGGACCATGCCGTGAAGGCCGCGGGGAAATTGGCAGATCTTGCCTCCCAACTTGTACACCAGGCTCTGGAAGCCGAGGCAGATTCCCAGAACCGGGATGACATTGGAGTAGTCTTCAGGCTCTCGAAATTGCGGATTCTTCCCCAGGACAAGATTCCACAGATTGTTCATCAACCCAACATACCGGGGGGCGTCCGCGGAGCCGGGCCCGGGCCCACAGACCACCGCATCGTAGCCGGACAGCTCTTGGCGGAACTTTTCCCGGAAGCCGGGCCGTTTGGGAGACAGTTCCGGCGAATCTATGTGCAGGACGAACACATCGGCCTTAAGCAATGTTGTCAGCAGGGATACGATGTTGTTGGTGAAGGAGTCGTAGGCATCAATAAACAGAATGCGCGGCCGAGTCATTGCTGCTATGGATTCCATTCCGACACCGGAACTTGGAACTGGATGAGGATATGTGAGAACATGACCACGACAAAAAGGTGTTGGCGGAAGCTCTACATACCACGTTCAGTTGGCCTGGTGGGATCTTGAGCAGATCTCTGGGGCTGGTTCATAAGCTATACTGAATACCGGACGGGATTCTGGGTGGTGAGAACATATAAGATGATGAATGTATAAGTGATATATGCAGAAATGGCTTGATTGAACGAGTGTGCAGCCTTTTCGATCAAGTGGCTATAATTAAGGACTGGAGATACTGAGGGGGAAAAGAAAGATGAAGTCGTCGTCAATTACTAAGAAAAGATCAGAGGAGGGAAAAAAAAAGATCTGATATATGGGACAGTGCCAGGGCCGGTGGTTCCTTCCGTGTTACTCCGATTGCAGCAACTCCGGCAGAGGGGCAGCTTCCTTTTTCGAGGAAGGTTGACAAATCTCAGGATGTTCTCATCTGAGGAAAGAGCGAGCGGAATTTTTGCAGCCCAAATGAAGCAAGTGCCCAATTGCTGAATGGAGTCTAGTCAGTCGTTCCTTCCTTCCCGCCTGTGGCCAAGGTACGAGGAGTTTCCCCAACGGAATTTCCAATCTGCAAGTCTCCTCCTTCCCTGGTTGAAACTTATTTATGACACTTGCTGATGGGCGGTCTGTCATAAGCTTTTTTTCCTTTTTTCCTTTTTTTTTTTTTTTGCCCACACACCACACCGACACTAACCTCCTTTCCGTTAACCCTTCCAAACCCGCTTCTATGCGGCCGGTTGTTGGTTCACCGGCTGTCACGTGCTTGTCCCTGACTATCATGTGCTTTCGAACACGGCTTCGAGAAGGTTTCTAGAAGTGTTCTCGGAGGTTTTCTAGACCTCCGGGGAATGAGGCTTGTTCACGGAGCTGTGGATTCTTTGTGGGTTACTTTGTCTCCATTGTTGGCCCGCGCGCTTGTTAGCAGCCACTGGTGGCCTACTTTATTTGAGCCTCAACTTGATGGGTTACACTGCCGATCAGAGCTAATCATTCAGACCTTGGGCATCACTGGCCTGACCGGCACATAAAGTCGGCAATGAGGGCAAAAGTTGAGAAACGTAAAGGAATCCCCTAGGGAAATGTAGTGCAAAAAGTCCCTTCGGGCCTTCGGGGAGGGTTGATTTCATCCCCAGACGATAGTCCGAGAACATGCACAATACGGTATGTGTGAAACAAAACGAAATGAGTGCTTATTATACTGTACATATACACATGCGATCCGTCCCTCCCATTCAATCGTCAGAGTCACGGACATTAAAAACACACGGCTGCCGCGAGTGCCAGATGCGTCTCTCCTTGTGCGCCAGAATCGAGTCCATCATCAGGCTCTGCGTATCGGACCGAGCCCGGCGGCCGCCCTCCGTGGCTGGCGCCGCCGGCGTCTCCTCCCACACCATCGTCTCCTCGACGGATGCCGTCACCTCAAACTGGCCACGGCACAGCGGAGTGACGCCAACCTGCACGACCGTGGCCGCGCGCGGGCCCAGCAGGGGCAGCCGCCGCTGCAGCGTGCCGTTCCAGCCCAGCTTGCGCGCAAAGTCCAGCGCCACGTTCGGCGGCCGGTGGCACAGCGCAGGCATGATGCGCACCAGCGGGTGGATCGGCCGCTCGGTGCGGTTGGTTACGCGCACGCACAGCCGCGCAAAGTCGTCGACAAACAGCGAGTCCGCTGCCGGCCCGCCGCCCACACCGCGCTGCGGCGACCGCGGCGTCGGCGGAGGCACCGAGTTGGAGCCCGGGGCCGGCACGTTGTTGTCGACCCACATGTCGATCCCCACCTCGTCGACTTTGACGGCCTCGATCATGCGGGCCGTCAGCCGCATGCCCCGCAGCTCCACCACGCCGTGCCGGCTCATGCCACCCTCCGTCTGCCACGTGGCCTCTAGCTGGTCGAGGATCTGCTCGCGGTACCAGAAGGCCTCGCGAATTGTGCGCTCGGCATCGGGCGAGATCTTGCTGGTGCTGACCACAAACTGGCGCTTCCGGCTGGGGTTGAGCGCTGGGATGGCCGCGTGCGGGTCTTCTAGGTACAGCCGCCGAAAGGGGATGACAATCCGGCTGGTGTTGCCTGGGAGGATGTGCTCGTCGATCTGCACGCCCTCGCCGCTCTTGATATTGAGGCGCATATTGCTGGGCCACACATTCCGGAAGTCGAGAGACAGTAGACAGTGCTTCTCGGGTGTCAGCGTGCCATAATCAAGTTCATCGTCCTTCTCGGACACCGCGCGTGTGCTAGCCTTCTGTCCGGCTTCTGGTGTCGCCTGCACGCGGCTCCATAGTGCTTTGGGCACCTCGCCCGCGAGAGGGAGAACATCGAACCGAGCCAGTTCCACACTGGCATTGACGGTGATAGTCAGAGGCACCGAGACCTTCCGGGTGTGGAACTGGCCAGAAACCTCGTCGGGCGGGATCCCAAGATGAGCGTAGTCAACTTGGATTGTGGCGTGAGTAAGCCCCGGCTTGCCAAAGATTTCGAACTCGAACGTCTCAGTAGCTCCGGGCGCCATGTATCGCTTCTGGCTGGGATTCATCCGCAGGCGGAGCGCTTGCTTCTTAGCTAGGATCACTTCGTACTCGTACAATTCTGACGGCGTTGATTCCCGGCTAGCCAGCGCAGCCTGGAGGGGAGCTTGAGTTGAGTCTTCAAAGGAGAACAGCAGGAAGTCAACCGGGACGGTTGCCGACTGGTTCTTCAGCGTTATCGAGAACTTCTGGCGCTCTCCCTCTAGAACCATGATGGCAGACTGCGGAACCGTGGTTGATGCAACACGAACCATGGGCTGAGCGGGAATCACATTCAACTCGACCTCCGTATTTTTGATATCCGGGCTGCCCGGCGCTTCCTCCCGAATATTTCGAGTGAGCGCATCCAAGCCAGTCGCTTTGACCTTCAGTCCCGGGCCCGGCAGCCACGGCTCGGGGAAGATGGGAAACAGGCGCTCGCGGCATCCCCGGACCTGCACGAGAGCACCCCGGATCTTCATGGTGCCGTGCTCTTCCGGAACACCGGTCACCTTGATAGTCTGGTTGCGGTATGCGCCAACAACTGTGGCGACGGGCTCCGAGGCAAACTTAATCCCGTCTGCGTCGAGCCGCACGCTTTCGACTTCCAGCTCGATGTCGTATGGGTTTTGGAGCTGGATCTTGAACGTGGCCGCTTCGTTGGCGACTAACGTATGGGCCACAGCAGACTGATCGGGGGCTTTAAGGAATGGATTGTAAATAAAAGGGTTGACATCTTGTGATGTGCGGGCAGTTGACGCTCCCGGGAGCGCGGCGCGTGCATGAGGCACAGGGGCACGGAAGGTTGGTAGCGGCTCCAGCGAGATGCCCCGAACGAGGAACTCATCCCAGTATTCCGCAAAGAGATGGTTCATGCCCAGCCGGCGAGATAGTTCGTAGGTTTTCGAAATGTTGGTTAGGAGCCGTACTTGCTCGTCGCGCGTGATGCTGGCCGAAGCATCCTCCTTGCGCGGACCAGGAGCAACTCCAGACCCAGACGTGCGCAGCAAGTCACCAGAGAATCGCATCACGCCGTTGAAGTCTGGCAGAGCCTCGGCCAAGTTGATGCAGGCTCGCAGAATATTCAGCTTCACATCGTGGAAGCCAAACATGCGTGCAGCCACCTGTCTGCGAATGCGAGAAATGATTTCCTCAGGCGTTTCATTCACAGACGGCTTCTTCTGCGTGCCCGCAATAGCCGGCATCTCGAATTCAACCACGCCATATGTCCGGCATAGGAGTCCAAGCAGTTCTTCAATTCCTTGCTCGATATCACCTTCGCGCAGTTCCAACGTTGCCCCGTTTGCCTGGCTACCGGTTGCAGTGAGAGCAACCAGGCCGGCTGCGGGATGGATGCCAACATCTGCGGCGCCGCGGGTACGCGCCTCAACTAGGCCACTGATGAGTACTGACACCAGCTCGCGCAGGACCATGGCCTTCTTGCGGTGGAAGCCAAGGTGACCGAGCACGGTGGCAACATTGCCGAGAATCGACGATCGGTCAACAATGGTAAGGACTTCAGTCGAAGATCCCGGGAAGGCTTTGAAGAGCAGGTTAGAAATTTGCTGTCTTCCCGGAGTCACCGTGAGTCTGGGAGACGTCGTCAGCGCCTTCTCGGGCCATCTGCCAGTCACTATTATGTCCAACGACTTTTCATTGATCTTGCCATCGGCAATGTGGATGGCCGTCAAGATTTTGGAGAACCTGATGATAGACTCGGATAGAGGATGAGCCGGAAGATTCTCTGAAGACACGCGAGAGTAATGGCCGACGATGCGCTCGATAAGGTCTGGAAGGATCGATTGAAGGTTGGAGAGGTGGCGCGGCTGAGACGGGTCTATTATACCCGAGTCTCTCTTTGAATCCGGAACGCCCTTTTCAGGTGGCGGGAGGCACACGGTTGGCACTTGGAACTCCAGCTTGGACCAGGCAAGCAGCAGCAGACAACACACAATCAAGTCCAGAGCTTTGCCGTGCCATATATGGTCGTTAACTGCACGGGAGGCAGTGGCACCTTCGGAGAGTTCCTTGAGAGCATCGGCCCATCTTCCAGCCTGCAGATATAATGAGCCGATCACAACCGACACGCGACCCCGACCTTTACTCCGCCATTTCTCATTCACACCCCCGGAGCCAAAGCCATGCACAGACACGCGATCTTGCGCGGTGGTTCGCGACGTGTCACTGGTAGGCGCTGACGACACGGAGCTGGTTTCTAGGGCGGAGGGGCTACTGAGGTCTCCGCCGTTGATGGAATCAGCTGTGGTCGGGGGGTTCGACAGCCCGCTTCGGATCGGCGTGGACGGGCGAAGTGGAGTCGATCCGGCTGAACTGCTGAGGCCGGACGACTTGAACGGGACGGGCGGCATCGACATGCGCGCATGAGCACGGTCAACGGTGCTGTTGGCGGAGGCTGAGCGAGACAGGGTCGGATGCACAACCTGGGAACTGCGGCGCGCATGGCCCTGGTCGTCGTCGACATTCCAACCACCGCCGTTAAGGTGGCGGGACAACGACGCTTGGCCGGGGGAGTCGACGAAGGTCATGGCGTCGATCGATTTGGCCAAGCTGGTCATCTCGGCGAGCAGCAGCGACGATATCGAGCAGACCACGGTTTTGACCGACGTCCGTAACGACTTCTCCGGCGGGGGGATGGTGCTGATGCCCTCTGGCAGGGATAGCTCGCGGTCGGGGGTGGCTTTATAGTCGAAGATGATGACCTGGTGCACGAGGGCGCGCTGGTAGTTGTCGCGGAGGTTTTCGAGATCCTGGTCGAGCGCGCGGATGTTCCGCTCGATTAGACTAGAGCCAACGGTGTTTATCGATGCTCGCTTGCTGAAGGCGGCTCGGCTGAGCTCCCGGCCATCGGCAAGGCCAATGATAACGAGGGGTTCGCGGTAGAGGTCGAAGGGGGCGAGAGCGAGATGCGAGGCGGGCGGGGTGTGGGTTATGAAGTCGTAGAACATCGAGCCGTCCGGGTAGGCCAAAGGGGAAAACATATCTATGAATAGAAGTCAGTCAATGTATACAGCACCCAGCCAAGCAGAGGCGGTCAAGGCACAGGCAACACCGGGACCACTTACTCCGGTTTGGCCGGCCATCGGCAGAGACGTCGCGCAACTGCACGACATATTCGGCTCCGAGTCGGTCGACAAACGAGGAGAATCGGTCACTCCGGATTCGGCCGATGGGTAAGACGAGAGCCCTAACTTTCGCCGGAGCGATAGGCAGCAAGGGATCCAGATTCATGCTAGCATTTGATATTAGGGGACGACTCTCTTGTCCGCTATATGGACATTGCTTGCGAGATCGGAGAGGAAGCGAAAGAGGGAGAGGCAACGAGGGCCAATTGGATGTCCGATCCGAGCTTGGGGGATGGAGACACTGGGGATGTGTGATCACGGAGGCCGAACGAGGGTGTGAGTTGGCGCGTGATCCCGGCTTTGGAAGTCAACTTCACAAGGAGCGAGAAGTGGGAGGTCGGACACTTTGATGTTGCGAAATAGCTGGGGAGCAAACAAACGAGGAATGAAAACAAGACACAATGAGAAAGATGCAGATTCGTTAGATGCAGAAATCCGAAGCGTATAGCACGTATAACAAGAGAAGCAGCAAAACCAGAATCGAAACGCCGGTGAACAAAAGCCCGCTGGAAAATGTATGATGGAGGAGGTATCTCAAGATGACAGAATTGCTGCAGCTTTCCTAGGCTTCGATTTTGGGGATGCTGGATTGTGAGAAGGGGAAAATGCGCCACATGCAGGAGGGCAGATAAGTGTGGCGTAAGTGTGGCGTTGACGTACTGTGTGGGGACAAACATCGAAACTGTGCGAGTACCGCCATATCTCCCTAGTAGATACAGTGCGAGCACATTTCCACTCGGCTTAGGGTCCGAGACATATGCCGAACTCATTCTTTGACTTTTCGGATAATCAGCGACGAGAAGAAAATCCGCTGGTTTTGAATTGCGATTCAATGTTTCAGGAACGGCGAGCACGGAACGATACACGTATGTGCACTCTGGAAAAGTCTCCCGAGTTGCACAGTTCTCCCGCTTCTCTTACAACTCCCGGCAAAGCTCCTCGACGAACGGGAGCCCTAACCCTTACAGATCCCCGCAATATCGATTCACGCGACGTCGAGAGACGTGACGCAGATCTGCTCGAAGTCAAGGGCATACAAACGACGAAGAATATAACTGAAGCGGGCTGTTTCTCCTTGTCTTTCTGACACTTGCAACAGCGGCGATGTCGGAAAAACCCGATCGAAAGGCCCCGGAGCCCCCTCCGGCCAGACACACGGCGATCCCGGCGCCGTCCTTCCGTGAGCTCCCACCCACCTGAACGACGCCACCTCGCGGACCAAAATCTAACCAAGTTGACCCCCCACCCACAAACAGCAACCCACAACTCCCCGCGCACATGGCTCCTGACGTCGGCGCTCTCGCCGCTGCAGATCCGCCTGATACGGCTGCTGCTGGCGCACGGCGACTACGTGGTGGCGTGTCTCTCGCCGCACGAGGTGGAAAACGACGAGCGCAGTGCCGAGTTCCGCGAGCTGATCAACGAGTGCAAGAGTGCGCGCAAGGACCGCGAGGGCTGGAAGGACCGCATTCGCGGGATTCGCTGCGATGGCCGCGTGATGGGCCAGTGCATGGCGGCGGTGGCGGAGGCGCTGCATGTGTTCAAGAAGATTGATATCTTGCTGTGCTGCAAATCAGAGGGTACGTGATGATTCCCGTGGACCTTTTTATTGTCTACTGAGTGAGTGAGTGGACCTGCAGGACTGACGGTTGGAATCCGTGCTTCTAGCGGTGGTTGGAACGGTCGAGGAACTGTCGACAAACGCCGTCACACAGAACCTCGTGCGCGACCAGTTCGAGTGCATCTACTTCTCGCAGGTCAACTTTATCAAAGCGGCGCTGCCGCTGCTCCGCACGCAGCACAACGGCCACATCATGATCTTGACGAGCATCGGCGGGCACATCGGCACGCCCGGGATGCCGATTTACACGGCGGCGACGTGGGCGCTGGAGGGCTACTGCGACTCGCTGGCGTACGAGGTGGCGCCGTTCAACATCAAGGTGACGATCGTGCAGCCGAACAAGGAGATCCAGACGCTGACGAACCACATTGTGTTCGCGCCGCGGCTGCCGTACTACGACTCCGACTTCAACCCGGCGCCGAGTATCCGCGACATGCTGACCAACGTGCTCAACATGAACCCCGACACGCAGATCGACGTCGCCGCCCAGTACGACGACCCGGACAAGCTGGTCTCGCGCTACCCGCGGCTGCCGCCCGCGTCGGTCGACCAGCTGGTCACCGAGACCGTGCACGCGCTGACGGCGATCGGCGGGCACGAGAACCCGCCGGCGCGCCACATTGTCGGGTTTGAGGGCGCGGTGGCCGTCAAGGAGAAACTCAAGACGGTTACCGAGGAGCTGGAGGATTTCGTTGAGTCCAGCTTGTCGGTTGATATCTCTGATTCCGAGCTGACGGCTGAGGCGCGGGATGGACGGCATGCGGCTACACCGGCTTCAACCACGGCTGCATCGGCGACGGGGGCGGGGGTCGCAGCGCCTTCAGCCTCTCCAGGAAATGCATCGTCTACCGTGTGAGTGAGACTCGGTATATCGGAGAGACCTCTGGAGTTTACGGTCTAGGGGTTGGATATAGCGCATACGTATAGGACTACGTTGAATACGCCGCCATTTACTATTCTACTGATCTTCACTTTAGGGGTTCCGGCTGTATAGGGTCCAATGGAAAATATGTTGCATTTTGCATTTTGATATAAACCTTACGACAAATACACAGACGAAAGAGAATCATCATGTCAAATCAAACCAGACTATCTCCCGCATACACCCTCTCCCAGCTTGGTATCCTGACCAGCGCACTCATGAACAGACAAAGCACATACACCGCGGGTAGTAAGCATCGAGAGATACACCAACTAACCCACAAACAAGCTAGAAGAGCATGCTGTCTCTCTTTACTTCTTCTCGAGGTACTCCTCGTGGATCCCGTTCTTGGGCGACACGGGGCGGCCAAGCTCGCCCTCGTCGGTCTTGCTGGTGAGCTGGGTGACGCCGAACAGCTCGTCCATGCGCTCGAGCGAGAGACCCTTGGTCTCGGGAATGAAGAACCACACGAAGATGCCCATCAAGAAGCCGAACGAACCAAACAAGAAGAACATTCCCTGTATGTGCGTGTGCGTGTTAGTGGCTGATCTATGACGACACAAACGAGAGAGTAAGATGGGAGTGAGGGAAAAGGGACTTACGTATCCGGCTGTTCCCATGGTCCGCTTCATCTCAAGCACAGTTCGCGCAATGATGAAGTTGAACAGCCACTGGGTGGCGGCGGCCAAGGCGACGTTGAGGGCGCGGAGACGGGCGGACGGGATCTCGGACACGAGAATCCAGCAGCACGGGCCCCAGCCGAACTGGAAGAACACGACCCAGAGGTAGATGCAGGCAATAGCGGCGTATCCAAAGGCGGTGATCTGCGGCAGAGAGGGTTAGTTCCACCGATCCAGACCAGATGACTGTGAGAGAAACATCGAGAGGGACGGCACTTACATCCTCGCCCTTGACGGGGGGCTGCACACGGCCGTAGACACCAACGATGAACATGACGATGCCCTGGGCCGCGGAAGTCCACAGCAGCGACCAGCGCCGACCGAGCGAGTCGGCCGCGAAGATGAGGAAGGCGGCGTTGGCGACGACCTTGACGACGCCGTACACACCCGTCGCGAACAGCGAGGTGGTGGTGGTGTCCATGCCGAGGTTGCTGAAGATCTGCGGGGCGTAGTAGTTGATGGCGTTGACGCCGGTCATCTGCTGGCACACCATCAGGAACACCGAGATCAGCGCGCGCTTGCGGTTGCCCGGGATCAGCCACATCTCGCGCAGCAGCGCCTTGGTGGTTGCGTTGCCGACGAGGCTGCGCTCGCTCTCGAGCTGGTCGGCCATCTCGCGGATCTCGGTCTGCACGTACGAGTGGTCGGCGGGGAGGCTGCGAGACGCGAGAAGGGTGGTTAGGTATGTGATCTGAAAGATAAAAAAGACACCGGGAGAGGGGGGCACAACTTACCCGCGGAGATGCGAGAGAATCTTCGTGCAACGCTCCCAGTCGTCCTGCTTGGCACACCAACGGGGGCTGCATTGTACAAAGTTAGCATATATGCCCCTATACAGGTCACGGTGAGTGGGAGTGTTGTTGGCACATCTCACCTTTCCGGCACGAAGAACATGCCGACCGCCAGAAGCACCGCCGGAACAGCCTGCAGAGCCAGCGGCAGCGCGTACAGGGCGGCACCCGACAGATGAATCTTGGCGCCGTAGTTGATCCAGAAGGCAATCATGGTGCCGGTGACGATGAACAGCTGGTAGAACGAGGTCAGGCCGCCGCGGATAGCACGGGGCGCGCACTCGGACACGTACAGCGGGGTGAGCATGGAGGCGGCACCGACACCGAGACCCGACACGAAGCGGCCGATGAACATCATGGGCAGGCTGCCGTGGACAGTAGATCCGGCTTGCAGGACGACGCCGACAGTGGTGATGAGGCCGGTGGCGATCAGCGACCAGCGGCGGCCGAATCGGTCGGCGATCCACGGGGTAATGAGACACGCCAAGAAGCAGCCGGCCTGCAGGGTCGACACGATGTTCTGGTCCTGGGCGTCCTTGTGGGCTTGCGAGCTGTCGGCGTAGCCGAACTTTGCCTGGGTGTCCCGGATGGCCAGGACTCCGCCGATAGCACCGATACTGCGGGATTGGTTAGAATACGGACACACGCGGACGGAGGAGGAAGATGGAAAGGGAAACGACTTACTCCCAGCCGAAAAGCATACCACCGAAGCTGCAGCGGGTGCATGGTTAGTTCATGCTCATGGAATTCTGCTGTGTATATGGAGCACAGGTTGTTCTCTGCTTGACATACCAGGCTGTCCAGGAAATCGGAGTCCAGTTAGTCGAACGATCTGCGAGGAAGAATTGAAAGGATAGCATCAGACTTACATGCGCAGACGAGCACAAACACACGCCAGCCGTACACTTCGGCGGGACTGTTCCATAACAATGGGGTCAGTATTTGCTGGATCACAACTCAGACTCGAAATAGTTGGCAGCTTACTCGGTCTTCATCGCATCATTGTGGATGACCTTCCGTAGCACGTTGACGATAGCCATGGCTGCGGATGTGCGACGACTTCACGGTCGCCGTCGGGAATGTGCAGATGAGAGTCCAAGAATTCACGGAGGGCAGGAACACAGAAGCAAAGCGTGTTCCAAACAGAAGCTCTCTCGATATACAAGAAGGAGAGAAAGGAAGAGGAAGAAGAAGCTTCACAGCCGAGAGACCCGAGAAACAGAAAAAGAGCCAGCAGGGTAATTGGGGAGGAAGAAACAAGGCAGGAATCTAAAGCGGAACCAGACACCCAGAGCTGAAGCAGATCCCGGCTTGATTCCTGATTTACTCTGTTTGGAAGAGATAGAGAGAGAGAGAGAGAGAAAAAAAAAGAAGAGAAGAGAGGGAGAGGCAAGCGAGACGAAATATAGAAATGTGGGAAGTGGATGGTAGTTAATCTATCCACATGCAGCAATATATGAAGACCACACAACAGGATTTTTGGGATATACAGTAGAAGCAGGGACGGAAAATATACCAGTGGGAGAGAGAGGAGAGAACACCGGAGGGGGGTGCGTGCAAGGGCCAACGGCTGGAGGGTGTTGAGGCAGTTCTTCCGGAGCCAGAGAACAGCAAACGGGGATGGAAAGAAAGAGAGAGAGGAAAGAGTGGGAGTGGTAACAATCGAATTGAAGAGACTCCCCCAACCGAGATGGTTCTGGAATGAGAGCTGGAGAAGTGTTGAAGAGAGAGATGGAGATAGACAGAGAACAAGAGGAGAGGCTGAAGATGGCGTGTAAGTGGGTGAGGCTGGTGGGAGTCTGGCCAGTAGGGAAAAGAGGACACACGCCAGTGGCTCTAGCGAGGTATAGAGAGAGAGAACGACGATAGTCCGGGGAAAACAGACTGGTAGTACATAGAGAGAGAGAGAGAGTGAGAGCGAGAGGGGAAACGAGGGTGTAGGTGAGGGGGGTGTCGATAGCACTGGGTTCAAGGAGGATAATACTCGATGTACACACCGTACATATTTTACATACAGTACAGCCTACTGTACATACGGTGATTAGAGAGACAGAGGAGGGAGACACAAAAAGAGAAGGTTTTGGTGGACCAGTGTGGTATCGAGATACTGGAGATAAACTCCTGGGGAGCAAGAATCAACTTGTAAAGCTTCACCAAACATCTCCAGCAACCATCCCAGCTTTCCCACGGCCTCGATTGACGGAAAAGGGAAACAACTCCAAGCTTCTTGTCTTTGAAAAAGAGCAATTAAGGAATAATAAGACCTCGCCGATCATATACAACTGTACGTAGAGAAAAAGAGAGAACACTTGGCGAACAGTTGGGGGTTTGGGGCTGGCGGTGGGAGAATGGAATCAACAGAACAGGGACAAGCTCAAGGCCCTGCTTGTAACTTTTATCTTTTCCAGAGCTAGATTGAACGTGTGGTTTAAGCTTGACGGGCAAAGCTTGCCTGGATAGCCAACGTGCATGTACATTTCCACCGACAGAGACCCCGCGGCGGTTCCTCGACCGACCAGGTCGATAGGGGCTCGAGTTTCGGTGTGCTCTTTTTGCGTGGCTCACGACAACTTCCAGAAGCTTCCCGGCCTGCAGGTTCACCGACGATGAATCGAACAAAGAAGGAAAAAAAAAGTCAAGGAAAGAGAGAAAAGAAGAACAATAGAGCGGACGTTCAGCGGCATGGTCAACTGAGATCCCCACGGCGCGCCGGAAGCTGTGGATGCAACCCTAACCGACCTAACCCTGCACAAGACGGAGCGGAGAGGATGCGTGTGTGTGTGTGTGTGTGTCTCGCCGGTCTGTGATGGCACCGGAGACAGCACGTTTCTCTTTTGCCTGATATGCAAACAAAGTCCCGGGTGTGTGGTTCGCACGCCTTCGCTGGGGGATGTGTCGTGCAGAGCCAGCTCGGAGTTTCCGCTCTTCGTTCGGCGAACATGCCCGAGGTGCTTGTTAACTTTTACTTACATTTTATGATTTTACTGAGACGAAATGCCCCTTTTGCGTGCGTGCGGGCGCCGGCCTGACGGTGGTAGTTAGTGATGGCAAGGTAGCAGTGGTGGTCTGTGACAAATTCGAGGGTCGGAGTGTGAGTGAGAGAGTGAGTGAGTGAGTGAGGAGGGTTGCATGTCATCTGGTAGATGTGGCTGGCTGCAAACCAACGCTTCATAGAGGGAGACCCGAGTTGACCAGGCCCAGCTAGTATTGTGTGATACTGGCTTTTGAGCTTCATGATGGCCTGGTGAGTCTATGAAACACCATGTTCTCGTAGACGGCGATACTCGGGTTAACGCGGAGACTCCGGAGCACGGAGATGTATACACCGCCGACCACATACAGCCCACAGATCTGTCGCTGGCTTCACGCATGAATCGTGAGTACAAGACGGAACAGTCTCCGGCTGACCGTCCCTCTCAGACTGGGGCACGTTAGTGGCGAGTGCCTAAATCTGCAGCCCTAGAAAGATACAGCGGACTTCAAGCCTATTATCCACGACTCGGTTGTTTGCCGGATTTCCCGGCTATTCCCCCAGCCAGTTTTGATATCACCAACTACCACAACGAAAGCTTCAAAAAAAACCCCCCAACATCGACGTTTAATCCCCCCCCCAAAAAACCAAAAGCCACACATCAAACGTCTCTGAAGAAGGCAGAATAAACGCAGAATTCTCCCCGGAAGATTCCAGTTCCACGAATGACAGCTTGAGAATGCCGTTCTCCTCCTCCCCGGAGCCTCAAATTGGAGGAAATGGCCGTCCGGGGCCATCTTTTTCTCGGTTTCTTTTTCCTGTTTTTTTTTTCTTTTTTTGTTTTTTTTTTTGGCCCTTCCCCAACACAACCCTTGACTCCCGGAAGTTGGAGAAATGTCATAAGCCAGTTGATACCCTTATACATACAGCCGACTGGACTGGTTATGGTCTGTGATGTCTTTTACATAGAAGCGAGAGTTGCGCTGACCTGCTCCCGGCTTGGGCAGTGAGCACTGGTGACGGAATCCGGTGGTTTCTTTGATACGACATGCACACCTGAGGCCGTGGTCACGGGACGTCCGGCCGTTCTGTTCTCAGCCGGCAAACGCCCTCGTTTGTTTTTCTGGCTGGCTGCCTCTCTCTCGCCAAAGCACGGGACCTCAGAGAGCCCGAGGCGGCCGAGAAAGAGACGAAAGGCAGAAACAAAGAGGGTTGATCGGCATGCGAGAATCCTTCTGCGCAGGGAATGGTCCACATGTTGCGGGCACAAGATCGCCAGTCCCGGACTTTTCACAGCTTGGCCCTCGCGCTGCCGGCCGTTGGGTGGCGTTTGGAGCGCAAGCGGCTGGCGGGCACTCTGGCCGATCTACGTTCATAGACCAGGGAACGAACAACACAACTGATAAAGAGACAGAGAGAGGATCCCCCCGCAAGCCGGCGCCAAGTCGGTGGTATATGTGTCACTATGCAACTTTCTGGCCACACACACACACCCCACACGCACAAACGCACTCGCACCACACACGAGCACACATCCACGGCTACGAGTGAGTGTGGTTCTGGTCATTCATCCTCAACGTTCTTCTTCTCATGCCCTGTGCAGGTACAGGGTTCAGGGATATTGTGGTCTGTCCTGTCGGGAAAAAGACAACACAGCAAACAGCAAACCTAGCCGGGGGCTAAGCCGCCGTTTGTCTGTACTGGGGTTAGACCACCTTTTCTGGCCCCATATTCCCCAGACTTTAGGCTTTTGTCACCGCGAAGCACGGGCCTGTCGGAGTAAAGGTTATTGTTATTATTGTTGTGGGCTTCTGGGGTTGATCGTCAAGTGTTGTTATCTTCGAAGCGAGCTTCGGTTGGAAGCCGACACAGATACGGCTGGGCAGGTGGACAGTCGAGAAGAAGGAATAGGGTCAAAGTCGCCGACGAGGAGAAGGTCCGAGGAAACCGTGGAATACGTGTGGCGAAGACGAACCTCCTTTGGAGATAGGTCATATCCTCGCTGTTATCTACATCTGCACGTGCAATGGGAGAAACCCTGGGGCGCGAACCACAACCAAACTCTGGACGTGAGAGGCACAGAGCCGGTGTCCCCCTCATACACCGTACACGTTTTTGTCGCTGTAGTCCCGGTCCGTCGTGCCTATTTATTAAAAAAAAAAAAAAGAAAGAAACCACGCCAGAAAAGCAAAATGGGGGCATAGGTGGAGGCTATCTAAGATAGATAGATGGACGACTGGGATGGACATGGAGACCGTGCTGCCATCTTCTCAGTATGGTGTGTCTGCGGAGAGCTGTCAAGCACCCGAGTCTTGTCGATTCTCTATACGGCCGTGAGCTCTCCGAGAGGATGAAGCTCATGGGACTATCTGCTATAGAACGCCCATCTCATGATACTTGAGTTGCACACGGGGTACAACCATGTCCTGTAAGTATATGTACTGTGCAGTAATTGTCCAATAGTCCCCGCCTCACAGCGTCACATCCAGAGTCTCCCCGACCGACCACCGCAGTATAGCCTCTCAGGACCCCGTTCCTCCTACCAGCTTTTCCTTGCATCATGCTGACATATGTCCACCCACATTATGTTACTGTTATTTCCCTCTCTCCGTCGCCGTCTCTCTCTCTCCCCCCCGCAAAAAAGGGCCAATGTCTTTCCCAGCCGTCTTTTTATCCGGCCGGTGGAACCCCACGGACAACCATGTTCGTGATGGTGCAGTTCATCCAGCCAGATATTCCCACGTTCTCAGGTCCAAAGATCTAGCATACACATACACACAGGTACTCTTCACGAATGCTCATGTAGACTCTGGAACAGAAACTCTATGCTGTGTGTTCTCTTGGTAGAGCACAATGTTCAGCACCTAAACATCCAAACCCCGAACAAGCGTATATCCTGATCGTATAAGCGCCCCTGAACACGAACCACAGACCACCATACACCGTTCCGCCCCGCCTCGTACTGCCCGCACTGCCATATCCACCTATTTCGGGTTTTCTGCCTTATTCACCAAGCAAAGAAAAACACCCGGACATGGGACATGGGCTTCATTTCCGAGTCCCTAGTCTAGTCTGGGGTATGGGGTATGGGGCATGGATGGGGTTGCAAGTGGGAACTTTTCGCTCGTCGTCCTTGAACTGGGGTAACGAAGGCAAACGCACGGATCTCGCATGTGTGTGTGTGTGTGTGTGTCCTATCATGTCCAACGAAGGTCCTTTCCTGGTGGAGGCATACACACACACACACCGAACTTTCGTCTCGTTTCCTATTCCGTCGTCCTACCAAGAGTGCAGTCCTTACGGAACAATTCCTACCTCCCCTCCCGCGTCTGTCCTCAACACTCTCCATCCCTGCTGCTCTCCCACTGCCTGACTCGCCCGCGACTTACGACTTCTAACCCCCTCCCCAAAGCCCTCAACTTCCACCTCCAGCTGGCCTCTGCTGCTCTCCGGTGAGTAGCCAGCCTGCAATATCCCACCTATCCGGCGGTATTTCAACTTTCAACCGGATTTCGTCCGCTCATCCTGCTCGAGAACGGCACCTCAGCATAATGCGAAGCTTGGTTGAGAGCAGTTGTGGTGGATGGAGCGAGTACAGACATCCTCGAACATACAGTGTGTTCATGCATCATTCCTAACAGCCTACCGGTAGTGAGTGATAGTACAAGACTGTGTGTGATCATACCTGTACTGTACGTGTAGTGAAATGAACCTCTGGATGAGTGGGCGGCTATCTGGAAATACATCCTCGCATGCTATCACCACCTCTCTTCGTCTGCCTACGCAAACCCACCCGAAGTCACCAGTCACCGCCCACAAAATCCTACCCAGATTCCGACTCCCAACCAGTTCCACACCCCGTGCACCCACCCACTCACACATGCGTGCGGTGTATCGTGTCCCGTGTACGCTTCCCATCCCCCATCATCACGCCTCTCACGCCGCCATTTCCGCCTTCAGCCACTCAGGAATCGCAGGCGGGGCCGCCCAGCCATCCAGGTATGTTTCCTGGGCAACCCCCGGGCCCGACGGTTTGGCGTAGATGCCCGTCACAAACCACACCGTCTCGCCCTTGGCCACCGTGAGCTGCAGCGTCGGGATCACCGTCCGGCTCTCCACCAGGTTGGAGTTGGGGTCGGCGTTGACCAGCATGGCGCGCCGCTGCGCGTTCTCCTCCAGCGCGCGGATGCCGACCGCCCCCTTCGACACCGCAAACGCTCCCGCCGCGCCGGTGGCCCAGCCTTCCGGCGTCTCGAGGTCGTAGTTGCCGATCAGCTTGGGCGATGTGCCCTCGCACCGCGCCTCGTCATAAAGCTCCAGGTAGCGGCCGTTGGTTGAGTTGACGTTGCAGATGGCAAACGAGCCGTCGGCCGTCATCACCTCGCGCCCGGCCTCGATGCGGTGCACCCGCAGGTGCCAGTTCGGCGTGGCCTCCTCGGGAGGCACCAGCAGCGTGCGGATCGTCACATCCGGAAACGGCTTCCACACCGATACGAGAACCGGCTTCCCATCCCGCTCTTCGATTTGCGCGTATTCGCACAGCCGGCGTGCCTTCCAGAACTCGCCGCCATCATCAGATAGGCCTAGCTGTGATGCCAGAGCATACTGCTCGAGCGTGAAGAGTCCCGGCGGCACTGAGTACGCGTACGCGCTGCTGTAGGCAAAGCAGCCATACTTGGCGTGAGTTCCCTTCATGGGGTAGCTGCACGCCTGTCCCGAGCTGAGCAGCATGCAGTGGCCACCAAGATAGCTAGTTACATCAGACGCAGGTTACTTTCTGAATCGCGCACGAGACACGGTGGCAAGTTCACAAACCTCATAATATGGCCTGGATGCTTCAAGGCTTTGACCTTGGGAATCAAGGGGGTTGCAAACTCCTCCTCTGAGGTCCAAAACGGATGATCAGCGGGAACTGCAAGGCAGATGAATGCGAGGCATGCCCAGTACTGTAGAGGATCGCGAGTTAGAAGAAGTTCTGGAGAGTACTTGTCCAGAGGTTTACACTTACCGGACTTCCGGGACTGTTATAGTTCTCAGCCATCTATCTCACCACCACCGTATATTAGCAAAAGTCATCCAGATTATGGAAAATTTGAAGCTTGATGAGTATAACTGCCGACTTGGCCTTGTACTTACATACATGTTCGGGTACGAATACCCGATAGTAAGAGTCCCAGCCGGACTCCACATATCATTCTGCGTCTGCCACCAGCGCAGATGTCGGAGCACAATGCCCTTCACCATGCCCCAGGTCAGCGGAGCGGGGAGGTCAACGCCGGCGTAGGCCATGGCTCCCCAGAACGACACCATGGCAAAGCGGTATCCAACACTGCGACCGAACGGGATCGACCGGCCTTCGTGGTCGTAGTAATGCACAAGGTCAAGAGACACCAGGGCCGCGCGCTTGCGGAACTCGGCCGCGCGCTCAGGGTCGTCCTCCGAGCACAGCTTGGCGTAGAGAAGCTGGAGGAAGTGGATGGCAAAGCTGGACGAGTAGTAGTCCATCTCTAGAATGAATCAGAAAATCACACGTTAGAAACGCTGAGATTGAGATTGTCTAGATGTATCCTAGACTTACGATGAATCCCCTCGGGGCCATCGTTGGACCATCCGTCGCCACGGTAGAAGGTGTTTAGGTGTTCGATGTCGGAGTCGAGACGCTCCTGAGAGAATTTGCCGCCGTTCTTCTTTAGACCGAGGTTCGCAAAGACGCGGAACCACAGCCAGTTTGTGTTCGGCATACTACAGAGGCGTTAGAAGTCATTGAAACTCATATAGGGAACCAATAGAGATGTCTGACTTCTTCTCATTGATCGAGTTTCCAAGCCACGTCTCGATGTTGGTAATATCCTTCTCGGACATACTGCTCCAAATCTGGGGAGCCACGGCGAGAGAGAAACCTGCATGAAGCAAAAGAAAACATTAGTAGAGATATTTGCTTACTAGATGGATGGTGTTTCCTACCAAGAGGGCACATCTCTACCATCCGCTGGTCATTATCGCGAGGATATCCCCAGTACTCGGGGTTCTCGGGATCAACGCCGCTCTTGATACCCTCAATCCAGAGATTGGCCTTGTCGTAGTCGCCGCCTCCGGCGAGCAGGAAAGACAGACCCCAGAGCGGGCGGCAGATGCCCTCGACATCGGAGGCAGCGAGATCAAAGCGCACGGCCGTGGCTCCGGGGCATCGCACCCGAGCCCTCTTCGGAGAGAAGAAGGGCTCTAGAGGATCAAGCAGGGTCTTGAGGAGGTCCTGGACCGATTTCTTGTCGGAAACGACCACCTTAGCAAACGGGTGAACGGCTTCAAAGCCAAGCACCATGCCGGTAGTGGGCTCCATGACGGCGAGGAAATAGAAGGGGCAATAGACACAGTTTTACAGGAGAACAGATCAAACGATTGATAGCACAGAGATAACACACGAGTAGGCAAGGAGAAAGAGTAATGACAGATTGGAAAGTTAGAGTTGAGAGAAACTAGATTCCCGTGGAGCGCATTGAAGGGCCGGGATATCTGAGCTATATGACCCTTCAGGAAAAGAAAAACCGGGAATCTCTGAGAGGAAGCGACAAGCTGTGTCGGAAGAGCTCGGCCATATGCATGCTTGACTGCAGTGGAAGTCACTTACTTACCTACAGCATGTGCGAACCAAACACCGTGGAAGAATACAATCCGGATGCTACAGCGACCAGTGTTTACACAGCAGCCTTTAAGCTCAAGTTCCCCTCTCGTTCGACTTGTATAGAGTGGCTTTTGCTTCGGCTGTCAGAAGAAGATGTTCCCGCGCTGAGGTCTTCTGAGCCACAAGGTACATGTAGGTGTGTGCCTTATCGATTAGTGCTTTAGGGGAGGGGGGTGACTTGAGTTGGGGAGTGTACGAAGCGCAGGCTCACGCCAGGCCGTGATCTTGGACCTTAGCAAGTGCTAGTCAGGTACATGGGATTGCTACATGATGAGACACGAGAAGTATCCTGGATCAACGGAAAATTGGGAAAAGAGGGGGCAAAAGGAACTTAATTTCGGGGGAAAGCAATGGTGGGTGAATGAGGGGTGGNGGGGGGGGGGGGGGGGGGGGGGGGGGGGGGGGGGGGGGGGGGGGGGGGGGTGTTTGCTGTTATGTTCTATCTTTTCCCTCGTAGGTAGAAGGGTCTTGTAGACGGTTAAATGCCGAATGGATGGTCACTCGAGCCGTATGAGCCGCCGAGGAGGAGAAAAGAGGTCAGAGAGTGGAAATGAATGGTATCAAAGGAACAGACTGGTGGTAGCACTGTTGCTTTGCAGTGGAGATCATGCTCGGGTACGTAGGAGATGAATGAATGGATGAATGATGCGCTGTAACCGGGAAATATTCACAAACGGATGGGAGACAAGAGAAACGCGGAACGAATTGAGACAAGTCAACATTAATCAGATTGAATCACCAGATGTTGCGTTTGTCTAGACCAAAGTGAAGAGAGGTGAAAATGGGAAGAGAAAAGAAGTGAACGTTGATCACTGGCTCGAGGAAAATGTAGCAAGATATACTTACTAGTGGCAGCTGGTGGCACCTGTCACAGCTAGGATGGAAGGAACGCGCTGAGTTCAGTTGCCTGCTAGAAAAAGATTCAGACACCCTTGTTGAATTTGACTTCATCTTCTGTGGCATCTAATCATGTGTTGATTCTTCTATATATCTAACTAGCGGTGAGCAGCTGGGCGGAGTCCTAGATAAACACCGCATACTCATCACCTGACTCGAGCACGTCATATCACGTGACCGTACTCCCGTAAGAGTGCTATATACTACCGCATACCCCTATCTACGTACGGTAACGAAGTAGATAGCTAAGAAGATAGTACCGAAGTGCTAGGGATAAGTAAATAAATAAGTAAGTAAACGCTTAATAGGGAGTAAGGATATACTACGGATATACTAGCGGCTAGGAAGCCTACTAAATAGAGAAATAAAGAATATAGCTAGACTAAAAGCGTCTAACCCGTGCTTACTAGAGTACGAATAACTATTCGGAATAAAGAAAGAAAAGGAAAAAAATATAATTATACGGTCCCTAGATAGTTTACCTACCTAGGAGGGAGTATAACTACTAGCTAAAATAATACTAAGAGAGCGTAGGCTAGGCTACGGAAATATATTAACGAGCGTACGTACCGCTAGAGTTATTAATAAAGGAAAAGAAAAGAGAGAGAGGGGGGGGGGGAGGTAGAAGTATATAAATACGGTCTCCTACCTACTACCTTTAAGTTCTATTTCTTCCTCTATTCCTATTAACTAACGAGATATCTATTACGAAAACTCCTATAAGATAATAAAGTACTAGACGAAAGCCCTCCCGAGAATACGATATACCTAAATATAAGCTACCCGCTATAGAAATAGCGTTAAAAGGCTTTAATACTACTAAGGAGTTTATACCTTATAGGCGCTACCTCGAGTCCGCCGCTTCTTATAAAAGTAGCGGCGCCTATTTTATAAGGCCCACTAGAATAAGAGCTTTACGGTGCTATTATTATAGCGCTAGCGGGAAGTACGAGCCCTAATAAGTTTAAAGCTTAACGTAAAAGCGAGATTAGAATAGAGAGGTGCTAACTACGAATAAGTAGCCCGTCGTATATTATACCGCTTATACGCCCGTTCCTTAAGACGTTACGGTATAACGGGGCTACGCGCGGAGAGGTAGTCTTATTAGGCTACGTAGTAAAGGAGATACTTACTATCGACGAGTACGAATTCGATTACTCGCGTAAAGCCAAGCTATAGCGCCGGGATTTACGGAAGGATAGTATTAAGGTACCGCGAGCTCTCGAAGATACGGAGACTCCGGTTATATCTAGTAAACCCTACCGCCGCTCTATAAAGCGACGGTTCGCCGAAATTTTAGATTATCTTAAGTTCTAAGAATACGAAGAAAGGGAAAGAGGAACGTTAAAGCGGACGGAAGAAGGAAGAGGAAAACTTAATAGAGTTAGTATTAGGCCTTACGGACCCGTTCGTATATAAACTATAAATTTAGGAGAGTATAGAAATATTCGAACTTTTATTAATTTAAAGCCTTAGTAAGCCCGTCCGCGGGTATCTCTAATATAGAGACGTACTTTACGAGACCTTTACTTTTACCGAACTACTCCTTTATCTATATATTATAGATATCGATATAACGTAGATAAGTATTTACTCGAGAGGAGGTATCTATAATTAGGCGTATAGTCTATATATTATCGTAGCCTACCGTTAGAGGCGTAGTTAAGTAAACGCCGATAGAGTTTATTAAGTAGTAAAGAGTAATACCCTTACGTGTTATTAAGCTTAGAGCTAAAAGCTTTACTTCTATCGTTAACGTAGTAACTATTTACTATTTAGTAGCTTTCTATATAACGGGACTACTAAGTATAGTTACTAAAAAGCCGTTCGATAAACGTCTCGTATCTAAGACGTCTACGAATAAAGTATTATTATATATAAGTATAGAAAGATTTATCTTATTATAGAGCTACTCGACCGGGATATTAATAATAGGTACTTTACCCCCTACGAGGTCGGAAGCGGAGTAGTAGATCGCGAGGAAACGCTTATTATAAAGATATTAAATAACTTAGTTAGTAGTAGCTATATAGTTAGGGCCTAGGTTTTAAGTAAACTAAGTAAGGTCGGAAGCCGCGAACGCGACGTCTAGACGTAATATAATAGCTATATATAAGATCGACCTTACTTTCTCGAGGAAGAGCTTTATATAGGCTAGCGAAGACTCGCTAGAGAATAGCGGGTAGGATATAAGATATAGATAGGAGTCCCGACCGGTATTAAGACTAAAGCGCCGTTTAATCTTCTTAATATAGGCGTTATAAGATAGCTATAGGCGCCGGGTCGCTCTATTACGGATAATACGAAGGCTTAGGAAAAATATAGCGGACTTTTCTCTACGTATATTAAAGCGCGAAGAGAGCTATTCGAGTATAGCTTCGTATTCGTCTTATAAGTTAGGTATATAGCTAACGAGGATATCGTCTACGTAAACGAGAAAATAGATAGTCTTACGTAAGTTTATCTACTAGTAGGGGTCTTACATAGAGCGTATAAGCCCTAACGCCTTAAACTCCTCTAATAGAGTATTAAACTAAAGAATCGGGGATTCGCTTAAACTATATAAGGCTTTCTTAAGAAGAGCTATATAACTAAGGTAACGCTTACGAAGAGGTTTAGGTAGTTAAATATAAATCTCTAAATTAATATCCTCTAGAGAGGCGTTTAAAAAGGTATTAGAGATATTAAACTATATAAGCTTAAGGTTAAAAAGAGTAGCGAGCGTAAGGAATAGGCGTAGTAAGCGCGAAGCGAGTATTATAGTATACGTATTTAATATAGAAGCGTCTTACCTATTACCTTATACTACGTAACGAGCTTTAAAACGTATGATTTCGCTATCTTTACTAAGCTTATACTTCTAAACCTACTTAATAGGAATAATACGTTAGTTACTTAGATAAGGAACTACTTCCTATATACCTTTACTCTTAAGCGAAGTTATCTTAAACTAGTTAGCCTCGAGAAATTTATTCCGATATAGGTAAGCTAATATACTACGCTAAGTAGTTAGTTCCGGGGCGCGAACGTACGAAGGGCGGACTTTAAAAGATACCGCTATAGCGAAGGATACGTATAGCGGCTTAAAAAACTCCCGTAAGTCTAAATAAGGTAGTAAGCTATACTCCTTAAGCGGGAAAATAGAGGCGTAATCCTATCTACTAAGTAGCGGCCTAATAGCCTTAACGGTAGCTAGGCTAATATAATAAGTAGGCGGGCGCTTATTTCGAGGTAGTAACTAGCGCCGAGCGGAGTACTTAGGCGCGCTTTCTACCTATGCTACGGGAGCTTATTCCGAAGAAACGAGTATTAGAGGCTTAATAGGCGAAGTAGCTAATATAGTACGGCTACTAAGCTATAACGACTAACGCTAAGTAGACCGTAAGGCCTACTTATCTACGCTCGTCGCTAGCGCCGAAAGAACCTAATCCGAAGAAGCGAGTATCGGGGGCTTAGTAGGCCCTTCCCTAGAGGCGGAGGAAGTCGCCTAGGCGTCGAGGGAATCTCTTATAAGATCGAGCGACGCCGCGATATCGTTAACGTAATTAGGGTTAGCGACTAGTCTCGCGTCGGGAGACTCTAATAGAGTATATATACGACGGTATTTAAGCTCTAAAGCGACCGAAGGTATAGAATACGTAAACTAGGGTATAATACTAGTGCCTATAGAAGACGTTAAGTTAGGGGTACGCTCGATAGAGTTCCTAATAAAGGGTACGTATACCCCGGTAGGTATAGAAGATAAGGCTAGGGGATAAACTATAATATATAGTATATATAGCGTTAAAGGGTACTATAGGCCGTATCCCGAGGGGAGATTTACTTCTAGCGTAGTAAGGCGCTTAGAAGTAATAGTCTATAGGTTAGTAGCCTTAAGTAAGGCTAAAGGAAAGGCTAAAGTCTAATTAAATAACGGTATAGGAAGTCTTTTAGAGTGCTAGATTCCTTTATTAACGTACTTAAAGAAAGGTAAGGAGTCCGCTTACGAGTATAGATCCGGAATTTCTAATACTCTAGCGAGCTTAAGAGCCTTAGCTAGCGAATACTCTTCCTAGGGTCTAGATTTATCGTAAAAGAGGCGCTTATTAAAACGAATATTACGAGTACTAATAACCTTATTAAGAACGGGGATCTAGATACGAAAGATATTATGCGCTATATAGCTAACTAAATAGCTAATATACGCGCGAGGAGAGGCCTTATACTAGCGACGATCTTAACTAAGCTCCCGGCGCGCCTAAAGAGGATAAGCTCTATAGCCGTACGTATATATACCCCGCTAGTCGTTAACGAGATATACTATACGCTCTTTAAAGCGCTCCGAGGGAGAGGAAGCGTATAGGGCGTAATAGGCGACGAGCTAAGAAGAAAGTAACTAATTTAGGGAACGCTAGTTATAACGCTAAATCGGTATTATATTATAGAGATATATAGTAACGTAGATAGTCTCGCTAAGGAGTTCCCCTAGTAAGTAAGATCCCTTAAGTATCTTTATATATTTATTAAAGATAAGTTAGCCTACTCGCTTAGCGAGCCCGTTAGGCTCGTAAGTCCGCGGTAAAGAATACTTTAGGATAATACTATTATTTCTAGCGAAGATCTATTACGGTAACGAGGTAAAACCTTCTCTATTTACTATACCGGATTTATTATCTATACGAATATAGATAATAGGAATACCGAACTAGCGCTTAGTACGCGCTACGAATACCTTAGCGTTAGCGATAGACTCTAAAGTAGTCTTTAACGCCTATAAGAACGCCGTAATATACCCCGAGTACTCGTCTACTTATATTTACGCCTAATTATATTTACTACTAGTAAGTAGCTAGAAAAGATTAACGCCTAAGCGTTTAAACGGTCTAATAGCTTTATATATAGTAAGTAAGTAATTAATAACCTACGTAGCGCTAGAGAGAGTATACGGAGCGTACTCTAAGACCTTTAGCGCGCTATTAGACGGCTTAACGTTAATCTACTTAAGTATATACTTAAGCGCGACTTTACTTATATAACCGGTACGTAAATACTAGACGGCTACGGACGTATTACGAGGAATCGTACTTTCGTATCTTCCTAAGAGATAAATAAGCGAAGGCTCTAAGTTATAAGTAACGCTAGTAAGCGATATATAATAGATAGCGCCTACCGGCGGTATATCGTCTACTTATTCTATATAGAGTAGACTTCCGTCCGTAAGGAGCTTCTTAATAATAGTCGGTACCCCTAAGTAAGTAGTCCGAAGGGTATCGTTAAAGCCGTTATATTATACTCCGCTCGCGCGAAGTATCTTCTAACTAACTATATTAAGGTAAAAACCCTTAACGAGCGCTACTCTTTTAAGATATAAGTTAGCTACCTTATTAGAGGGGAGTTTAAAATAGTTAGCGAGTATACGTTTACCCTAAGCCGTAATCGGAAAGGAGCTAGGACTAGCGTAAATAGCCTCGCCCGGCTTCGCGTTAATAACGTCGGTTAGTAACGTACGGTCGTTAACGACGTATAGCGTAGAACTACTATTAAAGATAGTTAAGTTTCGAAAACGCGAATAACCGCTCGAATAGGAAGTTAAGAGCGCGACGGCTTACTTAGGTACTAGTTAGAAAATAACTACTCCTACCTAGTATTCGTTATTTAATATAGTACTAGCGGAAGGAACGGGCGGGTTAGGCGTAATACTCGGGGAGGAGGTCTTTAGCGTAGAGGAACGACTACCTTAGCCTCTAGACTAGCCTCGCTTAGAATTAAACTACTACTTAGAAGGCGTAGTCGAGCTTTCGGTAGAGACTAGACGCTCTAGCCGACGACTTATAGCTCTAACTATATCTAGGCCCTCAGGTCGCTTAAACGCGGTACGAACCGTAAAGAAAAGCTTATGCGAGGGGGATTTAGCTATAACGTATTCGCTTAATATACGATAGAAAGTAAAGTAGTACCGAAAATTAAAGAAATAAGTCGTGCCTAGCTTATAGAAGTATTTAGCTAGCGTAGTAGAGGAAGTAGAGAAAGGCTACCGACTACCTACTTAACCGGTAGTAGCTATAGCAACGTTAGAGCTCGTACGAGTATCGGTAAGACGTACGAGAAGCGTACGAGAGATATCGTCTAAACTAAAATTAGGAGTAACTTAGCGAATAGGGAATTTATTAGATAAATATTTACTATATTCGGGATCTATACCGCTAATAAGAATATCGATAAGGTCTTATAACGCGACTTAACTATCTCGAATAAGCTATAGATACGGCGTATAAAGACGTACTCTAATAGCGCGCTAGGACTTAACTTAGTAGACTAGGTCGCTAATAGTCCTAGTAGTAATAAGGACCGTACGGTAAGTATTAAAAATGCTTAATACGTCCTCGGTCGAGTTTTAACTATATATTCCGTAAAGGTATAAGAGTATATATCGTAGGATATAGTCGCCTATACCCTAAAGGCGGGAATCGAACGCCTCTATATACGTAAGGTCCGTTAATAAAGCGTGTATTATATCTAAGAGTATAGCGTACGTCGGGCCGGGGCTCGTTTAGGAAAACGCGAGACGAATATCGTACTCGAGGCCTTCGCGGACGACCTTACGAATAAATTCGTAATAAGCCGGCTCGGACGTATACTACGTACTAATAAATAGATACTTAGTAATAGCTTAATTATATACCTCCTTACGCGTATAAGTAATAGGCGGGTTAATAGCGAGCGCGTACGCGTTCGTATCCCTATCGGGGTTAACGAATTACTAAACGCTATATTAGGCCGACTAAGCTTCTACTATATCGATCTATAGAAACTACTTATCTAAAAATAAGAGCTTCGGAAGCGAGGAGGATATAGTAGGCGTTACCTAAAGAGCGTTCGGGACGTAAGAGGATATCGTATATAAATAAGGTAATTATTTAAGAATAGGATAACTAGATAAGGACGCTTAAAAGTTAGATATTTAAGTAAAAAAAAATTAATAATTTATCGTTAAAGGGAAGTTTCTAGATACTAATATAAAGCTTAAAGAGTAGAGTATATAAGTAAGAGAAAATCTATCCGGGCTTATAACTATAGTATCTAATTATATATTAATTCTTCTATATATCTAACTAGCGGTGAGTAGCTAGGCGGAGTCCTAGATAAACACCGCATGCTCATCACCTAACTCGAGCACGTCATGTCACGTGACCGTGCTCCCGTGAGAGTGCCATATACTGCCGCATCTTCCTCTCACTTTTCTCCCCAGCAATCCGTGCCAGGTTTTCTTGTCAAGCTGGCGTTTGCACACGCCTTTTCTCGGGGTATTTGCGAATCTTCCTGGAATTCAATATGGCCGATCAACCAGATTATGAAGCCCTGTATCGGGAGTCTGAGCGCCAACGAAACGAAGAGCGGAGACTCCGGCAGGAAGCCGATCGACGCCGGGAGGAAGCAGAGCTTGAAGCCCAGCGATTTCGGCAGAGCAACCGCGAGACCCAGATATTCAATCGGTTGCTCCAAGAGGAGCTCCGGAAGCGTGATAAGGAAACAGCCCGTATGTACCCTCGTATTACCTCCCTCTTCAAAACATTCCTGAGCAATGCTAATCTCCCCCGGTTAGAACAATCGCTCTCTGCATACCTCACCCAGGTGGCCGGCCTTCAAACTCATGCCATTCGTCTTCTTCCGAGTTGGCCGCTGCAACACCACTCGCAACGGCTGCAGAGGTCTGGCAATCGGGCAAGCAGTACCCAGCAAACAACATCCGGGCGCACCGACATCCACAAGAAATTCTACCCACTGCGCCTCCAGCCATGGACGGACTTTGAGGAAGTCAGCCTCCAGGATGGCTGGACACGCATATATACAGCTCTCCAGCCAGCTGATGCTAACGACAGCGAAGTGCCCCGAGGTCTCCCCTCACGCTTCTGGGTTCAGAAGGATGAAGAGACTCTGCTTGAACAGCTTCCTCTCCCGGCCCTTCAGGAGACTGGCGCTCTTAACGCGCTTCGTACCCACAATTTCCTGAATACCGTGCTCTTCATCCCGGCTTCTCGAGTGCTAAATCAGTATCTCATCCATGGATTAGACGCAACCCAGCAAGTCTTCTTCGACACAACGATTGAACGCGCCACCACTACTGACGCGTCCGTGGCATCGAGTGACTACCAACAGACCGGCTCTAGCAACGCGAGCACCAGTTCGCCCCCCCTCCCACGGAAGCTCCAGCCAGACTGCGTCGTACTGACCATGGCGACTACTGGCGGGGACCCCACCACAGAATTAGCCCGGCGGATTGCCATCGGAGAACATAAACCGTTCCACGCTTTGCGTGCAGCGTCTGTCAGACAAATAGTCAACGGTCAACTCCCCGAAGACTATGTCATCAGACTGGCTCGAGAAGCTCTGTCACGACGGGAGAAGAAGAGGGCCGATGGCGCGGGTGGCTCAGGTGGTGTACGGCAAACCCCGACTGTGGACTCACAGCACCAAACAGCTGCAGTGGCTTCGACAAAAAAGATTAACAAACGAACGTACTTCGCCTACGCTCTGACCCAGGCTTATCATTATATGCTGATCTCAGGTGTTGAGTTTGGGTATGTTTCGAGCGGCGAGACTATTGCGTTTTTGCGCATCCCCGAAGATGAGCCCGAAGTGCTATACTACCACGTGGCAATGTTTCCAGTCACAAGCCCATTAAACAAAGAAGGAGCCGCAGCCGATGTGTCCGGCGCTCCGGTCCAGCCCCCCGGCCTGGTCACTAGCAGCCACACCGATCCTCTTGGGGAGTCTGAGCTGCGTCAACTCCCTGTGGCGCAGATGGCGAGTTTTTGCGCGTATGCGCTGCGTTCAAATCTGCGATCGTCGGCCTGGGTTATCGGTGCGACGCGTAACCTAGCTCATTTTCCAGATCTTCCGCCGTCGATTGCTTCCCGCTATGGCCAGATCCCGCCTCCGGTTTTAGGGACCCGCCGGCGTGACGACGGTGATGATGATGACAACGACGACACTGATGGGAATGACGGCCGTGATGATGCTCCTGTTTCCGGACCATCGTCTTCTCGAAGCCAGCCCTCTATGCCACGCGGGAGCAGTAGAGCCCAGACGCAGTATCGTCTGCAGCACGAGATTACGGACGGCTCGCCCCCAGGCAGACCGAGACCTTCTCCACACACCTCCCGGCTGTTCTTGTCAACGCGCCGCAACTTAAACAAGCTTCCGCCCCCGTCCCCGCAGGTTATCGAGCCTTCTCGGCCATTTTGTACGCAGGCCTGTTTGCTTGGCCTGGTCCAGAACAGACCATTAGATCATCACTGCCCTAATTATGAGCTACACCAATCTGCTAGCAATAACCAGGGCGGTAACGAATACCATTCCCTCACGCAGCTGGAGGTTGCTGAGCGCATCCGGGACCAGCTTTATAGCACCCCCGAAGCAAACTGCAGATGTGACGTGTCGAATCGCGGCGCCGTGGGCTTCCCGTTCAAGCTAACGGTAACAGGCTATGGCTACACGCTCATCGGAAAAGGCGTTGATGAGTCGTATCGCAAACGCCTGGTACAAGAGTCGCGAATCTACGACGAGCTCTCGGCGCTGCAGGGAGTGGTGGTGCCGGTGTTTCTCGGCTTGATCAAGCTTCACGTGGCGTACCCGATCATGAGTCTCTTCCAGCAACTGCCGTACATGATGTTACTGTCATATGCGGGCGAGCCCATCAGAGCAGTGGCCGGGTCACCGGGGCTCGTTGGCATCGACCTGGATGCCGAAGCGGGGCGGACATTGAGCGAACTGGCGGCGTGTGGCCTGTGCGACGACGACACGAATACTACGAATCTGCGGTGGTGTCCGGAGGTGAAGCGCGTGATGCGCATTGATTTTGAGCGCGCGACTGTGGTCCCCCGCCGCCATCGCGGCAAGACCGAGCCGAGCACGGCTTCTCCGGCCACGCCACGTATCACAGATGCAGAGGGAGAGGCAGAAGTCGGTGGCGCCGAAGACACCCTCGAGCAGCCGGCGAAGCGAGCCAAGCTCGAAGGGGATGAATGATTGATGATTGACGATCTTATGAAGTATGAGTATACGTTTATTTCTTTCTAGCGGAATCACATTACCAGTAAATAGCATGTAACATAGATCCAAATGTATGATATCCGGTGAGCAGTTCAATCAACATGCACGAGGTCAAGGGGAAGACAGAGAGGAGAGAGGGCATGGCCCTCTAGGGTTATAACCCTAGGTCATAAACCCTGTGTTGAGCGCAAAGTGATGGTTTAGCTTATGAACACATATTCTAACAATCCTCCCTTTCATCCTATTTATATATCAAAGTCATAGAGTATTTGATTAAAGCTCTTCTATGTACAATCTCGTGATAAAGATGATATGTCCTATATGCGAGCATAAAAAGATGGGCATTGTGCTGAGTCAGCTAGGTCTTCGGTGTGGGCAAATCCCTGAATTTCTTAAGAACTCTTGAGAAGAAGGGATCTTCAGGATACATATGCCTATGCCTTACATCTGCTATAGAGGGAAGAATCTAACAATTAAAAAACAAGAGACTGTTATGTGATGACAAAGACGTCATACACAATTATTTGATATCTTTATTCTACCGCCATCGTTCAAGAGTAAATAAAGAACAAATCGAGTTTCTTTTCTTTTCATTAACAAACGCCCTCTTTCGCCCAATCTCGAACAAACTTCGCGAAGTCACGAATCCCTGAAGAAGGCCAGCATTGAAGAAGCTTGGTGGCAATAGTGTGACTTAGTATAAGCTCACACTGTCATTTGTACGATACCTGACTTTTACGATATCTCCGATCCAATTGTCTCGTGTGAACTCAATTTCTGGGAGGCCAGCTTCTCCTTGGTGAGAGCTTCGTCACAATGGTGAAGTGGTCTGTGATATCCGGCCTGCTGGCGGCCGTGCCGGCCATTGTGGCAGAGGAACGGGTCAGTGCCGGGTTTATCACCCACGAGAAGATCAGCAACGATTCGTTGTTCTGGGGCCCGTACCGACCGAATCTGTTCTTCGGGGTCCGGTCGCGTTCGTCTCCGAGTCTGTTGACGGCCCTCATGTGGGGTAATGTCGACGATTACTACTCATATCAAAAAGGTAAGTAGCTTTCAATGGCACGAATCGATCGATCTGGTCTGTCGTGGATGCGCCCGAAGGCCCCTGGTTGATGACCCCACATGTTCAATCTAACGGTTGCAGCCCTGCCCGATTTGGGCGTAGCTGAAATGGGCACATGCTGAGCTCTTAGAGAGACCTTGAACTAACCCGTCTGCTCTGTTTCTTTGTATAGAACTTCGTTTTACTTGTGAGCAGACCGACGGTATCCATGGTTATGGCTGGGACAGCTATGATGCCCGCCACGGAGGCGTTCAGACCATCCAGGACGTGGCGAACAAGGTGGTCATCACCACCGAATTTGTGAAAGATTTCGGAGCTGGAAAACGGGACCGGTGGGTTGCCCGGATCAAAGGTGCTCCGGCTAAGGGAATGCCGGAGGACGTCAAGACGCTGATTACGTTCCATATTGGCCTCGAAGGCGGAGAACTGGCCCAGATTGCCGTTGCCGGAAACGCGACCAACCCGGCCCTGGGCTTTGACGGCGATGTCACATTTACCGGTACCAACAGCTTCATCGGCAACTTCTCCATTATTGTGACTGCGGGAACTGGTGTCCACCCGACGAGCAAGCATGACCTTACCAAGCGCCGGATCCTGAACACCACGCTTGTGTCGTCTAACAGCATCGACCCCAGCTCTCTGTGGAAGGGCAAGGACATCCTCGTGCAGAAAACCACTGACGCAATTGTTCCGATTCTGAATCACTACGGCGAAGGCAACTTCCCGCCTCCTTGGCAGGCGTTCCAGTTCCTCCACGCGCCCGGTGTTGGAAACTCGCATTTCGTGCAAAAGACGTTCGAGGGAGCCTTCGAGTTCGATATCATTTTCACCGAAACTCCTGCTGTGAACAGCACCGGTGCGGCCAACGCCACCATCACGGCGAAGGACATTGATAGTGCCATTGCTTCAAACCAGCAGCGGTTTGATAAAGAATTTTCTGCACGGTTCCAGCTGCAGGCGCCGTTCACTTCTGCTGAGCATCAGCGTTTTGGCAAGAGCATGCTCTCGAACCTTCTTGGCGGATTCGGATACTTCCACGGCAACCATTCGGTCGATCGCTCCGAGTTCGACGAGGACGACGACCGCTTCTGGGAGGATGCCGCGGCCATCCGTGCCCAGGGTAACCAGCGAATTGAGGGTCCCCACGAGCTGTTCACAGCTGTTCCGTCGCGCCCCTTTTTCCCTCGGGGTTTTCTCTGGGACGAAGGCTTCCACCTCATCCCCGTTCTGGACTGGGACATGGACCTCGCCGTTGGAGTCGTTAAGAGCTGGCTCCGGCTGATGGACGAGGATGGGTGGATTGCGCGCGAGCAGATCCTGGGCGACGAGCCGCGCAGCCGCGTGCCCGACGAGTTCGTCACGCAGTACCCCCACTACGCCAACCCGCCGACGCTCTTCATGATTGTGGAGAAGTTCACGCAGCTCGTGCACACCGCCCTCACCGCCCGCGAGAACATCAATCTGGAGACCGCCTCGGTGCAGCTGCTCACGCCCGGCATTGGCGCCGAGACCATCCGCGGAATGTATCCGCTGCTCAAGCGCCAGTACGAGTGGTTCCGGTCGACCCAGCGCGGATCGATCCGGGCGTATTCGCGCCAGGCGTTCCACCCGCGCGAGGCCTACCGCTGGCGCGGCCGCACCGAGACGCACTGTCTCACCAGCGGACTGGACGACTACCCGCGTCCTCAGCCCCCCAGCCCGGCGGAGCTGCACGTTGACCTGATGTCGTGGGTCGGTCTGATGACCCGCTCGCTGATGGAAATCGCCGAGGCCCTGGATATCCCCGAGGATATCGACGGCTACCAGACTACCCTGACTGCGATCCGCCGCAATCTTGACGATCTGCACTGGTCTGAAGAGGAGGGTTGCTACTGCGACGCTACGGTCAATGAGGAGGAAGAGCACATGCTGGTCTGCCACAAGGGATACATCTCCATCTTCCCCTTCCTACTGGGTCTTCTGGACTATGATGACCCGAAGCTGGAGAAACTGTTGGATCTGGTTTCTGACCCCGAGCATCTTTGGAGCCCTTATGGACTCAGAAGTCTCAGCAAGCAAGACAAGTTTTACGGCACTGCTGAGAACTACTGGCGCAGCCCCATCTGGATCAACATCAACTACCTGGCGTTGGATGAACTTCTGGTGAGTTTCTCCCTGGACATACTCTCACAATATTCTTCTTCCATTATGGGTGCAGCGATAGCTAATACAAATTTTATTAATGCAGAAAATTGGCTCGACCAAGGGTCCTCTGCAGGAGCGGGCCCGGCGGCTGTACACTGAACTCCGCTCGAACCTGGTGTCCACGGTCTTCAAGTCGTGGCTGGACACTGGCTTTGCGTGGGAGCAGTACAACCCGGAGACTGGCGCCGGCCAGCGGACCCGGCACTTCACGGGGTGGACCAGCCTGGTGGTCAAGATCATGGCGATGCCGTCGCTCGACACTAAGCACACGGCAGCCCACGACGAGCTGTAGATACTAACAGGTGATCATGAGTGCATAGCTTGCTCATACATCTTGGGATATCCGGTGTTCGGAGTCTATGACGGGCAGTTTCGCTCGCTCTTCCCCTTCCTTCTCTTGCTTCTTCTTTTTCTTCGTTTTCATAGCCTGATTCTCTTTTCCTTCTCATTGTTCTGACCGATGATGAAATGATAGTCGTCTGGCACGTTTTCAAGCTTTGTCTCCTGTTTTTTGCCCTTCCTCTCTGAGAGTGGTTCCAGCATGTGTGTTGTATCCCGTCTTGTTTCCGGTGGTTCTTGTTCTGTATCCATGGCTGCCCAACCTTTGTCCTGAAAACATGGTGTGATGTATGTAAGTATCCTGCGTGGGCCGCACCTAGCGGGCATCTGCCGGCGCATCAGTCTATCCGAACCCTCGGCAGCATTGAACCACCCGGTCTCACGGCCGAACTTTTACGGGGCTCTCTCGGTGCTCGGTGATGAGAAATCAGCTGTGTCGTACCCGAATCCCACCCCCTATCCAAGAAACAGACAGCGTCCTGTAGAGAACAGGACCGAGTGGAGGCCGATCACCTAGAATGACGCAGTGGCCCGCCTGAGAGCTGGCAATTGGCTGGCCTCGGTCAGTTGAATGCCCAGACGTTGCACACCGAGTCTGCATGTGCTACGTGCTAGACGAAGAAAGAAGAAGAAAAACCGGATTCCAGGTCCGCAGATATCCACCCACGGCCGACCTGACCGGACTGACGCGCGGCTTTTTCAGTGGAGCGGGAGCTACGGGAGACAGACAAGGCTGGCGTATGTTAGGAAGCCTAGACTCTCGCAGTATGTCTGTCTGTGAACATGTATCCAGGAGCATGCAAGGCCAGACGAAAGAGATATATCTGCGATATTCCCGAGGCGGGATGAGTTAGAGTTTTAGTGTTTGGTTTAACATTATGGGTGGCGGGATACACTATGAGCTTATGAGGATTAGTCGGAATTGTGACCTGTCTTGGAGACAGCTAGATGGACTTAGTTTTTAGATCATTGAAGGGGTGCCCCCGTCTGGCAAGCTATATTGGCTGGCTGAAGGCGACGACTATAATTCCACAACCCGGGGGGGTTGGGGTTGTCAGATTCCTAAGTGGCATATATGGCTAGGGTGGTAGAGAGAGACGGCGGCAGCGCAGAAAAGTTCAAAAAAGAATTAAAAGGTAAAAAGGTTGGACAGCCAGCCCTGCTAGCAGATTGGAGAGGTCAACAAGCAAGCGACGAGGGTCTTGGCCTCGGAGCCCGCGTATCCCGGGCTGTTCAAGCGGGACTCCGAGTGCGGGTTGCCACACTCCGACTCCTGCTCCGGCCGAGCCCTGTGGTTCGAGTCGGCAGGTGTTACGTGAGCAGGAATGCACAAGATGATGTTTGTCTGTTTGGTCGGCGACGTGGTCTGAGTGAGTGTGGTGGTGGTTTTTGTGGTGGAAGAGGCTGAAGCGGTGATAGTCAAGCGTTCGATCACGGTGATTGTACGCATGGAGATATCGGACGAAGCATGGCGCTTGCGTTTGACGACGGAGGCCTGGTATCGGGCAATCGTGCTTTCAGATCGGTGCACTTGGTATGAATGGTGGGATCATGCAGACGAGAGCTGTCGTGTTGATTTGAATATATAGTTGATGGTGGTTCCCGGTGTTGATGGGATGGACAAGACAGAATGGCATCCAGACAGCAGCTCAGAATCATCAAGTGTCTTTCTTAGAACTTGCATGCAACTTGGTCGGACCTACTACACAACAGCAAACGCCGTAAGCGCCACTCCCCCTGCCGCCTCAACAAACTCTCCCTGCATGATACCGGACACGTAGGCGGAGCCAACCATGACCCAGTCACCACCTTTCCGCCGGAGGACATACGGGTAGTCGCATCCCGAAATGACCGCCACCTGGTCTCCCGGCTGGGCCTCGTGCATCTTGTATGTGAACCCAACAAAGCCGGCCGCCGTGCAGAACAGCCTGCTCTCCTCAAGCTCCATGCACTTGAACAGCAGCATGCTGATCTTGGCTTTAAAGTCCTCGTTCACGGTTTGTGAGAGACTGGCGGCGGCCATGAGAGTGGACAGCGGTGTTGATGCTGTCTCGGGATCGACGGTGAGCACGCTGGAGACTTCTTTCAGCAGAGTGAAGTACTCCATCAGCGCAGAGGGGGCGGTCTGCAAGATTGGTGAGGATTTCTGGGGCCGCGAGGATGTGAGCTGGTCGGCCTTTCCAATGCACTCCAGCGCAGACACCATTATCTGCTGGTATCCGTAGATTTCCGGGACCGGGAAGACCGCTGTGATGGTGTCTACGGGCCAGCCGTGCACTCTCAAACGAGTGTGCGAGTCGTCCACAGTTGGTGGATGGACAACAGGGCCTTTGCCGCTGGCCTTGGCGCCACCGATCCCAAAAACGATAGCCCGTTGGATATTGAACTTGGAATGGGCGGCTGTATCTATAGCTCGCGGTCCCACCATTCCGAGCGTCCACGACGGCCACGGTGCGTCCGGTGAAGCCGGAGATATGGTATCGTACAAGCCCGGTGTCTTCTCAACCTTGAGAATACATGCCACCACGTCCCGCAGAACTTTGTCGGCGGGGGCAGAGTAGTCTGGCGTTGGCAGAGCGTAGGTGCTGGGCACGAGAGAGTACAGCGCATACGCCTTGTCCCGCGGGTCTCCGCACTGCAGGCCATACGAGTCGCACAGCAACCGCGAGAACGCCCGCCGGCCGGTAGCCACCTCACGCCGCGCGCGCATACTCGTGACAAACCCAACCTCAGGGACACCGCCAGACTTGATCAGGTCGACCTGCGCACGCGCAACCTTGATATTCGCCTCCAGGGACTGGGAGTGCGCGTTGGCCTTGCTGCTGCTGCTGCCGCCCCCCGAGAGCGCGTTGATCTCCGCCTGGATGCGTTCCAAGTAGTCGACCAGGATCTGGAACAGATGGCCGTCGGACCGCGCCCACACCGCGGCCTCCAGGAACTCGGGCTCCAGCACCAGGCGGTTTCCCAGGAGCAGCTGCGGCGTCTGCCCCGCGAGGATGAACTCCTGCGAGATCCACATGCGCGTCCAGTACGGGATGTTCTCGACCGCCGTGATCAGCTGGTGCAGCCGCTCCAGCGTGCGGACCTCTTTCGCTTGCATGTGCAGCCGCACCGCGCGGATCGGGGCAAATCTTCCAACCGCGTACGTCAGCCGGCGGCGGATGACCGGCGGCGTCCACGCCGACGCCGGGGCCGACAAGAAGAGCCGCGGGATCGGCGTGCCGGCGTGCAGGCCGACCAGCCAGTGGCGCAGCCGCAGCACGGCGCCCTCGAAGCCGGCGTGCGATGGCATGCCCAGCCACGCGACCACGCGGGTTGCGGTGCGATACAGCTCGCCCATCAGCACCACCTGGCTGGCGCGCTCGGCCAGGTCGTCCTGGTTGATGCAGATCTGGTCGGCCCACGCCACGCGCACCCGGGCCTTGCGCCGCAGCCGCCGCAATGCCTGCGCCAGCGTCGGCGTGATGCTGCATGGCCTGCCCGCCGCGTCGGCGCCGAGATCGACGGCGATCGACTCCGAGAAGTCCGGCTCGCCCCAGACGTACGACAGCGCTTCGAACGACGGCGGCGGCACGGTGGCCAGAGACACGGTGACCAGCTTACATCGCAGCGGCGAGGACTTCAGGGCGGACGGGAGCAGGTGGAGCAGGCGGATCGACTTGCTCGGTACGTCGAGGGGCACATACGGCGGGCGCCGGATTTGTTTGTCGGTCATTTTGAGAAGAGAGATTGGAAGCGGTTGAGGAATCGGGAGTAAGGCATGTAGTTGAAATGTCTGACTAAGGAATGCGGTCTTGCGCTTTCTAGAACCGAAGCTAGAAGCCGGCCCGCCGTTGTCTCGTGATCGGTGGTTCCTGCCGTTTACGCGGAGCGGGTAAGCAGAGCGCGTAGCCGGCAGTCATGTGACTGCATAGCCCCCGTTCCTTCACGACCCATGCAACGAATGTACAGTACACCCTCGTTCGTCATTGATGCTCTTCAATCTCGAATCGAAGACTGCCTACAAGCTTTCACCATCAGTAAAGGCCTCCGACTTGCAAAGGTTCCTGCCGCCTACTTCGCCAGCGTCCGTGAGCTTCCTAGCGGTTGCAATTCTCTCCGCCAACCTCTGCTTCCTCAAGGCACCCTCACTCAGCTTGCAGGAACATCGTCCAGCTCCCACGGCGAGATATCAACGTGCCAGACGACGTAAGTTCTCGGCAGGAGTCCTAAATAACTTTCCATCATGACTGCTTGGTATCGGAGGAACACGGAAGGCGGAAGCAAACAGCTGACAGCACGTGCACCGAGCAAGGCCTTTTTACCTGATGGTGGCGGAGCACAGCCCGGAGCGGCCAACCCTAAACCCTAACTTCGGGGCCTGTTCGTCGGTGTCTTTTGGTTCCTGTTCGGCGAGTTTGAAGCAGGTGAGCGGCCTTTCACCTTGTTGATCCGTGTCCTTTTGCTGAAGGAACCGCCGAAGTCGCGGCGAGTGCAGGCAGTCATTGATGATGTCCGAGTCATCTTCAGTCAGCACGGGAGCGGGAATTGTCCGAGATAGATCTGGGCTACGTATGTGGTGTGGGTAGTGTAAGTGAGATGAACCCTAACCCTGACGTCTATGCATCATCACCACAGACGGAGACCCGCGGCCATTCATCTATTCGTCTAAACCCCCCAACAAAACGGCAAAACAGACGCCAACGCGGCAGACTTAGGCGCGAATGTGGATGTGTGTGCTATAGATAGACAAGGCTATATGGCGGAAACACACACACACTCAACACAAGTCTTTGCCGCAACACAAGCCACGATCTTGACCACACACAGTATCTTCGCATCCCAGATCTTGCCAAAAAGGTGTTGTTCTGCGCCCGCATACATGTGGCCTCGAAATATGTTCCTCGGCTAACTAGGGATTAAACGTCTCATTAATGGCGATTACTACCTTTTTTTCTTTTTTCTTTTTCTAATGTCTGGTGTATGCACGCGGGTTTGACTCACATCCTCGGTCTCTGACAGGCACATGCATGCATATCGCCCACCACATAAGCACTACCTGCGACTAAAACCCACCATGCATATGGGTCTGCGCATTGGAGACCTCCCGGGATATTGGTTCGGATGCTTATGGCCGCCTGCCTGCGTGCATCTCCCGCCGGGCGAGGGCGTGTCTCTGTCCGCACATTCTTCACCCTGTCCTGTCTGGAAAGTTTCCGAACCCCCCTTGTCAGTGACTCTTTTTCCCAATGGGCGAAGCAGGGGGAGAACGTGAGCCACCACCACTACCACACCATTCACACCCACTTCTCCCTCGCTTGCTGGAGTTAGTTGCTCTTCTCATAGGGCCCATCGCACTTCCACCAGGTGTTTTTGCACTGCCCACGGCCCCCCAGAGTCGCAATTCGCCCGTTTTGCCTTTCCAGCCCGTCAAACGCCAAAGTCGGCTTCTGGCCGTAGCGCAAGACAGAGCCAATCCACGCAGAACGGCGATCACCAGGGTCTGCAGGGCTTTTTCTCTCTGCCTGTCAATGTCCAGGAGGTGGGAAGCTTGCCGGATTTTCCACTTGGTCTCTCATCTGTTTGTGTTTGAGTGTGCATGTGTGTGTGTGAGTGTGCGTGTGAGTGCGTCCTGTCCCTGAGTTCCGGAGTGTTTTTTTCTTATCTCCCCTGGGCTTTTCCCCTGGTGTTTCCCTGTGCTCTGCACTTTTGACATCTCGCTGCCGTCACACAGCCCGGCGAGCCCGAAAGTTCGGGCTGGCGTCCTTTCTGTGTCCGGTCTGGGGCATGGGTGTTGTTGGCACGCCTTCAACGCACGCGTGTGTATGTGACGCATTTATGGCTCTCTTTTCACCATGGTACAGTACCTGTAGATGCGGCGACAGGCAGTGCATTTTCCTCGCGACTCGACCAGAGTCTGGTGTACACACTCACACACACACCGTCTCTCTGTCCTGAACCGCAGGTAGTGCTACCCACACCATGTCAAAGAGACTTTTCAAAGCCTTACGGAATGTGCTGGATCCGGGGGGCAACATTTTGAGTATTTTTGCAGCTCAGGTTATCTGACTGGCATGGAGATACAGTCTCCTGGAGACATGACGTGGAGGCATGATGATTCGTCTATCGACCTGACAGGCTCCCATGTGGATCGATCCCAGGTAAGGCGTCCTTGACAGCTTGGGAAACAAATACCCCCCCGAAAAAGTTTCCTTGGAGTCTTGTCGTCTGAAGTTTCCATTCGCAATGTCTGTGCGGGGACGTCGTCCACTTTGGAGACTTTTGGGATGGGAATGCCTGTCTTTTGGACACACTGTTGACTGATGGACAAGGGTCTCTCGTCAGATTCCGAGGCCCGCGAAAAGCTTCCAGAAGAGCGTTTCTGGCGTCTGGTTGGCTGGCGGCCGGAATGCGAAGACCGCGGCTGTGGGCGTGTAAGGATGCCTGGGAGGGACTCCAACTAAGCCCGGAAAGACTACCGTGTCTGTAAGCGAGCAGTAAGGGCCCGAGGAGAGGATACACGCGTGGTGGGGGAACGCAGAGAGGGGGGCGCGGTGTGGGTGTACCGTCAGGGAGGGAGACATGCTGCATACTGTTCATAGACTCCACTTACACGCAGAGAAAGAGAGAGAGGGTGTGGGCTTCCTCTCGGTCAGTCTCACCTTCGGCCTTCAACCTGCTGCTTTTTGCCTGGGGAGCCTTGTCCCCAACCGCCGCTGTAACAACATCGGAACCAAATAACACCCACACCAGCATTTCAACGTATCTGCCTGTTTCCCTTGACTCGATCGACTCCTTTCCCAAAGGGAACAAACCCAAGAGAAACCCTTAATCCTCGCCGATCTATTTCTGGATCCTGCTGGGCTCTGGCTGGCCTTGGTGCACGCATCTGCATTGGGACACAAGTTTCCAGCAAGTTTCCGCACGTCTGGAGACGCACCCTTCAGACGTCAACTCTGGGTTGGTAGATGCTGAGATGAGGCTCTGTCAAGTTTTTGGCGATGGCGTTTTTTTTCTTGTCTTCCGCCTGTCATCGAAGATGCCATGTTCATGTATATATATCGAGCGGGTGTCTCGCTCCCTCCTTGGGTTTATGAGAAGAGATTATTACCACCATCATCAAACAACAAGAACATCACCTCTTCAACACTTCTTCTCCTCTGATCAGTATCATCATATACTCTTTCAATATATCTACCATCTCAACTTCAACTCCATCTTCGCTATCTACCACACAACGTCAACCCTCAGATCTATATAACATCTTCACCACCCATCTTCCACAACCGGATTCTTGTGATAATCCCCCTTCACTTTCGACTTCACCTTCACCACCCAACTCCAATCTGCTATATTTCCCACTTTTACCTCACACCGAACCACACCTAAAAATGTCTGCCTTCACTACCTACACCCCGGCCCCCGTCGCCCTCTTCGGCCGCAGTGGATACAACGTGCCCTCGGGCGGCAACGACGATGACTCCAACAAGCCCAAGCCCAAGGGCCGCTCGGGCTACAACACCACCGACGACAGCGACGAGTCCAAGAAGGACTCCGATGCCAAGCCGTCCCGCTTCTTCTAGACTGCCGGGCCACTGCCGCGCTTCTCCCCCTCTCTCTCGGGCTCCCCCGGGGTTTTCGGGCGCTTCACCTAGCTACACACAGCACTGACACACACAACATCTCCCATGTGCTCGCGGGCCGGTCTCGCTTGCACTACTGCATACATCGGCGTTTTCTCCCGTTGTTTTTTGCCTTTTGTTTTTTTGGTTTTTTCTATACACTTGATTTAAAACACATTTCTGCATCGTGGAGGAACATCAGTCGGACGGAATAGAGTCTTGGAGTTTTTCACCGTTTGGGGGTCCTGTTTTTTTCCTTGCTTTCTTCCCTGCACTTCATCGGAGTTGGAAACCTTGCATTGCACACCACATATAGACTTGCACATAGATTGGGCGTCATTGCCCGGATCAGGATCATTCGGCAGCTTTCAGGAGCTGTTTTGTCCAGGGTTGTTCCGTGCGCTCTGAGGAGTATATTCGAACCTTGTTTTCTGTTTCTTTTCTTTTCTTCATCTTCTCTTCTCTTTGGATTCTTGGGTCTTGGGTATATTTATATATTTTTTTTCATCATTCGGGTTTAGATTAGACATAGCATACAATCAGGAGATTTTGCCTTTCATTTATGCATAATCTTACACTGACTCCGTCGCCTTTCGTACACATCAATACACGCGCGCTTATTTTCCTACACAGAACCTAGAACACGCGACCAACACCGTCCGTTAGCACGTCTAACCCTAGGGTTCGAGGGCGTTCATACATATCGCAGGAAAGGGGTTTAGTCAAAACTTACTTCTCGAACACAACCCCCAGTACCTCCTCCACATCGGGAATCTCGCCGCGGCCCGTGATTCGCGCCAGGCAGTTCGCCGCGTACCGCAGATCTTCCGCCGCGAGCACAATGTCGCTATCGGCGTAGTCGCCTTCCCGAACGCCGGTGTCTTCACGGCGGGACTCGGCGCGGGCCATGAACTGGTCGAGGTGGGTCCGGCATTCTTCGAGTAATTGCCGCTGCCGGTCCGTTACGCCGAGCAGGTCTTGCATGTCGACGGGCAGCTCTGTCATGGATTCGAACTGCTCCACCAGGCGGTTCGTCAGCATGTGGATGTTTCCCGGGTTGTCACTGGTGGCCAGGTTCTTCTGCGCGTCGCTGCAGGATACAGCAAGCAGCTGTATGTCGGAGAGTGTGGGAGTGTTGCTGAGAACGGTTTGCTGGAAGTCGGCAATGAGCCTTGTGAGCTGGTCCGGTGTTACACGGTCCGTCTTGTTGATAATGACCATGGACGATTGTGCCGCCGCTGCCAGAGCCAAGGTCTCAGCATCATAGTTGATAAACGGGTTGCCTGAGGTGTCGGTCTCGACAGAGGCCAATACAAGCACAATGTCTGCCTGCTCGGCCTTGGTCCGGGCTCGACGAATGCCTTCCATCTCCACCAGGCCTATGGTCTCCGTTGATTCGCCATTCGCCGAAATGCTCGTGGTTCCCCGAAACCCCGCAGTATCGGAAAACGAGCACAAGAACCCGCGAATATCCAAGCTGACCTCCACCACATCGCGCGTCGTCCCAGCCTCCGCCGACACAATCGACGCCTCCCGGCCGACCACGAGGTTCATAAGCGAGCTTTTCCCCGCGTTCGGCGGGCCGAGCAGCGCAATACGGATACCGCTGCGCAACAGCTCGCTCCGCTGGCTCCCGGCATCGTGCGCGCGGATCCCGCTGAGAATGAAGGAGATCTGGCAGGCCACGCTGGCGAGCAGCTCGGTCGGGGACTCGTCGAAGTGTTGGTCCTCGGAAAAGTCGATCAACGCCTCGATCTCGCCGCGCGCTTCGAGCAGCTCGGCCCGCCATTGCTCGTATCGCCGGCCGAGGGCGCCGGAGTTGCCGCGCACGGCGGCGCGGCGCTGTTGCTCGGTTTCGGCCGACAGCATGTCGCTCAGCGCCTCCACCTGCGCCAGGTCGAGCCGGTCGTTGAGGAAGGCGCGCCGCGTGAACTCTCCCGGTTCGGCGTGGCGGATGGCTGTCCGTTGTTGTTGGAGAATGTCCCCTTGTTGGTGAATGGCTCCGCACCGTGGTATGGCTGCCAGCACGGCCTTAACAGTGGCCACACCACCGTGCACGTGGAGTTCCAAGACATCTTCCCCAGTGACGCTCTTCGGCCCGGGAAAGTATAGTATCATGGCGGACGGATCAAGGACTAATCTGCGATCGGGATCCGTCGGATCAACCAGGGTACGGACGGTTGCGAACCGTGGTCGAGGGGCTTTGGCGCCTGGGCAGAGCGACTTGTAGATGTTGAGACATGCTGATCCGGATATTCGAATAACAACTATTCCTGCACGCCCAGAACCTGTTGATATGGCGTATATGGTATCGGCGCCGCTCGCAAATCCGGAAAAGGGGCGTGTGGAAAGGGTAGGCGTTCGTAAACGGAACGGAGGTATCGTTGGGTCGCGACGCGTGGTGAAGTTAGGGTTAGCGGTTGAGGAGACGAGGCAGCGCCTGAGCTCGCGCCGAACCGCGCTTCGCGCTCCGCCACGGAACGTTGCCGGCCAAATGCATCTCAATGCGTTGAGCATCGATTCGAGTGAGTATGAATTGACTTCTTTTGTGTGATCGGCATAATATGCAAGCCCATCTGTTGCTACGAACGAGAGCTTCCAGAGATGGACAAACGCCCTCACGATAATTTGACCGGGTGTTTATCGGCAGTTCCGATAAGCGTATCTTTCTGCCACAATTGGAAAAAAAAGAAAGGCGGTGACGAAAATTTCTATGGAAGGCAGTCCCCACTACCCAACTTTTTTTCTCTGGGTGTATATTTTATTTTTCTCTTCACCTTCCAACACCTTTCTGTCACCTCCAGTTACCATCTTCACTCTTACTCTCTCCTTTACCGATATCTTGAACGAGTCGGCTACTTCCGACTTTCAATACCTCCACCATGGCGTCAGACGAGATCGTTTGGCAAATCATCAACCAGCAATTCTGTGCTTTCAAGCTCAAGTTCGTGCAAAGCGCCTGTTCGGCTAGTTGATGCTGCTGGTTCTATCTGGAGAAGAATGAAACTAACCGTTGGAACGATTGTAAATATAGAACCGACAAGAAGCAAAACTTCTGTCGCAGTGCAGATAATGTGACCGGCCTTTGCAACAGACAATCGTGCCCTCTCGCCAACTCGAGATACGCCACCGTCCGCCAGCACCCGACCAAGGACACCATCTACCTCTACATCAAGACCATTGAGCGCGCGGCGTACCCGGCACGGCTATGGGAGAAGATCAAGCTGTCGAACAACTACCAGGAGGCGCTGGCGCAGCTGGACGACCGGCTGGTGTACTGGCCCAAGTTCCTGATCCACAAGTGCAAGCAGCGGCTGACGCGGCTGACACAGGTGCAGATCCGTAGCCGGCGGATAGCGGCGGAGGAGGAGCGGCTGGGCGAGAAGCTGGTGCCGAAGCTGGCGCCAAAGGTGCGGCACCGCGAGCAGGCGCGCGAGCGCAAGGCGGAGGCGGCGGCGCGGCTGGAGCGCACGATCGAGCGCGAGCTGCTGGAGCGGCTGCGGTCGGGCGCGTACGGCGACCAGCCGCTCAACGTCAGCGAGACGATCTGGAAGAAGGTGCTCAACGCGATGGAGCGCGAGGGCGCTGCGCGCCGCGACAAGGACATGGACAAGGGCCTGAACTCGGACAACGAGGAGGACGAGGACGAGAGCGAGGACGAGGACCAGGTGGTGCGCGAGGGCGAGGACGAGGACGACCTGGAGAAGGAGATCGAGTATGTGTCTGATGTGGCGGAGAGCGACGACGAGGACCTCGATGATCTCGAGGACTGGCTTGGCAGCGAGGACGGCGAGGAAGACGATGACGACGAAGACGACGATGAGGAGGAGGACGGTGACGACGAGTCCAAGGCCAAGTCGGGGGCCAAGCGCAAGCGCGGCAAGGCCATCAAGATGAGCAAGGAGCGGATGACGCAGAGAAGACAACACTTGGAGAAGCGCACCAAGCTCGCCGAGGAGCTCACGTGGTGATCGGGGCCAGATAGGGGTGTCGACAATCCACTTGTATATACGCCGTCGTGGTGTCTTGGGGGCCGTGTTGCTTGCACCGGCCGGTGAGGCTTTGTCCGCGCCGGGTCCGTATGTTGGGTTCGGACCCGGGGCGAGAGAGCGCTTAGGATCCTGCTTGTTTCACGGGTTTACAGTTTACATGTACTTTGACTATCGGCGTTCATGGGTGTTTAGGAGAGCAAAAAAGAATCTCGGGCATTGGCTTCCCTTTCGTGCTTGACATCTTGACGTGCCTTTGTGACCTGAACGTGACGAGCTGTGGGACCGTGAGCACATGCGCACTTGCTTTATCAATAACCAACGGGGCTTTTCGGGGGCGTTGGAGGTAGAGTGCGGACTGCGCATCACCGCAGATCTGGAGCTCATGCAAAGGGCCAATAACGGAGATGTTGTAGATGCCACTGTAGCAGGATCCCAGAATCCCAGAATCCCAGAATCCCAGAATCCCAGAATCCCAGAATCCCATGGCCGAGACGCACCAGAGGCCTTATACTCTCTATACACCGCCACGAACACCACCCAGCCCGCTACCCTGACAGCGCCTATTCTAGGCCTCCAGCACAGCTTCCTCGCCCTCCCGTCCCCTCTAAGCTCCGCATCCATGCACTGCCCACACTTCTGGAAGTGGCCGAAAACTGTCGAAAGGGGGGCGCCCGGGGCGCCCTGTCAATGCGACTTTGGCGGTAAGATTAAGCCTAAAAGCGGCACGGCCGTATTTTGGAGCTCGATGGCTGGCGTATCGCCCGCAGTTGTTTGAAAATTGGTGAAGATTCAGAAGTTTACGCTGATACAGCATTAACAAAGACGAAACGGGTTCCTCTTTTCTGCGCCTTCTGTTTTTGGGCTTTTCTTTCACTTGCTCACATCATCGTCATTTGCATTCTCCTTCCGTCCTTTCTCTATTTCTTTTTCGCACACCCCCACATACACATTCACAATTGTTTCTGTCCTCACCTACGAGTCACACTTTTTCTTGCGATTTCGATTCCATCGGGCATTCGCATTCGTTTTTCTTCGGCACATTCCGATCTCATCGCTACCGCTTTCCTTTTAAGCTTTGCTTTTGTGGCTTGCCGCCTTGTTTACCGCCGTGCCGGATTTCGTGCGGGGGAGGGGGGGAAAACGTTCAGCGCCCCCGTCACCGAGCACACATACCCTCCGATTAGCGATCGTCCAACTCGACACTGTATCCCCTCGAACCAGCGATTCACCATGTCGGCGTGGTACTCCAACCTCATCACCAAGACCTCGTCGCAGATCTCCAGTCTGCAGCGCACGCTGCTCTCGGGCGAAAGCGACGGCGACACCGAAGACGACACGCACGTGTGCCGCGTGCTGCGCGGCTACTACACCGAGAAGGGCCGCCAGTTCCCGTCGTGGCTGCCGCCGGACCCCAAGGCCCCGCCGCCCGTGACCCCCGTCTACGCCCAGTCGCAGGTCGGCGCGCGCTACGGCGGCCTGGGCGCCACCAGCGTCGGCGCCACCGGCAGCCTGAGCTCGCTGTGGGACGCGAACCCGGCTGGCGGCGGCGCCGCGAGTGCCCC
>LNGL01000026.1:1149014-1181742 GCA_001510565.1 Knoxdaviesia proteae
GCCCAGCCAGCGCGCCGGCAGCCACCAGCAGAACAACATGTACTCGCGGGACTCGGGCGGCTCGATGGGCAGCAACAGCGGCGGCGGCGGTGGTGGTGGTGGTAGCTCGGCGCAGGATCGGCTGAAGCAGCGGTTGTGGGGTGCCGGCGGCGGTCCGCGGGCAGGCAGCCCCGGGTCTGCGGCCAACGTCGGCCCGTATAACCCCCCGCCTCCACAGGCGGCGGCTCGGAACGATTACAGCTCTCGACCGGCGAATAGCGGACGCAACGGCGGCGGCGGCTCGGGGTATAGTCGTGGTGGAGGCGGCGGTGGTGGTGGTGGTGGTGGTGGAGGGTATAACGACCGGCCGTTCGTTGCAGCTAATGCGCCGTGGGCCAGCGATGAGAATGAGTTCATGGGCGGGGGAGGAGGCGGTGGGTACGGAGGAGGTAATGGCGGCGGCGGCGGCGGTGGTGGCCGTGCGGGCGGTCTGCCCAGTGGTCCCCGGCGAGGACTACCCAGCGGGCCACGAAATCGATGAACACCCTTTCAAACTTTCAGACCCTTCAATATTCTTCCTCTACCCACCGCATCTTCGACGCTCTCTCACCACCAGACTGATCCCACACTGATCAGCCTGGCCCCTCGTCGAACTCACCTCCACCCGATATATCGCTCTCATCCCGAATCTGCCGGCACAGAACCAAAGCAACTTTACACTATCAACTCGAAGAATAAGCATTTCGTGGAGCGAACACCCCTTCTTAACGGATAACAAAGTTCCCTCGGGAAAGCAATGTCGTGCGGAGGCCAGTGGGTCCCAGCATTGGAGGAACACACACACACACACACACACACACACACACACACAGCATCTCCCGCGCGGAGTCTGCTCTTCCAGGACGAATGATGATAAATGTACATACGTACACCCTCAATAGCTTCCCACCGCTAATCCTCCCCCCAACTCCCCATCTTTCAATTTTCCTGCTTTTGGCTGATGGCAAACTGGAATCTGTGAAGATCGTCGTTTTGCTGTTGGCCAGCATTTGAAGCTAGAATTAAACTGCATATATCTAGAAGCATCATGAAAATATTCTCCAGTTTTCTTCACGCGTCTGTCCAGATTTCTTCCGTCTTTTTACATCAATGTACCACCGACTAGTAGTTAGCAAGGACATGTCCAGGAGTGTGCATGTTCCCCCTCCACAAGGGCTTGCGTAGGGGCGTCGTAAGTGGCATCCATCCCGTCCACAGACCCCAGAGTCAGATGGGCCTGTCTGACGATCAAAGATACGCCGATTCGGGGCATTCGGTGTGCTTGGGTGGAGCCGGGCTCTTCATAATGGAACTTTTTCAGATGGTTTATTTCCCCATCAATTTTTTTAAGTTTTTTTTGGCTTTTTTTACTTATTTATTTTCTTTTACTTGATTCTTGACATCGGCCACCTTCTTCTTCTCTCCCAGCCGGAATGCCACCATTTTCAGCTCCCGCCCCAAAGAGGCCGCCTAAAAAGAGGGCTACAGTTGGCGCAGTCTGCTTGTTCCTCGGCAGCGCAGAGCACAGATGTGTGGTGGTGATTCCAACATTGGCGAGCGGCTGTGCTTACAACAAACGGCGGCCTGCATTTTCCAGGTATTTCCAGAACATCTCGCCCGATGGGCTCTCTCGACGCACAAATGCCAAGTCAGGGTTTAGGGTTACTCAGTGGAGATGTTCTCTTTTTTTTTCTCCGAGCTTCGGTTCATGCAGCCCCGGCAAGGCGTTTCCAGGGTTGCTTTTTTCTGCACTTTCAGTGGCGGTAGTGACGACGACGTGTCCCCTAACAGCCCGGAAGCGTAATCACTTTTCTGCGTCGGGGTACATTGGCCGCCATACTAGGTTGGGTGTGTGCCAAAGTACCGCTGAACACTGGGCGCTCCAGTGGCGGAGTTCGAAAGCTTAAGCCGCTGCAAGGAATTGAATCTTACGCACGTCGTCATCTTCACATTCTTCTAGCCCTCTGCTGAGATGTTTTAAGGTCAGACACATATCATGGTCTTCTCTTATCATTTGATATGTGGCATCTTGATCCTCCCTTTCCGAGTGTACAACGTCCGACCCTGAGCCGATTTCAAGCTGCGCTTTTCGCTTGCTTCTAGCTTCCTTCCCGAATCACCTCATTCATTATCGGGCTTATCTGCCGCCCTCCCCTCTTCGTTTTCCTTCCTCTATTTGTTCTTCCATTCTAACTCCCGCGTTTTCTCTTCTTCATCTTCCTTGCTTGTATTCTTCAGGCTCGTCGTGGTTTCTTGTATCTGCTGAATTCTTCGCTCTAACTCTTTCCTACCACTACCTACACACAAGCACAACATGGCGGCCTCACCTCCTCCTCGGCCGCCCTCGCCGTCGACGAGCTTTTATGCCATGAGCGACGATGAGGAGGAAGACTACGACACAGTTACCCACTCCGGATCGCGGAGAGGTGTGAAGCTTCTCTTTGCTAAAAGCAAGGTATGTTGGCTGTGACCAGCTATCTTTTCAGCCTGCGAAACTCATGCTCTCTCGTCTAACATTAAAACTCTCCCTCCAGGTTTATCTCCATCCCACTCCGTCGGCAAAAGATAATATCGCCGGATACATCGCACTATTACAACAAAAGTCGCACGCCCGCGAACGCCGTCTGTCCCTCGTCTCGTCCCCCGATGTCCTAGCCGGATCCCTCCCCTCCGGCCCGGACGCCTCCGACCTCCTGCTGGCCTGGGTCCCCGAATCATCGCTGGGCGACCTGACCGAAGTCTACGCCAAAGCCGACCTCGCCGACGGAGAATCCCCGCCCAAGAAGTCCGTCCTCGTGCCTCCCCCGCGCACGGTTACATCCATAGGCACCGTTGGCCACACGTCGTTTGCGGTTCCGCTGAGCAGCGTGTACTCCCTGCTTGTGCGCCCGCCGAGCGTTGGCTGGTGGCACGGCTCGATCATCATCAACTCGCGCTCGGGCGAGAGCTTCCCCGCGCTGTTCTTCCACGACAACGAGTGCCAGAGCACCATCATGCAGAATAAGCGGCGCGCCCGCGAACGCTTCGACCCGTTCAGCGACTCGGGCCAGATGCTGTGGGGTGGTGACGAGGTGCTCCGCTGGTTGAGGAGGTATACGCGTGTGGAGCGGTCCGTCGCAGAGCCGAATGTCTACCTGATTGACCCGTCGGAGGACGATCTGCAGGGCTTCGGCCAACTTGGCGGACAGGCTTCCAAGCGGAACAGCGTGGCCGGCCCGGCGGCGTCGGCTGGTCCTGCGGCTGGCGACCAGACGGATCCGTTTGTCAAGATGGTCCGCGAAGCCGGGTGGACGTTGATGGAACGCTTCAGCAAAGTCACCACCTTTACTCGTCGCACCGCCCAAGACATCCTCGATAACCCGAAACTCCCTCCGCACATGCGCCGCTATGCACACAACCCCGAAGTCCAGGACCTGCAGGATGACTACGACAGCGCAAGAATATACCTTGCGCGCTGGGCCATGGGAATTGCCGAGCAAGGTGAAAAAGACCGCAACGAGCGGACATGGACGGCGAAGGACGTGTTGGAGCTGGAAAACACCGGTGTTGGCGATTTCGAACTGCTAGAGGCTGCCCACCAGCTGTCGCTCAAGGACCTCCGCCGGCGGGTGACGATGGACGAGTGGACGGCGTTTTTCGATCCCCAGACTGGAAGCCTAACGCTGACCATTGACGAGGTCAAAGAGCGTGTCTTCCACGGCGGTCTGGATCCCGAAGACGGGGTCCGCAAGGTGGCGTGGCCGTTCCTGCTGGGTGTGTATGAGTGGTACAGCACCGCCGAGGAACGGAAAGCCCAGGATGCGTCGCTGCGTGACGAGTACTACAAGCTTAAGCTGGCTTGGTGGGAGAGACTCGATGGGCTTGGTGGTGATACTGAGGATGGAGAGTGCTGGAGAGACCAGCGCAACCGGATTGGTGAGTTTTGCTTCTGTCTTTAAGAGTTGATTTGTTTCTCTTTTCCTCTAATGCCTCCCCCCCACATAACATAGTACTAACTTCTGCTATAGAAAAGGATGTTCACCGGACAGACCGCAACGTGGCCATCTTCAGTGGCGACGAGACGCCGCACCCCGACCCAAACTCGCCGTTCGCGGATGTCGGCACCAACGTGCACCTCGAACAGCTCAAGGAACTCCTGCTCACCTACAACGAGTATAACAAGGACCTAGGCTACGTGCAGGGCATGTCGGATCTGCTCGCGCCGATCTACGCCGTCATCCAGGACGACGCGATTGCCTTCTGGTGCTTCCAGAAGTTCATGGACCGCATGGAGCGCAACTTCCTGCGCGATCAATCGGGCATGCGGTCGCAGCTCCTGACGCTGGACCACCTAGTGCGGTTCATGGACCCGAAGCTGCACGAGCACTTGATGAAGACCGACAGCACGAACTTCTTCTTCTTCTTCCGCATGCTGCTGGTGTGGTACAAGCGCGAGTTCTCGTGGCCCGACGTGCTGCACCTGTGGGAGGTGCTGTGGACGGACTACCTGTCCAGCAGCTTCCACATGTTCGTGGCGCTGGCCATCTTGGAGAAGCACCGCCAGGTCATCATGACGCATCTGCGGCAGTTTGACGAGGTGCTCAAATACAGTATGCTATCCCGTGTTCTCGTGCAATGATTTCTCGTTTGTCTCTTATGGCTTTTGTCTACGGTTGCTAACCATCCTGTGTACAGTCAACGAGCTGTCCGGCACGATTGATCTGGGCTCGACCCTCATCCGCGCCGAATCTCTCTTCCGCAAGTTCCAGCGCCTCGTTGAGGCCGTGGACAAGAAACAGAACTTCCCCAAGGCGTCGTCGTCGCCGCGGCCCAGCGCCGCCAAGGGCAAGGGCAAGGGCAAGGGCGGCGCCACCGACGAGGAGATGTATGAGAACATCGTCACGCCCGAGCTGCGGAAACTTCTCAGCCGCAACAAGGAGGTGCTGTTCGTGCCCAAGAAGCCAGTGCGGGCTGTTACGCTGCCGCTGCCGCTGCCGCCGCCGCCCCCGGTCGTGCGGGACACGTCCAACGCTTCGTCGTCGGCGACCGTCCGGCCCGAGGCGGGTCCGGAGCCCGCGCCGGAGGCCTCTGCCTCTGCTGGGCCTTCTTCCCCGAAGCTGGCCGACAGTCCGAAGTAGATGGACACGAGAAATGTCGGTACTAGACGACTGGAATGGGCAGTGTAATTTTCCTTGGTGTTTATACCTTTCTTTCTTCCATGTATTGGACAGGCGGCCTGATTAACCGGCCCTGGGCATATGTCAGTCAGTTTTTTTGTTTTGTGTTTCTGCGTTGCATGCGCTGTTCCGGTTTTTATCATTCTCGCTTGCTTTATCTGCGAGTCATACTCATACACGATCCCCCCACTGTGCAATATTCATGTTTCCTGTCTCATGTCTCTTCCAACTCCCTTTCTTCATACTGGTGCAGCGTCCCATTTTATCTCCTGTGTGTGTGTCTATCCGGCACGATAAAAGCTATGTTTTGTATCTCTCTCTACATGCAACACGGAAATGTCAAGGGAGACTATACGTACGCGGGCCGGCTACAAACATACTGCATGGCATCGACTGTCAACCCGCCAGTCTCACATCGCGATGATCCGTTGTCAAAGGAGACCGAGTTGATCCGACGCCCAACCCTAACCCTAACGGACTACAGATTTTTCGCCGCTGGCCCCGGTCGTTTGAGCAAACAAATCAAAAACCTCGCGGCTATATTCACAGAAAATTTGACAGTGGAGCAGAATATTCTTTCTTTACCAGGATAGATTGAAGATACTTTTCGTTTGCTCGTGCAGGCTAAAACAGCATCAGTGGCAGATCCAAATATGCCGGCGTGCAGGGAGGTATATGTTCCTCTATAACAGCACGCTGTATGGAAGATTGGCGTCTGGGGGTGGAATCAAGCGTCAATGATCGTGACTCCACGGAGGAGACTCCGAAATTTCTTAACGGTGAAAAGAAGAGGAGAAAATACCAGCGAGGAAGAGGAACCCTGAATAAATGCCGGCTAGACCTGAGCTTAACTGGATGTGAACTAGACGGAGTTTGCTCGGACTCCTAATTTTTCTCTAGTAATCGTCAAGGCCATTCTAGGGTTTTGTGTGTATGACTCCGTCTTCGGCGCTTGGCTCATGCGGTTCTGGACAACTTCTTGGTGGACTTCTTATCTGACTGGTGATCTTTCCGTGTTATATGCGAATAGGAGATAGTCAATTGGTGATCTTTTCAGACTTCAACCCGTATTCAAGACCATTCTCTAATACTTGAGATTATCTACCTGATCCCGATCTCGTCTCGCATACCCCTCCAAACCCTCCAAACCCTTCATTCGCCCCCACTCTCGATATAACTTTTTTCCCTCCCGAAACCATGGCCACGCACATTCTCACCTTCACGTGCCCCGACAAGCCGGGCATCGTGCACGCGGTGACGGGCGTGTTCGCGTCGAACAGCCTGAACATCCTCGACCTGCAGCAGTTCTCCGACCCGGTGTCGCAGAAGTTCTTCATGCGCGTGCACTTCGGCCCGGTGGCGTCGACCGACGGGCTGACGGCGCAGTTCGACGCGCTGGCGAGCGACTACCAGATGGACTACAAGCTGCGGCCGGTGGCGCGGCGGCTGCGCGTGATGATCATGGTGTCGAAGATCGGCCACTGCCTCAACAACCTGCTGTTCCGCGCCCACTCGGGCCAGCTGCCGATCGACGTCGCGCTGATCGTGTCGAACCACGCCGACATGCAGGCCATGGCGGCCAGCTACGCCATCCCGTTCCACCACCTCCCCGTGACCAAGGACGCCAAGGCCGCGCAGGAGGCCCGCGTGCTCGAGCTCGCCCGCGAGAACGGCGTCGAGCTGATCGTGCTCGCTCGCTACATGCAGGTCCTCTCGCCCACCCTCTGCGCCGCCATGTCCGGCCGCATCATCAACATCCACCACTCGTTCCTGCCGTCGTTCAAGGGCGCCCGCCCGTACCACCAGGCCTATGAGCGCGGCGTCAAGATCATCGGCGCCACCGCGCACTTCGTCACCGCCGACCTCGACGAGGGCCCGATCATCGAGCAGCGCGTTGCCCGTGTCGACCACGCCATGGGCCCCAAGCAGCTGGTTGACGAGGGCTCGAACGTCGAGAGCCAGGTGTTGGAGGCGGCTGTGCGGTGGTATGCTGAACACCGCGTGTTCCTAAACGGCGTGAAGACGGTTGTGCTGTAGAACCTGAAGTGGAAAAGCTGCTGTAAACTGTCTTGAGACATTCTTTGCATGGACGGAGGGTGAACGTGGTGGTGTGGTTAGGGTTAGGGTTCATGTTGGCAGGAATCGCAAAACGTTCTAGAGTCAGGGACGTGTGATTGAAAAGCGGTTGCTAGAAATATACACCAAGACAGTTATTATCACATTGCAGACATTTCTGCATGTCTCTATGCTCCTGAACTGAAGTGAAGTTGGTTTCTTCCGTATATTTCGGTGAAGCTCTCGGTGGCCGGTGAAGGTTCGGTCGGGCCCCACCTTTTCCTCTGGGCCAGAAAAGAAAAAAAAAAGAAAAAAAACTTTGCACACACTTTCTTCCAATCGACCACCGTAAATTTTCCCACGCTCACACATCCTCACCACCACCTAATTGACGACGCAATCCCCGACTTTGTGCTCCTTACGCATACGAACATACTCCTCGAACCAGGCTTGACCCACTACTTCTGTCCAATCTTTTCTTCTTTCTTAGCCCGCTACAATGCATCTCATGTACACGCTCGACGGCGAGGGCAAGCGCATCTACACGCTGAAGAAGGTGGCCCACGGCCAGGTGACCAAGTCGGCGCACCCGGCGCGGTTCTCGCCCGACGACAAGTGGTCGCGCCAGCGTGTGACGCTGAAGCGCCGTTTCGGCCTGTTGATGACGCAGGGTGAGTGTGCCTCCACCGGATCCTGAGTCTGGGAGACGGGGGGAGGCGGATGGGGTGCTCCGAGCACGACGGTGTGTGATGGCAGCACCCGAGTGGGAACTGAGGTGCTAACTGCTGCTCTTTTTTTTGTGAATGAATAGATCGCAAGAACGAGTACAGCGTCATCTCTAAGTAATTCCGGCGTCTTGGCCTTGTCTCGTTCTGGTGTTTGCGTTCTCTCGATAACTGCTGGCAAACAATACCACAACCACACGGTGGACGTCTCTCCGTGTAGTGACGAACCGAGTTTACTTTTCGACTGTACTTCGACCATCGGCGAATCTCCCTCTCTCGACTACTCTACCTCACAGTCCAACAAGCTGTGGAACCCCAATGGCGAGGTGCTGTGTGGACGAGGCGTCCACAACTGATGGACGAAGCCTCCCGCGACGAACCCGTTTGTTCCACACTTGTATCGGCATACCTCTCTGACTTCTGGTTGCATCCCTGAATTTTGCGTCTCTTTCATTGTGTTTCTGGAGGTCTCGGGGATGATTTGTATGTACCACGGGCGAGAGCAAGCTGGCTCTCCCACGTGTGAGGGTTTTCATGTCCCAACTTCAACCGGCGTTCTGGCGAGGAGTTTTTCCTTCATTTCTTGTTTTGTCTCCTGTGTTCTATACTGAATCTCACAGTTTACGGAAAGTTTCAAAAATAAAAACAGCATCAAAATGACCCCGTTTCTCTGTCTATGCATTGGTCCGTTCTACTGATATCTGGGGAGGAATGCTAGCTGACCCGTGAAAATCCTAACCCGCATGCCTGGGTCTAACCCTAATGCTCCAGCCCGTTTGGTTTCCCCTTTCCCCTTCAGTTTGTTTTACCCATCCGGAATGTCGTTCTTTATTCATGACATAACATGTTTTTTTTATTCCCCGACAAATCACCGCTTGCGACGCGAGTTGACGCTTCTCCCAGCGCCGATCTTGATGCGCTCGCCCTGGGTGCGGCGCTCGCCCGACAGAATATTCGGCAAGTAGTCCTCGTCCATGAGGTCGCGCTGGCGGGTGCGCTGGCGCTCCTCCGACGCGCGCACATACTCCTTCTGGTCCTCGGCAAAGATGAGGCTCCGGCCCCAGGCCGTGCCGGCGCGACCCGTCTTGGGCGATTTGCCGTTGGCGGTGCCGTGGGCCGGCTTGGGGATGCTGTAGACGTTGCCGCGGTTGTTCCACTGGAAGCCCTTCTTCAGGTGGATGGTGAAGCGGCCCTGCTCGTCCGTCGAGCAGCTCGCGCGGATCAGCGTCGACTGGCCGCAGCGCGGGCAGAACTGCTTGGTCATGTCGCGCGTGACGGCAAAGCAGCCGTGGCAGCGGAGCACGTATGTCCGCACCGTAGTGATGCGGTGCAGCGACGACGACGTGATGTTCAGGCCTATCCGCAGGGCAACGTTCTGCATGGCGTAGTCGTTGGTCAGCAGCGCAACGTCTAGGTGGGTGGCCTCGGACGCCTGATCCAAGTTGGCGGCGGTCTTCTGCTGGTGCTTCTTTAGATTGGACGGAGTTATCCACCCGTCACTATCAGAATCGCCATCGTCATCTCCGCCAACTGCTTCTTCGCCAGGGGCAACATCTTCCTGGTCCTGTAGCGCTAGGTCGCCAACAGCTTCAGAGGCCTCAGTGGTAGACACATCAGAAGATTGATCCTGGTGCTCGTGGCTTGGCTGATTTAATGTTGTATTGGGAGCAACATCGCTGGACCCCGCCTCTTCCCGGTGTGCCGCCTGTGGGGGGTCAGCCGGGCCTATTGTTGATTTGTCTGTGGAGTGCTGATCCTGGTGTTGTTCTGTGGTACTACCGCTCTTTGAATCCACCTCCAGAGAACCAGGAGGGGAAAAGCCTGGTTCATCCTGTGCCAGAGTTTCACTGGGGGTAAGACTTTTGGGGGTCTGTTCACTCCGGGCTTCTTGTTCCTGCTGCTGCTGCTGCTGCTGCGGCTGCTTTATGACGGGCGAATCTCGGATGTTCTTTGTTCCATTGTTCTCTAGCTCCAGTTCATATGCAAGAGCCAGCAGATGCAGATCGACTCGACTCAGAACCTCGGAGTCTCCAGTCTTGCGGGCAAATTCAGACACAAACTGCACGCTGGACGGCTTCGGACCGCGCAGGGTGAGAAAGGGCAATAAAGTGTCGATGCGGGCGCGAGTGTTGGCATCCCGAACTTCCGAAATGATACTCGGAATGGTAAACAGTTGGCCCGCTTGGGCCAGAAGTGAGCTGACCGGCGGGTCATTCTTGATTAGAGGGCCAGTATCGACAACCAGGAAGTGGACTCGCTTGTTATCGGCTGGCCGACTAGGGTTATTGCTGGTGGCAGAGGCGTGTTGTTGTGCAAGGGATGGGGTATGCATATTGGCCGGGCTCTGGCTTTCAGGTTCGGGCTTTAGAGTGGTCAAATCATTGTTGGGAGGAGCAGGGGCAGAGTCGGCGATGAACGTGGTTGTTGCGGACACAGGCTCGGTACCGACCGGGCCGGTTGCAGGGGTGGAAGCCATCGTCGGACTTTCAAGCCAGATCGATTCGTGGAGAGCGTTATGAAGGCACGAGTAGTAAAAACCCTGGGACAAATGTATATGTCTAGTGTTAGTCTATCGTCATGGCAGACAACCTTACTGGTAGCTATTGAAGAGATACCCATAGATGACCGTGTATGTGGACAGCACACACACCAGAAACAACAAGAGCAGTAGGGAAGGGTAGGACCAACCAGAAATTACAGCCGAGGCCAAGGGTTGGACAAGAATCGGCCAACGGGGGCGGGAAATGTAGAGGAAATCTGGGTAATATGATGCTATATAGAGATCCGAAAAAACCCAAACGGCGAGGAACGAGAGCCTGAAAATATCCGGATACAGAGGGTGTTCACAGGTGCTGGCCTGGCGGTAGGACGAGGGCTTTTGAGAGGGATGTATCGATCGTCCGAGAATACGGAAAGCCTGGGAGAGGGCAACACAGAGAGGGAAAAAATAACAACGAATAGGTCTTGTCCTGCAGTCCGTCCTGTACACCCCAGCTGCGGGAGTCGGCAAAAAGATACTCCAGACGAGGGGGTGTGTGGGGTAATAGACTTCGGACGGGTTGGAAGAAATGCGAATCAAAGAGAGGATGACAAGGGAGGCGAAGATATTGAACGCTGGAGAAGATCGATATTGAAGAAGTCAAAAGAACAATCGTGGAAGAGAGGAAAACAAGGTTCGGTGGCTGATTTATGGAGGGGTGAAATGGAGACTCATGATGGGTTGACGTTGAGATTTGCAGCAACATGTCGTGGGGTGAAAAAAAGAAAAGAAAAAACAAGATTGGCGGCGTGAGCCGGCAAAACTGATAAGATAAAGACAACCTTGCATCGGCCCCACACAGTGAACCCTAACCGAGAAAGACTGTGATAAATGTGTGCAAGACCCGAGTAGACGTACAGTGTGGGAGTCTACTCGCACGGGCAAGCTCCTGTCAGTCGAGGTGTGTGCTTGGCCGAAAGTACCTGGATATTAAGAGTGACAGCAGGGGCAGGCTGATGACATGCAAGACTGCTAGTGATATAATGGATGTCGACGTACTCATGCTGAGGGCGGTACTTGTCTTCATATGTCAGGAGTCAGGAACCGAAAGTCCATGCCCCAGCAGGTACCCGAGACGTTTCTCATGTACCAACTCAGGGCTCAACAGCGAGCGAGGGCGCTGAACAGTTTCTTCTATGCTGCTGTAGTGATGTTCCCAACTGCACAGCAATTTTATCCTCTTCACCCACGGTACGTACCACCACCTGTTCTCTCTTCTCATTCTCTTCCCTCCCCACTATCACCAGCTTCATCCGTTCTCTTGGTTATTATCTGCCCTCATCAATTACCAATATCGATATGGATTAGAAATATATCACCGGTCACTCTCCATCATATCTCTCTTAATTGGTCCAATCTCCATTCCGATATCGATTCTAGAATTATAGGGCCGAAGTTGGAATGGCTGCAATATCAACAAGTTCCCGTTTGCCCTCTCCCAGAATCACCCAGTTCCAAGTTCCTCTCAGCCGAACTCGTTCGTGGGTTGACGTTTGGCCATTGTTGATGAGGCCGTGGGAAATTGGTCCACTCACTCACGCAGTGTCCAGAAGCAGACTCCTACATTGCATATATATGCACCATGCACCGCCATATTGAGGGTTGGGGAGGCAATGTATGCATGCCCACCGCATCGAGGCCATCGCCACTTCAGTTTCGCTGCTGAGACGACCTGGAATGCACATGGACGAACGAACGGCTAGATTACGGAACGGAACAGCATTATTGCACGCTGCAGCATCCTGCTGTGACCTCCACCCACACCCGAATCCACACGCGCGCGAACATGCTATCTACATACACATGTCTCTGGCCGGGTGGGCTCGGGACGGAGACCTGAAAACGGTGAAAACGGGGGATATATCTCCCTCCGCTGGTGGTTGGTTCTGCAGTTCATCGGCACTTTCAAACGCTAATCTACCAGTGTGGACCAATGTGTGATCGTGTGTTTGTGTGTGTGTGTGTGGGCATCACATCTTCTCCCGACCATCTCTCTGCTAGGCGCCGAATCTCAGAAAATGCACGAACCACGGCAACCTCTCGGCGGATCTTGAGATTTTCGGGCGGCGGATCTCATATCGCGCTCTATAATGTCTCTGGGCATGCAGATCCGCCTTCACTGTGGACCAACCAACTTCTCCCACCTTGACAAGAAAGATAGACAGACCTTTTAGACTATCCCATGTCTTGGGCTTCCAGAAGCATGCATCTATATTCCGCAGAGTATTACAAGCGGGACACCGAACACGGTTTGTGATAATGTACCTTTGACATTGCTCTGCGAGAGGTTTATACGCCGTGAGTCGAAGCAGATCATCTATCCTCCTTTTGCCATCACCAACCCCCCTCCATGCAGAACCACGAAGTACTCGTCTATGCTCCTGGTTTTTCTTATCTACAAACTGGATCCTTTGGCTCGGATACTTCGTCATCTTGGATTCCAATCCTTGCAGATCCGCGGATCTCAGCTAGGAAGACAGGTGTCTCTGCCCAGAGTTCTTCTCAAGGACAGTAAAGAGGACCCTGGGCATCATCCATGGGTCGCCTCTCGCCCAGAGATACTGAGACCTGGTGGCTGTTTGTGAGAACGCCACAAAAGGATGGGAGGGATGAAAAGCAAGAGGTTAGAGAGAGAGCCAGAAACACAGGGTTTAATGCCCTAAGAGTTTGAGCTCTGCAAGGGGGGCGACACACATACCGATTATCCGGTTTCTGTTTTGTTCTCTCTCTATCTCTTCTCTCTCTCTCTCTCTCCTCTATCCGTGCCTATCATTTAACCCACCCCGGTGTTATGGCAGGGAGGATTGCTTGGCACATGAGTGATCAACGATAGAATGGGACAACTAGGGACATGGTATAGATTCCAGCTTCCAGCTTCCGACTTAGTCTACTCCTTTATCCTCCTGCTTCCCTCCCCCCACACAGCAACCGCCACAGTCAAACCAGTCAAAACAGCCTCTTCCGCACGACCACATGCCAGTGGCCAGGCCAGATACAACCTTATCATCCATCGTCATCATGACCGTTGAGCTAATCGCGGACGAGGCAGGAATTTAAAGTGTCAGAGACAGCCAATGAAGGTGACACTTTCTGATCGACGGGAGACCGGCATTTTCGACCAAAGCTGTGGCTGAGTGGTCTGGAACCCATCAAGAAATTCTCGACGCGCCAATAGGGTCGGCTGGCGGGTCTTCTTCATTCCAGTCGCGGTCGATGATATGTTTTGCTCTCCTCTCTCCCACACTGCTATTTTGGGAAGACATGATTCAACCCGCCCACTGCCCTTCCCTCGCTCGCCCTGCTTTGTTCTCGTTTCCCGGCTGACTGAAGACTTCTACCAAGTTCCACAGCCATCTCTTTGTTGCCTTGGCTTACAGAATGGTAACGTCTACGACATATCTGGCCTTGTTTCACGATGCTAGGTTGCGATCTCTGGTGTCGGGAAGTGAAGCCGCAGCTAGTGCAAGGTGTCCCTCCTTATTTTTGAGTCCGATACGCTACGGCGGGAGCCAAAATTAACCTCGTGAGACTGTCGATGGCGTACAATTCCCGTGGAAACAAGATGACCACGCTAGATGCCATTCTGCGCTCTCTGGTTCTTGGTTGAGTCGAAGGGAAGATTTCATCTCTTCAAACTTGGAGGCTACCAAAATCATCATCGCGATCGACAAAACCTACCCTCCGTATGTTCCGGAGTCCTCAGGCATATTCTGGGTCCGACATCCTGCAGACTTCATTCACAGTGGTCTTGGCAACGAAAAGAAGAGAGACAGAAAACCCTCGATATATATGATCTTCAATATGGCCCTTAATACACGATAGTAAGCCCTCCAGCGATATTCACACACCCTCTCCATTCTACCCATTTAACCCCCCTCTGGGTGTTCCGGCAGTTTGCCTCATTTTCCGGTTAATGGCATTAACAACACCGCATTGGTCTCTCGCAATCATGACACCAGCAAAAGAAAAAGAAAAAGAAAAAAGACAAGGAAGAAGACCAATAATTGATGCCGGTTTCTCGGCGCCGCTCCCATAGTTGTGGGTGGCTATCAGGACTCTCACTTACAGCTGCCCGTGGCCTCTCGCTCTCCCTTTACGACCTGCAAGGAGGCGGTCTTCCCATGCAGACCGTAACGCCGCTGGCCGTGTCTCTCTTCTCGGGCTCTCGGTCTACTACATATGTGTGTCTCTGGATCTGGATTCTACCTGTCCTGCTGGCCTTTGCTGCTCCCATGCCGCTACACACGAGCGCCGATGACAGCTACGATGATTTCGCTTTTCTTTCGCCTTGTTCTTTGCCTTACCAGGACTACCTCGATCTGATAATCACACGTAGGGCCCGGACCGAGTTGGGTTTTACGCTTAACTTAACTAGACGTCTGGAGTCTGGTTCTAAGGCGTTTAAAGATCTAGTATTTCCTTGTTAAAAGCGGCTGGAGAGACAGACAAGGCCATAGCTTCCGGCTTCTTCTGTTTCTTCCTCGTACTCTTCTTCTCCCTGCGTGGGCCTGTGGAATTCCCAGTATTATATATAAGTCCAACCACTTACCTGTACTGAGGCAACAATTCCAACGAGTTTGAACTGCATATCACCGTGTCTCGTTTCACGGACCTCCCTTCTATCTCCCTCTCTTTTCCTGTCTCTTCGGTCTTTCGCTGCATTTTCTTGGTTTTTTAATCTTCTTTTTCGTCCCATCATCACCCCTTCTTCCCGTCCCCCAGTTCCGTGATTTTCTTTTCCGATTTTCTTTTTGTGTGTGTGTGTGTGTGGCCAAGGCGTGTAAAACCATGGATAGTCATATCATGGATACGGCTTGGCCTCTAAATAGGGTTCTTTGTTTTCTGCTGGGTCCTAGCATTTCTCTTCGCTTTTTCCACTATGGGCAATTTGCGGCTCAATTCATTTTTATATATTGAGACCAGGGCTTGCTGCTTAAGAGCAGACGAGAGAGACATCTACGGACAAAGTGACTTGTCTTCAATGTAGCCCGGGTTCCGTGCTTCTCGCTCTTGTTCTGCTCGTGGGAACTGCTACACATGTACATCTATCCATCGGAGTCAATGGGATATTAGCCGGCCGACTGTTATTTTTTCTTTCTTTCTCTTGATTTATACTCTCGATACGGACCTTACCAGAGTTATTATGGTCTTGGCGCTTTATCAACGCCATTTGTGCAAGTTACATCTAATATCTCGCTCTCTCCTGCTCTGCCGTCCTCGACGAGGACAGAAAGCCCATTTGAGGGGGAGGGGAAGGGCTCTGCTTGCCTGTATATATATGTGTGTGTCTGCAAGATGACTTCGGAGGTGTATAAGCCGATGAGCAGAGTCGAGGGCCGGTGGCCTTCTCCGGAAAGCCTGGATGCAGTGGTAGTGTGTGCCGTTTCAACAGGAATCGACGTCTCTCCCCAACGCAGCGACTGAGGAACTCCGGCGAAGTCTACTGCAATCTGCTGCCTCGTACAGCTGAATTAGCCACGAGGCCAAGGCACCGAACTGCCTGTGCAGATAGATATTCACAAGCTGGAAAAGGTGAGCTCTTTCACCCATATCTGCACTATATACACGGCCAGGTGGCTAGGCAGACCCATCAGCTTCCATCCATCCACACTCCCCCGAATAGGAGCCACGTCCTTTGCAAGAGAGAAAACCGGCTGCGGTGCCCAATTACCGGATATGAGGCCGGCCCATTTCGGATATTATCCCTCCCTCCATCCCTCCCCCCTTGTGTTCCTTTTTGGGGCCACTCTGTGTTCCTGAGCTCCTCGTGCTCTCTTGACCTCCCCCGTCTGGCCAGTCCACAGTATGTATGCACGGGCTGCTGGACCTGCAGTTGACATGAAAGGCAGAGAGAGGCAATATAGCACTTATACGCATTTTCTGTCTGTTGTTGTCTGCTGGTCCGTGGAAGTGGCTTCCCGTTTCTGGTGACTCCACCGGCCACCACGCCCGTTCTCACTTTGCCATGACGGCCGTGTATATCTATCTATCTGTCTATATGCCTGGCTCTCGTCGGTCCCTGTGCCCATTCCAGGCGTGGCCTCTTCTATTCTTATATACACGCCCCCGGTTCCATCTTACCTTCCACCCTCTCTCCCTGTCTGCCTGCCTCTCCCTCTCTCTCTCTGTCCGTCCCATCCACCCCTTCTGCTTCGCTTCTGCAGGCTGTAGATGATGCTGGAGCCTGGCCAAATCTTCGTCTTGCTCATCTGATTCACAGCGAATCTTGGTCCTCCTTGGTACTCTATCTTTCTCGTCGTTCTGTGGAGTCTCCAAACCCTGTTTCGTGCATCCTTATCACCCTCTCTGATGGTGCCCAGCAGCAGTGCCTCAAACTCAAAGGGAAGACAAGAGAAACGTGTGCGCCAGCGAGACACATTTAGAGAGCGAGAGAAAAGCGTGTGGGTGGGACTGATACATATGATGAATACATGATTGTATGAGGATGCAAGCGAGAGTCGAGTGTCTCTAACCCTGTCCACTACGTCGTTTACACGCCGTTCCTGTCCGTTCTCTCTTCCACTTAAGCCCAACCTTGCCCAACCGCATGTTCGGCCCTCCATCCACTCCATCCAAGGAGACACAGAGCCCTGTTCTTGATTCTTGCATTCCTTCTACCAGCATCTCCTTTTTCTAGTTGATTCATATATCCAGGGGCAATCGTCAGAAGGGCCCAGGAACACTGGAGATTCCATCCGGCGGCAACTGCGGTCATAGGCTGGCCGGTATCGTCTCAAGTTGCTCGCTCTCTCTCTTGTTCCTTGTACAAGGAATGGGGAATTCTGTTCATATGCATGTGAGGAACGAGCGGACACTCTATTGATATCATCTTTACACTATCGGTGTAAGAGGGTCCTCCACCTTCATATCCTTGACTTCCCACACTTGTCTGAAGTGACTCCAATTCTTCATCTACTTACACACTCGGGTTCTCCATTCTCCCCACTCTTCTCTCTTGCCTTGCGCTGTTACTCTGCATCTCTCTCTCTATCTATCCGTCTTTGGCTGTCTGTCTCTCGCTCTCTCTGTGTGTCTCTCTTCTCTTTTACTCCCTCTCCATTCACTCCCCCAATTCTTTCATTCCATCCCCTCGCCCCCCTCGCCTCCCCTTTTTCTCTCCCCTCTTCGTTCTTTTCGAATGGCCGGCTCGGATTCGGATTGTTCTTTTATATATTACCTGGCAATTCTCCATTCTCTTATTCCTGGATTTTCTTGTCCGGATATAGCTAAGGAAATTTGTTCTCTACTCTTGTCTGTCTGTCCTTCCTTTCTTTCAGTCCAGTCAAGCGAAGTCCTTCTCTCTCTCTCATTACTACACCTAAAAGAGACTGCCGACCAAAGTGTGATCCCCTTCACAGACACTCTCTCTTCCTTCCGTGCTGTTCGTTGTTAATCCAACCAGAGAAGAAACGAGTTTCCACTGCCAGATCCGTTCTCTCTCTTCAGGGTCAGTTCCTCTGTCCTGGTCTAGACAGCCACCATGGCGTTGTCTATATCAAACAGTGAGCTTGCCTCACTGTTGGAGGAGATCAGCACACTGTCGTCAGATTCGACCATCAAGTCCAGCCCTCAGTTCCGCACGATACTGGATCTTGCCAAGAAGGATCTGCCTGGTGTGTTCAGCAACATCCAAACCGTCACCGGCAACTCCCGCAAATCTCTTGGACTACTGTCTCTGCTTCTTAGTGAAGCAGAACCCCACCACCACCACCACCACCACCATCACGAGCGCCACTCCAGCAACGACGAGCAGACTAGCCAAGAAAACCACCTGCATCTTCCTCAAGGACACCATCTCCACATCCCACATCCGCATCTGCACCACACGCCGAAGTGGCCCGTATTAGATCTGCTCCGCTGTTACTCGCGGCTCCGGGACGGCCTGAGTGAGGATGCAAAGGCCGGCCGAGCTCCGGACACTTCGGCGGCCATCGACCAGCTTCTGGCTCAGATCCACAGCAGCTACGAGAACATCGGCGCTCTGATTGAAGATTCCGACCGGCCGGCCCTGATGGGCCCCGAGGGCGACGACACCATCACCCACGGCGTACTCCGAAAACTGGTGCGGAACTTCCATCTCCCTGTGAGGAAGACCGAAGACTCGAACCCGGTGGTGGCCATTGCAGTTCCCAATGGCCCTCTCCTGGCCGCTGCCTGTGTGGCCACTTGCGCCCATTACACCGCAGCTCCGATCAACCCCAGTGTCGGCCCGGAGCAGTTCCGCATGGATGTCCTGCAAGTCCAGGCCAAATGCATCCTCACAACCCCGGAAACCGCCGAGAAGCTCCAGCTCAGCTCGTGGGTAAAAGAACACAACATACCAGTGTTCTACCTGGTCCGGGCGGCCCCGGCCAAGTTCACCGTCGTGGATGAGGATGACCGGCCGGTGTCGCAAAACAGCCGGCTCTCTCCTCCCAACAAGGCATCCGATACCTGCCTCATGCTGTTCACCAGTGGAACTTCCGGTACCAAGAAGATCGTGCCGTTGACTCTTCACATGATTCTCTTCGGGGCGCTGCTGGTGATAGACAGCTGGGGACTTACACAGGCGGATATATGCTTAAATATGATGCCTCTCTTCCACATGTAAGCTTAAACTAAACTTCCTTCACCACCCCCCCGCCAGTGGTAATAGTGAGGACTTGTATAGTCTTATTTCCGTTGGCTCAGCTAATCTAACATCCGTCTTGTAGTGGTGGTCTCCTACGCAACATCATTGCACCTCTCCTTGCTGGTGGCTCAACTGTCTGTTGCTCGGCCTTCGACCCCAATCTCTTCTGGGCTGTCGTCGACAAGTTCCAGCCAACATGGTACTATGCATCTCCCACCATGCACAACCTTATCTTGGCTTCAGCTCCCAGCCCTGAAATCTTGAGCAAGAGCCGCTTCCGCCTGATCTGTAACGCAGCTGGCGGTCTCCTCCCGTCTTTGGCTATTCAACTTCGAGACACTTTCAAGTGCATCGTCTTGCCCAGCTACGGCATGACTGAGTAAGTCTCCCAACCTACACTGGTAGAATGGTATCTGGTTACTAACAATCCATGCAGGTGCATGCCGATATCTACCCCGCCCCTGAGCTACAAACTCGAGCGAACCGGGACATCCGGTATCCGGACCGGTCCGGAAATTGCCATCCTGGACTCGGAGGACTCGCCGGTCCCTGCCAAGACCATCGGCCGTATTTCGGTCCGCGGCGATCCGGTGTTCGGTGGCTACTTGAAGCGCGACGGCTCGATCGACCGATCCTCGTTCACAAAGGACGGTTGGTTCGACACCGGCGACGTCGGTTACATGGACGAAGCCGGATATCTGTACATCACTGGCCGCAGCAAGGAAGTCATCAACCGCGGCGGAGAAATCATTTCGCCTTTCGAAGTTGAGAACGCCATCATCAGCGCCGCCGCCTCTCCGTCGTCGGCGATCTTTGGCCGGGTCAGTGAGGCCCTGGCATTTTCAGCATGCCATGACGTCCTGCAGGAGGTCGTTGGAATTGTTCTCGTCACCCCGGCCGGCCAGCCGAGAGCGGACCTGCGGATTCTTCACGAGGCCCTCAAGTCCTCACTGCAGCAGGCCAAATGGCCGGTGCTTGTGGTGTACATGGACGGCCTCCCGAAACGCAACGGAAAGGTTCTGCGTATCCGCTTGGCCGAGCGGCTCTCGATCCCGGGACTCACCGATAACACCGCGTACACCCACCGGCACTGGGAAGCGCCGTGCCCGCCGCCGGAAACGCCGATCTCGTCTCCGATTTCCGGCCACATCTGCGCCATTGAGGCGGAAGATGTGGCATGGGCGGTCCGCAGACACTTGCCCCGCGGCGATGCCGTGGACGCCTTCGTGCGTGTGAATGGCACCCGCGGCATCCTGGAGGCCATTGTAGCGCCGAAGATTGGGGATGAAGAGACACTGAAGTCGATGACGGTGAACATGAGCATGGAGGATAGTCTGGCACCCAAGCTTCTCGGCGAGATTGACAACTACATGGTGCCGCACCGGATCCACTGGCTCATGCAGCCGCTGCCCCGCAAGACCGGGGCGGGTGCCGGATCGCCCGCGCTGGGCGAGAAGAACGCCCTCAACATTGTCGGCGGGAGTGTGCCGGACGTGGATGAAGCGGCTCTGGATGCCCTCCTGCACGAGATGGCCGAGAGAGATGCCCAGCACCTGTCCGAGACCACCGAGGGCCGCGTGATGGCGCAGATGGCCGACATCCTGCAGGTCGACAGTGTGGTGATCCAGCCGGAAGTCGACTTCTTCTCGCTGGGCGGGGACTCTCTGCGCGCCGGCAAGCTGATTGCGGCGCTGCGGGCCGAGTTTGGCATCACGGTGCCGATCAGCCTGGTGTTCAACGACGGCACGGCGCGCGCTATTGCCCAGCACATCGACGACGCGCTGCGCGACTCCGACAACAGCCACGCCGGCTCGCGCGCGCTGCCGGGCTGCAGCGAGACGTACAGCTCGACGCGGCAGTCGCTGATGCTGCTGCAGCTGTTCCCGATGATCGTCATGTACCCGGCGCGCCGCGCGCTGCAGTGGACGGTGTTCATGGTGTGTCTCAGCTACACGCAGGACTGGAAGACCAACGAGTGGATCTTCGGCCGGCTGTTCAACCTGATGCTGTGTGTGCTGGTGGCCCAGCTGGGCGTCCGGACCGGGATGCCGTGGGTCGGCATTGCCGCGAAGTGGATCATCATCGGCCGCTACAAGGAGGGTCTGTACCCGATGTGGGGCCCCTACCATACGCGCTGGTGGCTGGTGCAGAAGATTGTCGATGTGTGCGGCCCGGGCATCTTCGGGTGGTCGGAGCGCACAAACATCTGGTACCTCCGGCTTATGGGAGCGCGCATCGGCAAGAACGTGACCATCAAGAGCGCCCGGCTCGGCGAGTGGGATCTGCTGGATATCCGCGATGGCGCGGTGCTTGACCGGTGCCACGTCCGGCCGTTTGCCGCTGAGCGGAACACTTCCATGCTGCTGGGCCACATCACCGTTGGCCGGAACGCCAGTGTCGGTGTGGCCTCGACCCTGGCTCCCGGATGCACGGTTCCGGAGGGTGTGTGCATTGGGGCCAATTCGTCCAGCTGGGAACTGGCCGATGCGTCGGAAGACAACCGCGACACGTCGGCCACGCGCATGGTCAAGCCGCACTGGGCGCTGACGGTGTTTCTCACCGCTCCCCTGACGCTTCTCAGCTGGGTTCTGGCTCTCGCCCCGTGGATTGTCGGTCTGGCCGGTCTTGTGCTTACCGCCCCCGATAACAATGTCAACCCGCTCTACGGAATCGTCGACTGGTTCTCGGCCGGCCACCGAGTCGGCTTCCACTATCTGGCCTTGGTCCTCCGCGCCCTGTTTGCCCCGTTCATTGCCTTTGGCTTTGCCGTGGCGGTCAAGGTGAGTCTGGATGCTCTTTGCGGCCGGATGCCCCAGCACGCGGAAGGCAACCCCGGCACGATTGTGGCGTGGCGCATGTCTCTCATGCGCACGCTGCTGTCACCCGGCAAGCTGCATGATATGACTGAGATGATGGGCCAGCACTACGAGGGAACGTCGATTGCCATTCGTATGCTGGGTGGCCGCGTTGGACGCCGCGTGTACTGGCCCGGCACCGGCCCGGCCATTGGTGACTACCACCTGGTGAATATCGGCGATGACGTGGTCTTCGGCAGCCGCAGTTACATTACCACGTCCGATGCCACTGGATCAGACCCCGTGGTTGTCGGAAATGGCGCTATGATCGCCGACCGCGTGGTTCTGATGCCCGGTGTGACCATCGGAGACAACGCCACCATGGGCTCGGGCGCCCTGACCCGCCGCAACAAGGCGTACATGTCTGGAGCCACGTATGTGGGCTCCAAGTCCGGCGATGCCGTGTGTCTGACCAACGCGCGTCGCATGTCCTCTAGCGACCTCCTCCGCCCCGGGTCCGGCGACAGCAACACCAACAGCAGCACCCCCACCAGCAGCCCCGGCCAGAGCACTCCGACCAGCCCGGTCACCGTCAACAGCGTCTTTTCCTCGTCGATCGACCTGGAGAAGGCGGCAGCCAAGTCATCGACCGTCGATGTGACCGGCCGGACGCAGCCGGGGCAGCCCCACAATTCCCGGGCCGGGTTCCCGCCGGCCTCCGACATGTCTCCGTTCGGCCGGGCGTTCTACCTGAAGGCCGCGCCGTACCACGTGTTCGGGTCGACGGCGATCTTCCTGTACTCGAGCGCCATCGTGGTGATGTCGCGGCTGTACTGGAACGTGCCGAGCATCTCGTCGATCCAGCTCGTGAACCAGCTGGCCCATGCCCAGCAGGGCACGCTCGGCCGCGGCGAGTGGTTCGACATCCCGGTGCTGTTCTGCTACACGGCGGGCTTTGTGGCCGTGCTGACGACGATCCAGGCGGTGCTGGCGCTGGCGATTGTGATTGCGGCGAAGTGGATCCTTCTGGGCCGCCGCCAGCCGGGCAACTACGACTGGGACAAGAGCTCGTACTGCCAGCGGTGGCAGCTGTTCCTGGCCATCGAGCGGTTCCGCCGCAGCTGCTACCGCGGCCACGGCGTGCTGGGCATGCTTACCGGAACGCACTGGATCGTGCTGTACTTCCGCGCGCTCGGCGCCACCATCGGCCAGGACTGCGCGCTGTTCGCGAACGGCGCGCCCAGTCTGTACTTCACCGAGCCGGATCTGCTGACTCTCGGCGACCGTGTCACTGTTGACGACGCCAGCCTGGTCGGCCATATCAACACCCGCGGAAAGTTCGATCTCAACCGCCTGGTTGTCGGAGACCGGAGTGTGCTCCGGTCCGGAAGCCGGCTGCTTTCCGGAGCCACCATGAAGCCGGATTCGTGCCTGCTGGAACATACCCTCATCATGAGCGGCGATGTGGTGGAAGAGGGCCATACTATGCAAGGATGGCCGGCTGTGTCGTTCAACGGCAACCGGGTTCCGTCGGGGCTTTGAAGAAGCCGGCGGACGCCGTTTCGGCTCCACGCCCCCTTTTTGTTTTGTTTTCCCTTTTTTCTTTTTTTTTTCCCTTCTTAACGCCTCACTAAGGTGATGATTTTGGATTCTCGTTTGCTTCGTTTTATTTCTTTGTTTCCCTTCCTTTCGTCACATAGTTCTTGACCTGCATTTTCCCGTCGTTTTCTTTTCTTTCTCTTCCAGCATTTTACACGAACCGGGGGAACCTCTCCCCAGTTTGGCGGTTCCATCAAATATATCATCTAGCTACTACACTCAGCTGAGGATCACGGATCACTGGATCTCTTGTTATCTCTCTTCCCATCCCCTCAAAATCCATACACTAGACGAAAGAGGTATCATTTTTATATATGCTTTCCTTTGGTTTTTTTCTCCTTTTTCTCCCTTTTCTCCTGTTAATCGTTTCCTTCGGTTGCTTGTCATCGTTTTTCAAAATTCCACGACTTACACACTCGTTTTCTGGCCTTTTCTGCTCTCTCGTTGACTCTTAAAGTCCTTGATGCTTGCTTTGGTTGTTCCTTTGCCCCCTAGTTGAAGTATCTTTACATTCATGTTTTCTATTCATAGCCTTTGTATTATATATTTTATATGCCCGCCCCAGATGTTGCCTCACATCTTATAAGATCATGATTTACACGCAGTGATGCGTTTTCAAGTACTTCCCGCTCATTTTCGTGATCCACTGCTGTTAATCAACTTGAATTTTCTCCTTTCTGGTTTTTTTTCGGTGGCTATAAAACCCTCGGTTCAGTGATCCGGGGCCGTCTTCTCAGAGTCCTCAAGATAGACATATCTAAACAAGACTGTATATATTTCCTGTGTTTTTTTTTAATTGATCTAGTCTGGATATATGTCTCTCTGTATAGCAGCTACACCTAAAATCTGTTTAATCACCGCGACTTTCAGCCTCTTTTGGCCCGAGCCCCTCACGTGGAAAATACAGCAATATGCACTTCATATCACAAATGTGCGTGGGAGTATGTATATTCGGGGGCTATAAGCAGCACTATAACCAAATAAAGATACTAAAAGATCATCTCTATCGTGACCAATTGCGAGTATCTCCACCACAGTCTCCCGTCCCACCAGCACCGGTGCCAAGGGCCAGTGATAAGACAGTCCCTGATATGTTGGGACAATATGAACCGATAGACGGTCCAGATGGCGTTCAAGACGGGAGATGGCCACGGCCGTCATCAAGTGTGTTGTGGTGGTTGCCCGGTCGGGAAATCTTTCCTCCTCTGGTGCGCCCTCACTACCGGAACTCGGCTGGGCCATCCGAGAATCCAAGAGATGTTTTTTACCCGGAAGACTGAACTCTACTGGGCACATCAGATTCTGCTTATGCACCTGGACTGATTGAGAAATGATCTCTCTGTCAATAGCTGGGAGTTCCAATCTCGGATGTGGTTTTGACTCTCCACTGGGCATGGGCCGTGTGTGTATATCGCTGCTAGGACCTGAAGGCTCGACGGGTACGCCGTTGGCATCTCCACCCGCAAGGAGCGGCTTTCCGGAGAACCTGGACGTGATACAGATCTGGAATCAGCAGTATACCGTGGCTTGGGGCTCTCATCAACGGTAAGTTAGATACTGACGGTCGTCTTCCCTGTTCTTGGCTGTCTCGAATGGTCTTAAGGCAGATACCATCACTCCCTGCGGGCATCTCTTCTCACTCTATTCCAGGTTCGTATGGCCATGTACTCGATGTCTCTATGTTCTCACTCAATATCGTATTCATCTCATCTCAAAGACACCGCTCCTATTCATATTAGCAACCCGCGATGCTATCCAGACCACAGCAAAACCGGGTTCGATGAACACAATCACACACACACACACACACACACACAGATGTATTCCCTTCGTACAGTAGATAACCTCCTCCCCATCTCATTTCGTACTCACTATATCGTATAGTACAGGTGCAACACGGTGGCGAACCTGGTAGGTCTGTATCTCTGGATATTTCCCGTGTTAGTGAGACCAGCAGCCAGTCCCCAGCACAGCCGTGAATGCCTTGTTTCTTTCTTTCTTCTTTCAATGTCCCGGAGTCCGGACATGTATAAAGTAATTGTCGTCTCTTCCCCTCCCCCTGTCTCGTCTGGGTCCTGCTTTCTCTGTTCTCCAAATTCTCCGTTGTTTTTATTTGGATTCTGCTGGTTGCTGGTTGCTGTTCTCGCCTGTCTTAACTGGATTGAGCAAAGTTCCATCCCGCCTAGATCACGGATCTCGTCTTCGCTTCACGAGATCGACATTGGTGTTTTCAGCTCTCAATAGCAAATCTATCCTCTCTCTCTCTCTCTTTCTCTTTCTCTTTCTCTCTTTCTTCAGTCTCTCTCTCCCTTGTCTCTCACATCCCAGACCCAGCCATGATTGTCCCCTCGGCAATCGTGGTACTGCTGCTTTCAGCCCGAGCTCACGCCCAAGCCAGTCAAAGTGTCTGGGGACAGTGTAAGAACCACCCCGTGTTATCGGATCACGCCAACTTCCAGCCTCACTCCACGCACCCAGCCGGCTTCTTCTCGACATTGTCTAACTAACCGTTGCTATACAGGCGGTGGGTCACAGTACAAAGGCATCACAGGCTGCCCAGACGGCACATCCTGTCAAGAACGAAAGTAAGAACCCGCTTCACACCCTCCTCACCCCCCCACCACATCTGTGCTGACCACATCTCCCACCAGCCAATGGTACTCCCAATGCCTACCGATACCCGGCGCCACCGAGGCCACAGCCGCCGCAGCCGAGGGCTCCGGCCAAGCGGTGCTGACCACCGTGATCACCTCGCTCGTCACGCTGGAGGGCGGCGCAGTCCAGCCGGCCCCCGCCGTGCCAACGCCGGCCCCCGCCCCCGCGGACGATGATGGGGAAGACGAAGACGCGACCACAGTCCCCGTCGAGTTCATCCCGGATGACCCGCTGGATCCCGACTGGCGCGGCCGGCGCCGCGCCCGCAGACTGCGGTTTGCCCGGGAGACCGGGAGACTTTACTAATGGCGGGGTTCAGACGGCAGCGGTGGGATGGGTAGCGGGATGAATCATGGTGAGTGGTGTATGTGGAGTGCGTGTCGGTGGCAGTGATGATAGACACGTGTAGAACGAACAATACAAAGTGTCGAGGCGGGTGTTGTGCTTTCAATCGAGTGTCTCAAGCTTTGCAGTTACAGTACCCAGTAGTTGTGGATGTTCAAGTGCTATTCAAATGCTACGTTTTAGCTATCATAAGATGCTCAAACACGAAAGCTGTGTCCCGAAAGGACTCCAAGTGTACACAGTTGCTACTAACCTAGCACCGTGTGTTAATCGTACACCCAAAAACGAACAGAAAAGAAAACATGCTTGTACTCCAAGTGATAAGAAAAGAAAAAGAAATATTCATATGCATGAACCCCTGGAAACATGCGTATGTACTAGTAAACAGATAATTAGAAGATGTATCACAGGTGCATGTATGCCAGATCAGGTAGTTGGCAAATGATGCGCGCCACTAACGCCTCATCGACCTCGTCAATCTCTTGTTGAGATTGTTCCGGTTGTTCGGAAGCCGCCACAGCTTCTATCGGTACGCGCTTTGCGGTAAGGGGGGCATCCTGCGGGATCAAAACCGCAGCCGGTTCCAACACGCGCAGAGGAGCAGGATTCGGCTTCGCCGCCGGTGCCGGTGCCGGCGGTGGCGCTTTCTTCGCCGAGCTCCACCCAAAAAGATCCGCCGATTCTTCGCCGGCCGGTTCGGCAAAGGCCGACGATGAAAAGGCATCATCCGGGACAATCCCGGGCGCTACGGGCTCCGAGTCAACCATGTCGCCCCAATCGTCGTCGTCGTCGCCGGGTATTTCAAATGCACCGTTCGCAGATGCGCTAGTGGCAGCGGTAGTAGCGGGAGTGGTTGCGGTGGTCAGCGGTGGAAGCGGGACGTCCGGGGACAGTCCCGGTGACCCGAGCCCGGCTCCATTACCTAGTGCGGTCTGGCCAACCGCAGATAACTCGGGTCTCTTCACGCCGTTCAACTGTGCGGAGGGATCATCTCGGACGTTGCGAGGCGGGAGTGAAAGTGGTGATGAGAGATGCGGTAAATTCGTCCCACGGTGAGACTTGGGCTGGTTTGTGCCCAAGGAGGATGTACTCCGATGGGAGGTCTGCAGTCGAGACAGCTCCGGGAACTGACGGGACCGGTCATCCGGAGTTGGAGTTGTCGATCCGGGCTGGCTATGGGGCGAAATGCTCCCATCATGGACAGAAAAGCCAGCGGGAGCTGCCGGCAATGACAGCCGCGATCCAGCCGACTGCTTCGGAATGGGCCGTGGACTCCGCAGCTGCAGGAAGGCATCCATATCGACAGGATCACTCGAGGACGCCTGGTCCCAGCCAAAGGACGTGCCTCCCGTCGAGGCGGTTTTCCCGCTACCACCCGAGACAACACGGGCTGATGAGCTAGAACGGCGGTCCATCCATTTCCGCACAATCATGATGGTGTCGTGGTGAATTTTCGTCGATTTCCAGTTGATCTGTCGGTACACGGCTTCGTCTCCGACGTTGTAGGCGTTATGGGCAACGCGGTACCATACTCGTCGTTCCGAGGTTTCGGTGAAAGAGTCGCGCTCATGCTCCCCCACCTCCACGGGATACGCATCCGGCTCTTGGCTGAGGTAGTTGAGCAGCTTGGACAAATCTTCTTTGTCAACGGGTACAACCTCGACCCGCGCCGGCTTTCCAGTCTTTCTGGTCACTGGAGATCCAAAGAGGTGGCGCGTTAGCGTTTGAGAAGTAGGACTCTTAAGGTTAGAGCTCTTGAGTGAAGGAGTTTTGGGCGATTCATCGAGTTCGTGGGAACTTTCAGTCTTGGGAAGATTGTGAGCAGGATCACTTCCCACATTGTCCAAGGCCGGCTCATCTGATTCTGTGTGATCGGGTGGGTGTAGAGCCTCGCTGGATACGTCTGAGTTTATCGAAGTATCCCCAAAAGATCTTTGTCGATCTCCCGACGGACGAATCACTGGCGGATCAGCGGCCAAGCTTCGAGCAATTCCGTCGAACATAACGACGAGTTCTTGAACTTTGCCAGGCTGTCGCGAAGTCGGTGTCCGGTCCAGGACGGGCGATGACGGGGTGGCAGAAGGCGGTGAACCCGGGTCATCGGCAGCTGGTGAAGAAGCCGGTGTGGCATCTGCCTCGGCAGGTGTGGTTGTCGAGGGTTTGGTAGGGGTGAGCTGGGGTGTCGGCTCGCGAGGAGCTCCCAGTGAAAAGTTAACACTAGGAGTATGGTCGTCGTCCTTCGGGGCGGGCGGTTCGACAGGCGGATCGACGGTGTGTTCCGCGGGAGACAGCGTCGGGAAGCCATCATCTGGCTCGAACTTGGGCGTATCCAAGAAGTCATCGTCGGCGGGGGTGAAACTGGGACTTGCCCATGGGTCGTGGTAGTCGGCGAGGGTGTTTGAGTTTGAGACATGTGACGGTGGTGGTACAAATAAAGAGGAAGATACGGAATTGTTGATAGTCGAGGGGACGTCGAGAGTGTTCGCGGAGGACGTGGTGGGAGACGGGGGAACGGCAACAGCCGGGTCTTCCAGGCCAAAGCGGGTAGTGGGAGTCGAGCCGAAATGTGGGAACGCGGGAGATCCGGGAAGATCGGCCGCGGCAAGATCCGGGACGGCAGCCAAAGACGGGAAGTCGAAGGTCGCCTTTGACGTCAGCCCGGATTCCCAGTCGCCAAAATCATCCCCGTCGCCATCGCCATCGTCCTGCCACGGCGAGGAAACGGCCGGCGGGCCTAGCGGGATCGAAGGAGCTGTAGTTGAAGTGGTGGTACTGTTCTGCGCGAAGAGCGAGAGCGGCGACGGCGGCGGGCGGCCAAACGAAGATTCGGGCTGGTCGGCCGTGGCCCAAGGACTGCCCCACGGATTTTCCATTGAGCAGTCATGTTTCTGCAAGCAGAACCGGCGGGAGGGATCTCATATATCGGCGGCGGGAGTCAAAAGATACATGGCGATAGGATAGGAAAGTTAGAAGACGCAGGTGTCTCCTTTTGTTCCTTTTCTTTTTGACGTGAACCAGGGGGTGGAAAGGGGAGTTGAAACTCAAGCAAACACCCAATGTGGGAGAGGGGGGAACACGATGTGGTCTGAGAGGTGGGGGGAGGAATTATACCACAAACGGGACGTGAACTCCAGTTGGTCTTTAAAGACAAAATACGTGACGATGAAATCATATGAAGAGCGAACGAAGAGCAGAGACTCATGAAATGTTCAGTGAAGCGCGCGTTTGCTGAGAAGCGTGCTACGTCAATGTACTTTTGGCCTCGGTCGTCGTTAAATGCAGGAGTAATCCCGGCTAAAAAAGGCACCGGAATTGTCCAGTTCTGCCGGTGTTTTGCCGGCAAAAGCCGGAGCTTGACCCTAGTGTGTGTCATTAGGGTTATGTGTGGAGATGTGCACAGTCCAGGCTCGCTCGATTTGAAATCCAACATGGAGAGCTGCGGAATACGGTTTACCGACATTTTCAAGAATCTACGATGATTTGCATTCCTGTCGTTGATTATGTTCCCGTCTTGTCAAACCGCGAATGTCGCCGACGGTGGTAGTTGACGCGGTGTTGTTATCAGATCAAGTCCAGGGGCAGAGATGTTACACGCACTTGAGTAACACGATCCTCTCTGAGCGGCTGCGATCACTTCCCAGCGAGGGTCCAAATGCAGGCCATTTTGCCTGCCGTGGTCGAGTATCAGTGAACAGTGGGCAAGTATTCGGGGCTGTTGACGGTTGCCTGGTGGCAAATTACATCAAAAGTGGCCCTGCAGGGGACGTCTGAACCTTATCTCATCGTGGTTGAGGTATTGACTCTTTCGGACGAGTAAACGACCGGAACGGCTCAGAGCCAGGCACAGCCATGCAGCATGTCGAAGCCAAAGGGCGGCGTAGTGCACATATCCCGGAATACAACGCCCAGACTGCCGGCGTGCGTGCTGTGTGATGATGATAAGCCGGCCGAGCTCTATCTCATGTGCCTGTTGGGGGGAAAGCGAGATCAGCTTCACTCGCAGGATCATACAATTTCGTATCGAAGGAGTCTGTCCACTGTACTATCGGCATCTAAGTCAGCCTATTCCCCGTCAGACAGTAAACCCAAGGTCTTGCTAGCCTCCGTCGGTACTCGGAGGAAGAACGGGCCACACACCACCGACGGCCGGATTATCTGGGACGAGGAGGAAGCCAACGTCCGCTCCGCTCTGGTGTCTGTCTCCTGTGGGACGTAAAGAGGAACGAAGAGGAACCCTGTTTGGCAACTCTCAGACGTTCAGACCGTGGGTGGTATCGCTTCCCCCACTATTTCGCTTCTCCGTTCAACGTCCACTATCCAGGGCCGCAAAAAGACCTTTTGCCATCTGTGTGCCGTACATAGATCGTGTTTCTCTTGCCATTTCCCCCGTTCCCTTTTCCCTTCCTTTTTTTTTTTCTTTTTTTTGTTTGTTTCTACTCTTTTTTCTTTTTGTGAACTTCCCTCATCTGTGCTTTGCTGTGGCGTTCAATCCCGTCAGTGGCCGCTGTCTCGAAATTCCACCCCTTATCTGTCTGTTATCAAGTAAGCGTTAGCGGACATCTGCCAACCAACCTCATCCAAAATCCGCACCCGGAGCAACCACAATTCTGTGATTTCTGGTGTCTGGCCTCTTGAATATATTCTCACGTCTCAATACCATATCCCCAAGACATCACACGATGGTTTCCCACTCAAAGTCCACGGCGGCTTCGTCGGCGCAGCTGCCGCCCATGGATCTCAGCCACCATCTGTCCGGCTCAACCAAGAACCGCGTGGCGAGCTCGATGAAGCAGTTCTATAAGTTCTTCCAGATCCCCGGAATTGCGAATCTGGCTGGTGGTAAGTGTCCTCGTTGAATCGGCTGTTCAATTCCGCTGGATTTCTTTTCCGCGGCCGGTCAGGCCCGGCGGCCGGCATGAACCCTCCATCCAGCAAGGCCGGCGCCCGACCTTTGGTGATGTTTCGGTGCTGACAAATTGTGCTTCACCGCATGTATCCAGGCCTACCAAATGTCAGTCTGTTCCCATTTGACAGCCTAGAGGCCAAGACCGCCCTGCCCGAACGCTGGACACCGTCGTCGCCCGCCTCCGATGCATCCGGCTCGTCGTCGTCGTCGTCGTCGTCGTCGACTGCCCCGGCCACCGCTGCCGCCGACCCGTCGACTAACCTCACCTCCGCCCATCTCGCCATCCCGAAGATCTCGGCCCAGCCCGACCCGACGCTGAAGATCGACTTGGCCACCGCCCTGCAGTACGGCACCGCCGAAGGCTACCCAGCGCTGCGCTCGTTCCTGCGCCAGTTCACCCGCGAGTGCCTGCACCCCAACGTCCCCTACGCCGGCGGCCCCGAGATCATCCTCACGTGCGGCTCGACCGACGGCATGGCCAAGTGCCTCGAGATGCTGTCGAATATCTGGCTGCCGGGCGTGTCGGACCCGCTCGACCGCGAGGGTCTGCTGGTCGAGTCCTTCATGTACTCAAACGTGTTGACCCAGGCCCAGCCGCGCGGTCTGCAGGTCGTCTCGGTCGAGATGGACGGCATGGGCATGGTCCCCTATGGGCCGGGCGGCCTGGACGACGTGCTCTCGTCGTGGGACCCGGCGAACGGCAAACGGCCGCACCTCATGTACACCGTCACCATGGGCCAGAACCCCACCGGTGCTCTGCTGTCGGTCGAGCGCCGTAAGCAGCTGTACGAGATCTTCAGCAAGTACGACGTCATCATCCTCGAGGACGACCCCTACTGGTACCTGCAGTACCCCTCGGCCGCCCGCGAGGAGGCCATGTCGCGTGGCATGCCCCTCGCCCAGGAGCAGCCGCTGACCGCCGGCTTCACCGGCGAAAAGCGGTCCGGCTACCCGTTCCTCGACTCGCTGGTGCCGTCGTTCCTGCAGTTCGACACCGACGGCCGCGTGATCCGCCTGGACACCTTCTCCAAGACCGTCGCGCCGGGCTGCCGTCTCGGCTGGCTGACCGCGCAGCCGGCCTTGATCGAGCGACTGCTCCGCATCACCGAGACATCAACGCAGCAGCCGTCGGGCTTCGTGCAGAGCATGATCGCCGAGCTGATCGTCGGCCCGCAGCCGGGCGACGTGGTCGAGGCCTTCAACCGGCTGTCGGCGCGCGACAAGCTCGACTTCCGCGGCTGGAAGACCGACGGCTGGGTGCGGTGGCTGGAGGGCCTGCACGGCGCGTACGAGCGCCGCATGGTGACCATGAGCACCATCCTCG
>LNGL01000026.1:1181897-1249614 GCA_001510565.1 Knoxdaviesia proteae
CATGTTCCTGTGGCTGCGCGTGCACTTCGAGTCGCACCCGCTGTTCATGGCCCGCAACCCCGCCGGCGCCCAGTCCGGCCTGCCGGTCGTCACCGGCCCGTCGCTGGCCATGGCCCTGAACATCTTCCTCACCCACAAGCCCTACCTGCTGCTGATCAGCCCGGGCTCCATGTTCAGCGCCACCCCCCAGATCATGGCCAGCCGCGGCTGGGCGTACTTCCGCCTGTGCTTCGCCGCCGAGACCGCCGAGCGCGTCGAATCCGGATCGCGCGGCTTCGCGGCCGGCCTGCAGCGCTTCTGGCGCATCAAGACCGTTGCTGAGATCGAGGCGCTGTTGGCCGAGGCCCAGATGACCTCCGTCGAGGACCTTGCTGCGAAGTCTGAGCTGGCGAATTTCGGAATGATGATTGGATGCTAGATGTTTATTTGTTACGGTTCTTCTTTTCTGTAGTTATTGGTTTTCTGTTGTGATATACTTCTTGATACTTAGTTTATTTCGCGAACGTTGAATGAAGCGTTCTTCAAATATCTCGTCCGTCCGTCGGTCCGCATGTTCGTCACCTCGATCTTGGGGTGTGAGACTGTAGATCTCGCTGTTAGGAATTGTGTGTGCTCGCCTTATTGAGGTTGAAAGAAGATGAAAATTTGGCAGCACCGAGTATCAATCAGGTGGAAAATTACCCGGCTTCGGATTTCAAATCAGTGTCTTCTTGGACTTTGCAGGCTGTATGTCGCGATCTTAGGTTATGATGGCGATGAATTTCGACTTCCTCTCCAACCAACACTGTGCCTCTCTCTCCTCAATACTGACTGACGTCAACCGTCAACAAATCTCCTAGTTTATTCATTCCCCTTGGCCTTCCTTATTCCCCGATTACACGATTTTACTTAGCTTTTATCATAGATCACGGGTTCAGTCTACAGGTGGAAAAAGTGAAAGTTAAGGTGAATGAATTTCTTCATTTACGGAAAGCTCGAATTTTATAAATCCCCTTTCCTAATTACCATGACGCCCTCATGTAACATAAAAAATCCATTGGTTGTTTTGCTTGGATTCCATCATCCAATCCCCCTCTCGTTTTCATAAAAGTGTGGTGATCCTTTTTGAAAAGAGAGGAAACAAAAAGAAAAGAGAGAAAAAAGAAAAAAGAAAAAGTCGGCTACATGCACAGTCCCTTCAACTGACACCAATTTACTTCGACTGGGTGAAGGTTTTGGCGTAGGGGTTGAGGCGCAGGAGAACCTGCTTGTTGCGCAGAGGGTTCTTCTTCTGCACAGCCGATCTCCGGGTGTTCTTATCGCCCTTGGGGGCGTTGAGCGCACTCTGGGTTTCCGAGCTGTTGATGAGTCTGGCAAGGTCGGCCTGCGACACAATGTTCGCGGGGAGGAGGAAGTCCTTCTTCAGGGCCGACGGCTCGGTGGTCGAGCCGTAGATGGTGTCGAGCGCCTTGAAGGCCGACGAGGTCCAGATGACGAAGCGGCCAAGGTGGCCACCGGGGGCAAGCTGGAGCAGGTTCAGGGCAGTCACGGGGCTGGTCTCAACTCCGGGGATGTTGCGCAGGCCCTTGATGAGCTCCTTGCCGTCGGTCTCGGCATCGTACACAACCAGGGGACCGCGGCGCTGGCGGTGGCGGCGGCCACGGAGCTTGCCCTTGCCGGCACGGAGCTTCTTGCTGCCCTTGACCTTCTCCAGGTCGGGGCCGGCACCGATACCCTTAAGCAGGGCCAGAGCGGCGGAGGTCTTGGCGATGGCTGACTCGGCAACGAGCGACGAGTCAACAACCAGGGGCACCTCGGGGACGGTCGAGATCTGGTGACCGCGCGAGAGCAGGAGGGGAGCGACTCCGGAAGCAGCAACGGCCGAAACAACGGCGTAGCGCCTAGACAGAAGTGAAAAAAAAGGATACTGTTAGAACTTTTGTCTTCTTGTCAAATGAAGATCGGTATGTTCATGTGTGCACAAGAGACTCACTTCTGGCCCTGGTTGATCTTGACGTGCCACTTGCGCCACACCTTGGTAGGGGCGAACATGCGACCGGAACGGCACATGTTACCGAAGGCAGCCTGACCAGCACGGTGGGTACCGGAACCAGAGACACGGGGGATACGGGCAACAGCGCGACCTGTGAAGTTGAAGAAGTAAAAAGTCAGCACGGGTGCTCGAATTTTCAAGATAGTCCCGGATTTGAGCAAAGCTTCATCAATCGACGCTGGAGGTTAAATCAACGGATTCCTGGCCATAATTGTCGGTTGAAAGTCTTCGTTGGCTGTTGAAAGGAAGTAGTTTCGGCCTTGAAACCAAGCCGTCTTCCCCTCTCCTCCTCCCGCCAACTTCGGCCAGATTTCAACCACAATTTCAAGCCAGTCGCACGTTGAAGGTTCCTCCCAGCGTATCGGAAGAATCGGGCCTGCAGATCAGATCGGATGTCGGTGTTGTCGGAGCATCCACTAACCAGTTCCCCAGGACTGGGCAGAGGTCTGGTGACCGGCCTTCTCGCTCACGGAGTAAGCCTGGCGTCTGTTCTTGGCCATGCCGGTGTGGACATGCTGGACGATATCAGGGCGGATGGGGCTGCTGAAGACCAGAGGGATGGTCAGGGTGTTGCCGGTCGGGGCACCATCCTTTCCGAGGATGTTGACAGTAGGGCGAGACATCGTGAAGATTCGTGCTGTTTGATGGGGGTTAGTAGACTGCGGAGAAGAGAAAGCGGGAAGAAGTCAGCAACAGGAAGAAGATGGAATTGGAGCAGCAACTGAGAAAGGAAATGAAAAGGGTTCCAATGGTGCCAAAATCGCAAAGGGCGTCGCTCTATCGCTCACTCACATCAAAACAACGGTTGTTGGAGTTCCAGATTTGGGAGGAAAAGTTGGATTCGTGAAATTTTGGCTGTGCGAAGGAATATGCACCACCAGATTCTTTTTTTTTTTCGTTCGTTGATTTTGGTGGGTTTTGTCGGCCCTAAACGGTACGTACCACACAATAAGTGGGATATTTCCGTGCACATACTTATGGGTATGCAGCTTCACGTGACCTGGACATTATCACTCGCTTATCGATTACGACCGTGATTCTCACCGTGTCAGTCACAGTGTGGCACTGGCTGGATTTTCCGAATTTTTCTCTATAAAAATTAAATAAATACAAAAGAAAGACCCCTCCATTTTCCATTTTCACGCCCATCCGTCCCTCTCCCACCACTTTTTGCGCCGACGCCGGAGCTCCACTCGGCGCGTTTGCTCTTCTTCGAGCTCGCTTTCAAGATTCGATATGTCAGCAAACGCGCGCCTTTGGAGGTGTATTATATATCAGTGATTTTATGAAGTATCACCTGTTAAAAGGAAATCCTTTCTCTCAATCTTATTCTGTACTCGATCATCCAATCCTGGTTTGTTGTTCAACCAGTTTTCTGCGATCACAGCTTCACAGCCAGCAAAATGTCGATGGACAAGGTGAAGCACATTGTGTTGGTAAGTCTCACATCTGCTCTGCCCATCCGGACTACCTTTATTGAGGGTCACTGTTAACAGTACTTAACCTCTTGAAGATCCTCTCCGGAAAAGGAGGCGTTGGAAAATCATCCGTCACCACCCAGATCGCCCTGTCTTTGACGTTAGCGGGGCACTCCGTAGGAATTCTCGATGTCGACCTCACCGGCCCGTCGATACCCCGGATGCTGTCGATAGAGGAATCCAAAGTTCGGCAAGCACCCGGTGGCTGGCTCCCCGTGCCCGTGTACGACGCGATCCCTGAAAAGGGCATCGGCCGGCTATCCGCCATGAGTCTTGGCTTCCTCCTCCCCGGCCGCGGTGACGCCGTCGTATGGCGCGGGCCGAAAAAGACCGCCATGGTCCGACAGTTCCTCTCCGATGTGCTGTGGGACGACACCGACTTCCTCCTCATCGACACGCCGCCGGGCACCAGCGACGAGCACATCTCGCTGGCCGAGACCCTCCTCCGGGATGCAGCCCCGGGGCAGGTCGCCGGTGCCGTGGTGGTCACCACCCCGCAGGCCGTTGCCGTGGCGGATGTGCGCAAAGAGCTAAATTTCTGTGCGAAGACCGGCATCCATGTGCTGGGCGTTGTCGAGAACATGAGCGGGTTTGTGTGTGAGCACTGCTCGGAGTGCACGAACATCTTCGGCTCCGGTGGTGGAAAGGTCATGGCTGATGACTTCAGCGTGCCGTTCCTAGGGTCTGTGCCCATCGATATGCAGTTCATTACCCTGATCGAAACCGGTCGAACGCCAAAATACCCTGCCGGGACTCAGGTCGATGGGAGGGATATCTCTTCGACGGCCCCACCAGATTCTGATATTACTGATGAGTCTGCCGGCACTCTGGTAGAGAAGTACAGCCACTGCTCCCTTTCTCACGTATTCTCCGGGATCACTTCGAAAGTCATCGAGAACATAGCTACAGCCGGATGAGCATAGCTTTCAAGTCAGTACAAAACATCTCTCACTGCCAATTCATGCACTTTCACTATTATTAAAGCCGCGCACAAACTGGTCTTTATTATTGTGCTGCTATTCCTCGACTCCTATCAAACTGGCAAGCTCAGTACGCCTGGAAGCTGTACATGGCAATCCAAACCCCAACTATTGTCCCATTGGCGTCCATTCCACGGTCACCACTTCCTCGGGGTCGGTTGGCGCAGCCATTGGTCGGACAAGTTGTGTGCTGCACAACGTTCAGATACCCGCAGCGGCTGCACTGCCAGTACGGGGGCAACGGCACAGCCATATTTTCGGGTTTGGGGTACGGGAGGAGTGAGTGAATAGGCTTGTCGTTGTGTCTTCGGAGAGTACCTCGGTATATCTGGTGGGGTTGATGTGAAAGTGTTCGTGAAGGGGGTCCGTTGTGGTGTGGGTTGTGTTTCTTTTCTTTGACTATTGTTTCAACAAGAATCTGTGGACAATATGGCGGACTTGTAGCAGTTTTATACCTCCCCAGTCTCCCCGTCACAATGACTGTGAATCTATGTTGAATCAGGGCATGCATCATATTCCGAGATAAATCACCACTTCATATTCATGTGGCCATTTCACGGCATTTTATGTGTAGTCACAGCTTACATCGATCAAGTCGGATTCATGAATATTTCAATTTTCGGTCGTTAAGAAACTCACTATCTGAATCATCATCTCGCTACCTAACTCCACGAACTTATGTCGTTCTTGTCATCCACCTAGCGTACCGGAGGAGGTACCACGTACTGGAACGTGTGCGGGCCGGTAAAGTAGCCCAAGAGAGTCCCAAAGATGGAGAATCCAGGGGACCCGAGACGTCTATCTCCGCATTGGGGACCATTAGCACACCGCAGCTGGCTCATCATCAGCATCTGCTGGCAGCCGTGGCATCTCCACATGTCGACGGCGGGAGGACGAGGATTCATGGCGTTCTGTTATCGTTCAAAGTGGGTGTGTGTGAGCTGAGGTATAGGGCGAATACTTTGAGGTTTGAGCTTTTCAGGATGGATTGTTGGGGGAATGGACATGATGGTAGCACGCATAGATGGTTTGATATATACCCGTAGCTCAATCTGTCCTATGAGTGTGTGTACAGTCAAAGGTTTCTTCTTGTCAAACTTCGCCATGATTCACAACTATGTTTGTTCTCACCTTGAGGGATAGTCACAGCACTTTTGGGAAATGATGTTCCACTCAGAACCTAGACTCAGGTTATAGCGAGAGTTCGCGCAAAACTATCATGGTGAAAGTGTATTCCCCTAACTCAGTTCCTCAAGTTCCCTATCAAAGCTGGCCATTCCATATCCTTCAATCGAAGAAATAGAACGTGTTCGCATCCAGATAGAACCCTATCACCTCACCTTCATCATTAAGGCCATAGTCTCCCGTGCCTCGATGAGTGCACCCAGGACCGCCGCAATGTGACTGGGCTACTGCGAGGACAGCTTTGCAGCCTGAGCAGATCCACCACTTTGGTTGCACTTGAGGATTTTGCATCATTGCAACTCGAGAGAGTTCCGGCTCCTGTATGAGCATGTAAGTGTCAAACTGGTATTTTAAGAGGATAGAGAGGTGTTTTCTTTTTTCTTTTTTTGGTTTCAAGGTTATTCGTGTCGGAAAAGGATGCAGCTAGGAATCACATTAGTTAGAAGACAGATGGCACTTATACCTGAGCGGATGGAGCAGTATCGGGCCCCCTATGAATCAGGGCTCCTCTTGTGGGTTTGTTCCCATTGGGGTGGCATCATAGTAGTAGTCAGAAGAAAGTCAGGAAGTTTTTCTTCCTGAATTGGCAAACCTGTCATGACGGACTTTCAAACTGTCTGTCCACACATGCCGTTTCTTCTGAAACTGCGGCGACCACTTTGAATTACATGGTGGTAGAGTACTCAACAAACAGGAACCCAACTTGGTCTTCCTATGTGACAAGAAGAACATATGGAAGCAAGTGTCTCCCACTAAGTTTCAAGTCATCCTAAACGCAGCACTCATCGTAGAGTCTACGTTGACTTTGAAAGAGGAAGGCATCGTTCTGGAACACTTACGACGCTGACTCTATAATGACGTGGTCAGATTCACAAACTGTCAGTTCTATACGTCCTTTCAGATATATAATGCCCTGGTCAGAAGCGGGATGAGATGATCCAGACTCCCTCTCTGCAATATCTATCTCCCTCTTCATATATGCATGTCATAGGACCTCCTCAGTCACTTACACTATACTTATCCAAACCAAGACTATAATCCTTCAGATGAAGATAACTATTATGGCGTCTAACAACAACAACCAAGCTCCTACGAACTTCCCCGTCCCTCACACCAGCCAGCAACCTCTCTGGTGGCGGTGCACTCGATGTGCCCAGTTCACACCAATCAGCACCCATATGTGCTCTACCTGCTGGTGCCAGAAGTGACTCGGAACTATCCCGATGTCGGTATGAACTGGCATGGTCAGTGGGTTGGACGATTCATGAACCAAAACACGTTCAACTATGGGTTTGACTCCCCTGGGTATACCGCCCATTATCCCAGTCTTTGAGTTTTGAGAGTCCCGCGGATCCAAGAGTCAGTAAGCTGCAGGGCGTGCAGAGTCAAGTCAAAGATGAATCAAGAGAAAAGATATCGAATTACACTCATGTGTATGGTGAAGTTATTGTGGCAAATCGTGACTCTTCGCAATTACATACTGACCAACCGAGGGCTCATAAGATGTCAAACCCGATGCTCCAAACAAGCTATATAAGCCCTGTACCACGCAACTACGATGTCCAACTGCAATAGAAGCAAAGCACCACCAGAATATTCCACTGTATTCTATTATACTCAAACATCACACCGTTCAAAATGTCACGATACAACGACAACAGAAATGTCAACTGGGAAGACCCGAACACCGGCCGGGTCCCCGGCTTCGAATCGGGCGAGGCGGCAATGTGGTGGTGCCGCAGCTGCCAAACGATAAACCCGGTCTCCAGTACCTGGTGCAGTAATGTTAGCTGCCGCAAAGTCTACCGCAGCTTTGGAGACGTCGGCGTCAATGCCCGCGGCCACCGGGTGTGCTTGTACTTGTCCCGGGACTCCTTTGTCCGCTTCTTCTGGGGGCGGTAGCCCATTCTCCTTTTCATATCGTGAGTGGCTGCAGACTCGTCAGTACATCGAAGTCGGTCTCATGCCTTTTTTCGTTGCAGCTGTTTTAGAGCTAAATATACCCCTTTGACTTCCCCAATCCTTCCCTTCTGTCACTCGCTCGATGGCTTATCTTGTGATGAGGACACGCTCACGGCAATGTCTTGAATGAGATCGTGACTGCATATTATGAATAACTCGCCAATATGACAGCTCAAGTCCGCCTAGAAATTATCCTTCTTCGCCCTAAGACCAGAGCCCAGTTTGCTCCATTCTCCATCGCCCTTAACACCAGAGACTGGACCGCAAACTATCACACTACTCTATCTCTCAATACTAGTTGCCAACCCACTACCGTTGTGTTCTCAGTAGGTATACCATCCAACAAGACGTTCAATAATAGTAAACCGGTATCCGGAGCTATTCGACGGCCCCGATGGTTGGTACCATGGTTGTTCGCTGGCGGTGCTACGCCTGTTTCACGAACAGCTGGTTCTGGCAGAAACAGTGCAGAGATTCCTGGTGCCCAAAAGGCTGTCGAGGCCCAGAAGACGTGTATTCGAACGCAAATGGCCTCATAGTCAGTCGATATGGTAGCATAGACCAGCACACTGGTTGGATATGGTGAAGAGATGCTTCTAAGGACGGTGATCATATATTGGTCGCTAGGGTTAGGGTTGGTCCGCCGTTCCAGAGAACCCCGCCAAAATCCAAATATAGACTACCACACTCAACCCTAAGCGGCACGGAATGTCCAGAGATTCACCCGACACAATGTAACATGGCCGGAAGCCGGGACCGGACTGCCGCAGACATTATCAGTAAACTCGGCAGTGTTTTCTCAATGGCTTCTCAGCAGATGTGACATAGTGAAGCCGGCAAATTTAGAGAGAAGCACACATAAGTTGAATCAAGTCAACATGTATCTTTACATGAGAGCAGAAAAAGAACCAAATGAACCGTGTTTTCCAAAAGATTAGAACATATAAAAACCCCAAAAAACACAAAAGATGCCAATTGCCATAGAAAAAGAAACATAAAAAGTTAATTTGAAAATACAGATAAAGAGTCAGTCCCAACTGCCCCCCAAAAAATCTCCCCCACAATAGTGCATGCATGCCCTTATATAATTTTTTCTGCTGGGAGGAAAAAAACTTTCCCCTCCATTTCCTTTTTTCCTTTAAGTGCACGTTCATCTCAATTCTCTTCAGAAACACCGTCTTCTCTTTTTTGTTTCTTCCATTTTCAGCTTCTTTATTCTGCCTTATCTTCATTCCCTGTCCCATCACCGTAAATCCTCTTTACAGTGACGTCTTCTCACCCTGTTTTTACCCCTCCATTGGCATCCATCACCGTGAGGTTCAGGTATGTCAAGTTCCGCCATAGTGCACACGACATCTCCGATCTTAGGCGCGATCGAGTTAGACGGTTGCGATAGTCATTCCTGCGTTTCAGAGCGGGTGATTTCTCGCCCGATGTGTGTTCGCTTGACAGCTTTCCCAGATCTCCACGGCAAAAGTTTGCTGCGGCGCAATCATGCCGTGTGCCGGCTTCAGTCGGCATATGCTGCTGCGCTCTTGTGACATCCTGAGCCGGGAACTTCCCCGAGACTTCATATATAAGGGGAGGGCAGTGTGGCTGACTATATATCCGGAATACTGTCACAGCTTCGAACGCAACCTCACCGACCCTCTTTCCCTCCAGTCTTTGGATACCTCGTCTCGACGTCCGAACTCTCAATCGGCGGTCGCACATTCTCCGGCCTCCCCCGTTCTCCTTCTCCCTTCTCCTAAACCCACCCCAGACCTGAGCCCTCGTTTTGCTGGGCCCGATACTCCTCCATAGGTATCGGCTTCTGCACGAGCGACGGACTCCCGCGAACGGCCACCATTCCGTCCCGAAAGATCTTCTTTTTCCCCGTCCGCGGCCGGCCCCCTTAACGTCCCATTCCGAGACGTTAGCCCCCCACATCATCCACTGCAGCTGGCAACCGCCAGCACCCATAGTTAAGGCCACCACTCCTGTGGGCCTGCTCTCTCAAGCGATCTGCCGCTCTTGATCGGTCGGTCGTCGTTTGAGTGGCAGCAAGTGCTCCGCGGAAACCCCTCACTAGGGAACTTCAACTTGCGGCTTTCCGCCTGCCTCCTTCTCTCTTCCCGAGTTCCGCTTCCCGATCTTAACCTCCGACCGCTTATCTTCTGGTCCAACTCGAAATGGCCGGCCCTGAACTCTCCCGAAGCTTCAACCCGTCTGATGCAACTCCGCATCTGACTATCAATCACCAAGTCGCTGCTGACTTGGACTCTTCCAATGCCTTTGAAGGTAGGATCTTTCCACTAAGGATACGATGCGCCACAGATGTCTTGAATGCTAACCATAGGACATGTATGTGTACCACTCACAGGCCCAGAGAAGCTCCTAGAGGTCTGGTTCGCTACCAGCCCCTCCTCTCTTCCGGCATGCGCCAAGGAACAGGGCCTCAAGGCCGTTCCTCCCGAGACCTGGGTTTCGATGCTGGACATGGTCAACTGCAAGATTCTGTCGATCCTTAAATCCGACACTGTCGACTCGTACCTTCTGTCCGAGTCCAGCATGTTTGTGTTCCCCCACAAGCTCATCCTGAAGACGTGCGGAACCACCACTCTGCTGCTGGGCCTTCAGCGCCTTCTCCACATTGCCGCTGCCGACGCCGGGTTCCCCTTCCACAACGCCCCGACTGCCGATAACATCCGCGCGGCGGCCACTCCGTACCGCGTGTTCTATAGCCGCAAGAACTTCCTGTTCCCCGACCGCCAGCATGGCCCGCACCGCTCGTGGACCCAGGAGGTCAAGTATCTCGACGACATGTTCGAGGGAGGCAGTGCCTATATGGTAGGCAAGATGAACGGAGACCACTGGTATCTGTACATCACGTCCCCCGGAAACACCCTGACCCCGCCGCAGACTCCGAACGCCGACGGGTCTTCGCGCGTCAGTGTCTCCCGCATCCCCGTTGGAGCGGTCGGCCGCTTCCAGTCGGCTGACGGCGACCTCAACGACGAGACGCTCGAAATCCTCATGACCGATCTTGACCAGGAGAACGCCAAGCAGTTCTACCTCACCGACGCCAGCGCCAAGGGTGCTGCCGATCCGACTCTCCTGCCTGTGGCCGCTGCCACGACTGCCGCTGATGAGTCTGTCGATGTGTTCTCCAGCGGAGCTGACAAGACGGCAGCCGCCGAGAAGCCGGTTATCATCGGAGACGACGACGCTGTGCCGACGGAGGGCCACGCTCTCGGCACCTTGGTGTCGGAGTCGTGTGGGCTGGCGGGCATCTACCCCAAGTCGACCTACCCCGATGCGCGGATCGACGCGTACCTGTTCTCGCCGTGCGGGTTCTCCGCCAACGGTGTGATTCCCGCTCCCCCCGCCAAGTCCGCCGCGACCGGCGAGGTTGTGGCGACTCCGCCGGCCTCGGGCCACTATTTCACGGTGCACGTGACCCCGGAGCCGCACTGCTCGTTCGCGTCGTTCGAGACCAACGTGCCCAGCGGCCAGGAGTCCAGCCGGTCGACCACGGAGATCATCGAGCACGTGGTGGACATCTTCAAGCCGGGCCGCTTCAGCCTGACGCTGTTTGAGGCCAAGGGCGGCGCGGCCCAGCCGACCCCGGAGAGCAGCCAGTCCGACAGCGACGCGCCGGCGCCGGCTGCCGTGGCTTCGACGATCCGCGGCACCACCACGGCCACCACGCTGGCGCGCAGCAATGCCGGGAAGATCCGGGGGTACCGCCGGATCGACCACATCGTGCACGACTTTGACGACTACAACCTGGTGTTCCGGTTCTACGAGAAGGAGGGCTGGGTGGGAACTGGCGGAGCGCGGGTTGGAGAGGTGTTCCTCTAAGGGGAGAAGAAGGATTCTGAGGGGCAGATGTTGGGCATCTTATCTTCTTCTTTCTCGTCGTAGTTTCTAGCCCCTTTTGTTGCTTTTCTTTTCTTCCTCTCTTGAGTCTGGCCACTTTGCACGCTCTGCTTTCTTCCTGCCTCCGGCTTCTCTCCTCTGATTCTAAAGATAACATTATTTCTTTCTGAGTTATGCAGATGTTTTTGTCGTTCATTAGTATTCCAAGGACAAACTAGTCCTGCTGATTTGAGTCCAGTGTTCCTTTCCGGGGCTGTAAATATCTCCCTATTGCAATTGAATGATGTTCACGAAATCTCTGCCTCCCTATACTGTCACCCAGTTTCCTGGAAGATGGGGGGGAGTCAGACAATATACGGGTACAAGTGTACAGAAAAGTTGGATATATACACAATATGCGCAGGGTAGCAAGCCAAAAAAGATAGTAGTACATTTTGCATATAAGAAGCACACTTTTTAACAGTATCCCGAGTCCAGATAAAAATACAAAAAAAAAAAAACCCCCGAAATTGAGAAGAGCATAAGAAAATCGTCGTAGATGTTGGTACAAGAAGAGAAAAAAAAAAAGAAGGGGAAATGATACAAGAATATATCCAGAGACGCCATATCAACAGCACATCCAGAGTACATTAGGAGAGACAGAAAAGGGGGAAGGCCAGAAACAGAGACACGAGAGATATGGCTCCCTCCATCATCTCATCGACTTCTGCTCGGTCTCCTTCTCGCCCTCCTTTTCAGCGTCCACCGCCTCGCCGTCCCCAAACACATCCTTCCACCGCCGCGGCTCCTCCTCTCCGTAGACGTGCACCGGGCGCTCGCGCGCCAGCCGGTCCTCACGCATGCGGAACTTCCGCCCGCGCTGGCTGAACCTCTCCAGCGAGTTGCCAAACATTTGGTGCCACGCCGCGCCGCTCTCGTCCATGCGCGCAAACAACTTGCTCCGGCGGCCCTGCACCTGGCCGTACAGCCGCCGCGCGCGCTCGTCCGGCATCTCCTGCACTGAGTACTCGACCGTCCAGTCCAGGCCGCCGGCGGCCGCCGCCGCCGCGCCGCCGTCGGGAGACTGCAGGTCGACCGCCGAGTTGGACACCCGGCTGACGTACTTGCCCGCCACCTTGTTCTGCACCGTCACGATCAGGCCGAGGAGGTCGTCTCCCGAGGGCGCCGGCGACGGTCGGGCGCCGGCGGTGGTGTTGCTGGCGGTGGTGGAAGACGTACGGGTGGTGGTTGCCGCGGGCGCGGCATCTGGCGCGAAAGACGACCCGGCGGGCTCGTCAGCGTCATCCTTCTCCTCGCGTGCATCCAGCACCAGCTCGGTTAGAACCTTCTCGAACCGGAGGAGCTTCGCCTGGTCGGCTCGGCCAACCTCGTCCTCTTCCACCACACGACTTTTCCGTTTCGGCCGGTCGTCGATTTGTTCGGCAAGCCGGACGATCAGGTCCTTGAGGCTGGATTGCGACTCGGCCAGAGTCTCCACAGGGTCGGCCGAAGTGGCGGATGCGGTTGATTCCGAGGCCTCGGGGGCTTCGGTCGAAGTCTCGTTAGCCGAGAACTGCGCCACGTCGTCTTCCTCGATCTCGTCTTCTTCTTCTTCTTCCTCTTCCTCTTCCTCCTCCTCCTCCTCGACGTCCTCCTCAGCTGCTTTAGGGGAGGTCGTCCCCTGGCTGTCATCTGCCGACTCAAGCGCGGTATCAGCCTCCTTATCAGTCAAAGCCTCCAGCAACATGTCAATGGACACCTGGATCTGTTCCGGCGACTTGCCCTGGGTGAGCCCGCTCTGCGACAGGGCCGTCTCGATAGCCTCACGAACATATCCAGCTCCCAGCTCGTCGCTCTCGACCGCAAGCTCCACCTGGGACTTCATCGCCTCCCACACCGCCTGCGATGACCAGTCCGGCTCGCGATCGCGCGACTCAGCCGAAACAGCGCCGGGAGAGGTCGCTGTCGCTGCCGCCGCGGCCGCTTCCTCAGCAGCCGCCTCAGCCTCGCCCGCCTGCGCCTCCTCGTCGACCAGGCCAGCCATCTCCCGCTCAAACTGCTCGACCGACGCGCGGTTCGCCTCCTGCACTTCCCGGATCTCCTCTGGCGTGACGGGCTTCGCGAAGAAGTACATCACCGGTGGTGTGGTCGGCCGCGTCTCGACGTGGATGCGCAGCGACTGCTTCGGGAACTTGGCCGTGGCGCGGTTGAACAGGTCGTTCAGCATCGACAGACTCAGCTTGAACTCGGCGTCGCCCACGCTCGTGTCCACGCTGCCGTGGATGGCCAGGTCCATTTCGTCGAGGCTGACGTACTGGAACCCGAAAATGCGCTGTGTGTTGTGAAACACGACAAAGATGCCGTCCATCTTGCCCATGCGCACCTGCAGCGAGTACTTCAGGAACGCCGACCGGATCATGTCAAAGTACTCCCGCTCAAACGACTCCCACTGGCCGATGCGGTTGCGGATCTCGTAGCCCATGCCCTTCTGGATGTCCTTGGCGTCCATACGGATCGACACCACCGCCCGCGTTTTCAGGTCGAAGTTGCCGACTCCCGGCAGCCGCTTGTCGTTCGCGTCCAGTTGCGACCGGATCAGGAAATCGCCCATCGTGGCAAAGCTGAATGCCTCGTTGGCGTTGCGCTGCTCCTCGGTGATCTGGAACGACTTGGTCCGCCGGTACATCTCGTACTCCTCCTTCGGAAGCGTGAACATCTTCTCCATCGACTTGCCCAGCATACTCAAGATGTTCGCGCTGTCAAACTGCTTGTCCGCGTCTAGTGCGTACACGCCGTCCTTCCAGTGCAGAAATGACGCCGACGGTGCCCGGGATATCGTGGTAAATGTGAGCAGGTCGGGCCGGAACGCACGCGACGTGTGCACCGGGTTGACGGGCCGCCAGTTGGACAGCAGGTAGTGGAAGTGGGAGAGCACGCCGGTCATGCTGGATGTCGAGCCGCTGTATCTCTTGCCGTTGTCGCGCGCGTTCTTCAAAAGCGTTTCGTCCTTGGACGAGGTGATGTACTGTTTCAACGCTGTGAAATCGAACTCGTCCACCGGCATGATCTTGGTTAGATATGGGTCGAAATTGAACACCTTCGATCGCGTGTCCTGCAGGAAATAAACCCCCGGATTGAACAGCACTCGGTCGAGTCCGTGTGCAAGCTTGGGCACGTCGTGCGGCTGCGACAGCTGGTGGTAGACCAGGTCTTGCGCAGAGATCGAGGTGACATCCAGGCTCTTCTTCTTCTGTTTCGGCTGCTTGGCTGCATTAACCGCTTTGACTTTCTTGCCCTGCTTGGCTGGTGTACGCTTCTTCGCCACGGAACCGGTCGGGGGATTAGCCGGCTTCGCTGCTTTGTTCTGCTTAAAAGCGGGCTTCGCTTCGCCCTTGGGGAGCTTGAGCTGCTTCAATGCCGTCTGTAGCCTCGACACGGACTTTGCAGAGTGTTCCGACGCCGCTCCTCGACTCGCAGCCAGCGCAGCCGATGCCGAATCTTTGCCTTTGGCTTTTGCCGCCACCGCACCATTCTTCGTCTTCTTTCCCTCACGTTTTGACGGCTTTTTGGGGCCTGGGGTTGTGGGAACTGGCATTAGCGAATCTGGCCCGGCATCATAGTTGTGTATCAATTCGGGCAGCATCTCGTCTGCCGTGAAAGAGCTAGGTTCAGCTGGTGTCGTTTTAGAGGAGCTATTGGCGGAAGGTGGAGAAGGAGACGAGGAGTCATCGGCAGTGGGAATCGGGTGTAAGAAGGAATCGTTCGGGGGTTTAGGAGACGAAGTATCAGAGGAGAGACATCGCCGCGACCATGTGAAGTCACGGCGATTCACATAGGTTTCGGCATATTGAAGCCGCTGTAGTTGTACGCGGCCATATCGGAGGGAGTAAGCCTTCAGTCGAATCATTCCGGCTTAGGAGTTGGACGGCAATAGAGTAGTGTGTGTAGCATGAAAATATGCGTTGCAATTGAAGCAGAGCGAAAAGAATGTAAGTTTGTTTGTTGGAACTATTTGGTGAACTTTTGAAGTGAATTTTTTTTTCTTCCAATGGCAGGCACAAGGTCGGTAGGCGCGTCAAATAAGCGCGTTAGGGTTAGACCTTAGTCTGGGTTCAATGACATCACTGTTCCACGAGATGCTCGCGTCAAATCAGGGCGTAGAAAACGGCGATCCCAAGACATTCACTTCAAGTCAATACGAAGCAATCAGGTATAAACGAAACGATAAGCAAGTCTTCCCCATGCAGCAACTCCGGACCATAGAAGCAAGCACGCCAAAATCAAACGTTGACGCCTCAACATAGACACAAACCGACCAGGACAGAAAATGAAGAATGAAGAATGAGAAAATAGTGGCAAGAGAAAGCAAAAGAGACGTAAGAAACTGAAGAGAGGAAAAAAAGAAGAAGCATATTCCATATCCATGGAAAGAAAAACCGCGGCACTCACTCACACAGAACACGCCCAAAGTATTCCCATATAAAAGCGCCTCCGCCCGCCCTCCGGCACCGTTCCCAAGCAAAAAGATTTCCAGAGACCATGATCCGATCCGGAGACAGAAGAAAAAAGAAGAAGAAGAAAAAACACAGAGAAACAAAACCGCAAAAGAGCACCTGAATAAATACAAATATTTTCAGCTTCAAAAAGCTGCAAACATGTACACACCCCTTCACCCCAAGGCCCTACTGGCATACTCCGTCGCCTGCTTGTTCGCCGCCTGCGCCTCGCTCAGCTGGCCCTGCACCTGGTGCGAGTCGGCCAGCATGCCGTCGGCCACGCTCATCCACAGCAGGTTGCCGCTGCGCTTCGCCTGCGCCGACGCCGCGCGCGAGCTCTTGATCGCCTGGTCGCCCACCACACCCTCAAACAGCTTGCACCGCATCGCGTTCAGCGCAATCGCCATGAAGTACGTGTTGCCCGTCTTGCGGCTGCCGTTCAGCGCAATCTGGATGCTGCTCTTGACCTGATTGATCGACTGCGGCGCGTCCGTGGTGATCGTCGTCAGCATCAGGTTGTATGCCGTGCGGATCTCCAGGTCCGGGTGCTCCCGGCAGATCGGCGCCAGCTGCTCCAGAAGATCCTCCGTCACCGCCTCGTCCTTGTAGTCCGGGTGTTGGAGAATCAGCACCCGGTTCATGACTGCGAGAAGACTAATGTCCAGCTTGATCGACCGAATGCCGTTGGTCGGGAAGATGTCGAATCTCCGGTCGTAGAATACGGCCAAAGCGCTCTGGAGGTCTCCGGTTCCCTGGTGGTAACATCCGGAAAGGTATACCGCCATGATCTCAATGACACTCTTTGGCGAGCCGGCTACCAGAGACTTCAATGCATCAACGCTCTGTTTGACCGCATCCCAGTGGCTGTGCGTAGCTGAGTACAGGCCAATTAAAACGTGGAGATAGCCTTGAACCTCCGCTGTCCATGCAGCCCGTCGCAGGGATCCTTGCAGCGATGGAACATCTCGGCCCTTAGAAGACGATTCTTTGGTCCCTGTTTGTGGAGCGTTTGTGGTTAGTATGGGGGTGTAACCTCATGTCGAATGGAGACTTGAAGTGGGGCGATGGACGGTACTCACATCTTTCCAAGGTGTCCAGAGCTTCTCTCCAAAAGTCCAAAGGCTTCTGGCCACTGGCTGAGAGTTTCGTGGTTGAAGCCAGCCCACTATACGCAAGCCTGTACCCAAGAAATCATTCCAAGATATTAGCACAAAGGTCGGCAACTCGGCGAGAAACAACTGTGTAACTTACACAAGCATAAACAACTCAGCCCTAGCCACAAACGACAACACCAGATAATCGCTACCATCTTCGGAGGTTCCCGGACGGATGACCGAGCCGGTATCTTCACTCGTAGTGACAAGAGATCCCAGCTTCCGAATCGGAACAAGAATAATGGACGACGACATCTGCCAGTCTCCCGAACTCTGCGCTTCATCCATACGGGCCTGGAGCGCCGACAGCTTCTGCGACGTGATGTCCGGGTTCTTCTGATGCATACTACACGCGAGGTCAATCAAAAGAAGCAAGACGTCCAGCTGCGGCACGCGAGCACTCGGGTTGAGCTGGTACTTGGCCGCCTTGGCAATACATTCCTGCACGCGGTCGAGGTTGTCCTGTTTGTTGGTCTTGAGGAGGGCCAGGGCTTCGAGCATGTGCGTGAAGGCAGACAGCGCGAAGTCGCTGCGGTGATGGGCAATGTTCGCCATAGATCGGAGGTTTTCCATCGCACCCGTGTCGGCGGGGGTTCCAAGCTCGATGTAGAACATGGCCTTTAGTAGCCTAAACGCATACACCCATTGTGCGTGTCGTAATCTGTTATTCGGTTACCGGTGGTCAGTAGGTACAGAAAAAAGGAAGAAGAAAAATCCGGAGTTATACTCACGTCGACGCGTCAGAGATGTTCTTTTCCACAGCCACCAAAGCCGCCTTCGAGCTCCGCTGGAACAAAACCTTCAGCAGGAGATGTTGCATCGCATACTTGAGATCCAGATACCTGTGCTTCTCGCACAAAGTGATTCCTTTGCTCAGCGCCGTTTCTGCCTCCATCAGGTTCTCAGTGTCCTCGTACAGGAAAGTCGCGTATCGCAGGCGAATCTTAGCTTCTTGTCGGGGCATCAGCTTGCCGCTTTGTAGCACCGCCTCTAGGCACGCGAGGCCCGTCGCAATCAGCTTCTGATATTCGCGAGACGCCTCATCGGACGAGGCCAGAATTGCCGGTATGTTTCCACGCGCTTTGTCGAAGCAATCCTCGGCAACACATATATACAGCGACACGGAATCGGTAATGCGACTCCGGCTCGATATTGACGGCGACTTTTTCGAGAAGCTCGACTTTACTGACAAAGCCGGTGATGTGGCTACAGGGGTCGACGGCTGTTGAGAATATGAAATCGACGTCGACTTGACACGTGCATATGATGGCGTTGAGGTGCTATTATTTGCGGTGGGAGTACTTGTCGTCGACGAGTTCGTGTGGGGGGAGGGTATCGGAGGCGGGGGTGGTCCGAGAGATTGAGAAGACGACCGCGGTTGTGAGGTATACGCAGGAGAGTTTACTGTCGCAGCGGGGCTGATGAACTGGGACTCGGAAGCATTGAAGGTCGGCGGCGGCGGAGGAGGAGGAGGAGGAGGGGGGGAAGGGTTCAGAGGCGGGGAAGCGAGTCGCGGGATTTGCCGTGGCACCTGCGCGGCTCTGGGCTTCTGGACTTTCTGCGGCTTGTGAGGCGGCTGCTTTGGAGGAGGCGGCTGAGGCTGCTGTTGTGGCGATGGCTTGTGTTGCAACTGGGGTGACTGGTGGTGCAGCTGCTGCTGTGGGTGATGCTGGAATTGATTGTGGTTAGTGTTGTTGGGAAGGTGATGCTGCGGCTGTTGTTGTTGTTGCTGTTGCAGCTGCTGTTGCTTCGGTTGCGGTTGCTGGTACATCTGGAGAGGTTGCAGGTGGATCTGATGCGGCGACTGCGACAGAGATTGTGACCGCTGCAAATGCTGCGTGTTCGGCTGGTGAAGATGTTGTTGCTGCACCTGTGGTGATTGTTGCAGGTGTTGTTGGTGTTGAGGTTGTTGTTGTTGGTGATGCTGCTGAAGCTGGTGTAACGAGTCGCGCGACAGGTCAGGCTTGGTTAATTGTTGCAACTGGATAGGCTGAAGCAGTTGCGAAGACTGTTGACGCTGTGACTGTTGGTATTGATGCTGTGACTGGTGCTGATGTTGTTGCTGCTGGTGATGTTGTTGCTGAGTCTGATTATGCTGTTGGTGTAGAGACTGTTGCGGCAGCACGGGCGGCAGCGACGGCGGGGGAGTAGTCTGAACCGGAGGCTTGTACAGCGGCTGGATCTGGTCCAGCTTTGGGAACAGCGGTTGTTGGGCAAGCTGAGGCAGCTGATACTGCTGATTAGTCTGTTGCAGGGCCTGAGGCTGGACGGACGGAGTCGGAGGGTTCGACGTTGGCCGGTACATGAAGTTATACGGCGGCAAAGACTGTGATCCGACGGTCGGAGATACCGATGGCAGCGGAGTCGCGAGGATCGACGGAGACTGATGAATCTGGCTATGGTAGCCCTGGTGGCTGTGATTCTGCTGAGACAGCGACGATGACGACGACGATGATGGCTGGTGGTGGTTGTTTGCATGGTTGTGACTATGATTGCTGTGGTTTTGGCCCTGGTGGTTCAGCAGTGAGGCGTTGCCAGCACCTGACATCAGCGAGGGCATAGGGGGCAGAGAAACACCGAACTGCTGCTGCGGTTGCTGCTGTTGATGCGGCTGCGGCAGATGCAGACTGGAGCCGCCATTTTGCTGCGAGTGGTGAGAGGGAGGATCAAACGATGACGAGTCGTAGGCGTTGAGGTTATTCATGATGTTCATCTCAAGATCCCGCATCGCGAAACTGTTCAGCTGAGACGACGAGTCAAGGGCGGCAGCGCCGAAGCCGCGCTGGTGGTCGGCAAACTGCGACGACGAGGCCGACGAGTGCTGGTTGCCATGTTGCTGGTGATGCTGCTGCTGTTGAGGTTGCTGCTGCTGCTGCTGCTGCTGGATGTTTCCGTACGCATCACGATACTGATGGTGCAGCGGTGGTTGGACAAGGCTCGGTGAGGCTGACGGGAGATGTTGTTGCTGGGCGGTCGAGTACGGATGGTGCTGGCCATTGTAGGCCTGCCCGGAAGGCAGAGAGCCCCGGAAAGACATCACAGGTATAACATGGGCGCCGAGAAGACGTTGCGCAAAAACGAGCCGGAACGCGGAGATCCGGGGATTTGGAGACGTGTGGTTTCGCGACAGGTGGTGATGGTATGATAGAGGGACGAGTAGGAGAGAGGGTGAGGGCAGTCGAGATATATAATATTAGGGAATTTATTAAAGAATATTAAATCTTGGATTTCTCGATAGACAAACGATATATCAAGAACTGGATTGACGTCTTTTCGTTTCCTCCAAGATTCGCGCAGAAAAAAAAAAAGCGGGCGTGTGGTGATATGCGTTGAAATGGTTTGTCGGTTGATTTTTTTTTAACTGACAAAAAATTGTGATGATTTATTTTAGACTTTTTGGGGGGAAACGGGACTTTTTGGGATGTATTTTTTGTTCCTTCCTCTTCTTGTTGTCGTGGCTGAAAAGGTGAAAAAGTATGGCGAAGTTATGGCTGGTGACTTCTGTTCTGGTCGAGTTCGAAACGAGGAGATACATAAAAGCAAGCGAAAAAGATACAAGAGACAAGGTACATGCAAGCGCGATCTCCCGCATGACTAATCGCGGTGACTCAGCCTGGCTAGCTGACTAAGGCGGGAAGGCTTCGGCGGCTGACCTATGCTGGCGCCTCTTTTTTCCCGCTGGCGCATTTTTCGTCTCGTTAGCTGTGTGTTTTCTTTTTTCGTGCTTCTTTTGGGCGGGTATTTTTTTCTTTTGGGCGGCTGTTCTGCCTTCTTTTTTCCTTCTATCCTCTGTAATTCAATAAACCACCGAATTCCCGGGCTCCGAGTCTGGATCTCTTCTGAACTTACACTTATACCCAAATTTACACTCTTCATCGTCTCTAAATATCTTCACCCGCATTTCATGAATTTGATTTTTTTTGTTCCTGGAGTTTCTAGAACGTCTTCATTATCTATATATAGTTAATTCCTATTTAATAGCTTCTTTCTTCTACAGGTAAATACTCCTCTTCCTTTTCTTCTTCCCCCCCTCCAGTACCGTTTGTTCCTTTGTTAGTTCTCGGCGGTTGGCTGTAAAACTTACATGCCCTCTCTCTTTTCTCTCTTGACTCTGCTCTCCCCCCTTCAGCTCATGTCTTTTTAATGCCAACACCACCAGTGTCATTTCCCCATTCAGGCCTGCTTCACCCGGTGTCGCAGCCACCCTCCGATTCTCAGTCCGACTCCCAGCGTCTTTCGCAGTCGGCCTCGGGTGAGTGGTGGTCAATCAACCGAATTCTTGCTCAGCGGCTCAATCGCGGCCGTCTCGAGTACAAGGTCGATTGGGAGCGCAACCAGGAAACAGGAGAGTCGTACCCTCCAGAGTGGGTATGCGACAACCAGACTCTCCAGGTGTGTGCGCCGTTGGAACTGACTTCTCCGGTGTCTTCTACAGCTTCCTGCCCACGACGTTACTGCCAGTGCCATTGAGGAGTGGCAAGCCCTAAACCCTAAGCTACCCAAGCCCAAGCCCAAGTCACGGTCGTCTCGAGCCGCCCCAGCCTCGCGCGAGTCCTCTCCCGATCCCGATCCGGCTCTATCTCATGGAGGCTCCCGTCCTCCGTCCCGTCCACTAGCCGATCCCGACCTCTCTTCGTCCCAAGACGCTTCTTCCGGCGAGTCCCAGGGCTCCGTCTACGTCCCGTCTCAGCCGACCGTTCTCTCTCCTCCTCGCGCCGCTGCGGCCGTTGCCGTGACCTCTTCGTCTCAACAGTCCCCATTCTCGGGCTTCCTTCGTGAAGGGAACAACGTCCCCAGTCCCCAGCAACTTCTCATTGAGATTTCGGCTGGTCGTGTAGACTTTCCCATCTTCAACCCACTGCCGCCGGAAAGCCGCACTCCTCTACCCGCCTCGGCTGGTCCAGTCCAAGCAAACGTGCGCAGTCAGTCGTCGCGTGTCATTCCCGATTCCCAGGAGGACTCTGGCGACTTCAACAGTGACTTTTACGCCGACGCCGACCGTCCCGCGTTTTTCAGTCAGCCCCGGGACGACGACGACTTCATCTATAATACTGCTCCCGAAGCCAGCCATTCTCTCCTCCCATCCGATCCCGGGTACCCCGACCCATTGAGTGACTTTCTTGTTCCTAATCTCCCAGTCTCTCCGGTGCTGCCGCTCTCTCCGTTGCCAGCCCCTTCTACTCTTCAGAACTCCCATACTCCCAACTTCATCTCGCAGATCGCGTTTGAATTTCCTCCCGCCAACGTCTCGTCGCTGTCGGGAATCTCCTCTCTCATTGCCGGGTCTGCACGAAGTGGCAGCGGACCGTCCCCAGGCATTGCGGCGCATTCTCATAGCGACCCCCAACCGGGACAACGAGTGATGAGCCTCGATCACGAGTCCCTCACCCCCGATCTGAATCGCTCCGGACCTACCGGGTCAGCCGAAAACCCTTCCTCTATCGGCCCGAACGCCGGCACTGGCCCGCGACCTCCCACTAGGTTGTCGCCTTCTGACCCTCAGATCACCAACATGGAGCCTCCACAGCAGCCGGAAATGCCCGCTATTGACGATCTTCTTACTGTGCCTGCCCAGTTCCTCGGCGATGACGGTCCAGACCTTCCCCTAGCCGACGCGCCGCTCCAGCCTATTCTCGCCGATGACTCCGCCGTTCTCCCTCTCGCCTCCGACCTTACCGGCCTGGCAGCAGCAGCCGAGCCGGGAGTGGAAGCTCTCGGTGCGAGAAATATGCCCGACCCGCTCCTTCCAAGCATGTCAACCTCCTCCGCCGATGGCCCGGACGTCGTGATCCCTTCCGTAGTTCTCGACCCCGCTGAGCCCGTGGTCGAAGAAGCCGTTACAGCCACCATATCGCCGAGCGTGTTGATTCCCCCTCTTTCCAAAAGCCCCCCGCCGATGACTGTGTCTCCCTCCCAGATTACCCGCTCGGCCGAGCCGTCATTTCCTCCCCTGCCGCCGGCCCCGGACCCGGCCACCACGGCTGGGCCGAGCGAAGAGGTCCGACACGGCTCAGAGCCAGGTTCCACGGACGACTACGAAGTGACCGACAGCTCGATGAAATCCGACGAGCCAATTATCATCGGCGAGAAGTTCGTCGTCACCATCCCGTTCCTGGCGAACCAGCCCCCGCACTATCTGGACATTGTTTCGAAGTACAAGCCGCAAAACAAGGAGTTTAGTAGCATCTTCTTCAGCGAGGTGCTCGAGAGCCCCAAGCCGTCGCTAGTGCATCAGATTGATAACGAGTTTGTCGAGCTCCTGGAAATTTGCGATTTTCCCCACGAACTGTCAGCCGAGTCCGTCAGCAAATTGTCGCCTCTGTCCATGCAAAAGTATGTGGTGGACTCCAACTCCAAGTATCTGTTTGTCTACGAGTTCCTCAACGACCTGCGCAACACGAACAAGAAGGTCCTCATCGTCGCTCGGTCCCCGCGCATTATTTCCTTCCTCACCACCGTCCTCACCGTCGCCAATATCCCCGTGTCGACCGTCTCGCTCGCCGACGCCGAATCACAAGATCTACTGTCGAATCTCTCTGTCGTCCTGGCTCTCGCCGACGCAACCATCAAGGACGACGTCACCGACTTCGACGTGGTGATTGGTTTCGACTTCAAATACCAATGGTCGCCGGTGGCCAAGGCCATTGACCTCTTAGAAGCCAGCGAGAAGCCCATCCCCACGGTGTTGTCGCTCGTTATGATCTACTCGATAGAGCATCTGAGCATGTCGGTCGGCACCACGCGGACGTGGTTGGAGCGCAAAAACGCGCTGGTCTACGGCCTGGTGCAAAGTCGCCATCTGGTTTTATCTCCCGACCGGGCGTATCCGCAACCCGCCGACGTGGCCCGACATTTCTCCGAATATCTCCGGGGCGTCGCGGACGACTTCTCGTGGACGGCTGCGCAGTTTCCACAGGAATATGTGTCAGATCTGTATATCAATATCCAAAACTCGCAGAAATTGTCGCAGCTTCCCGATGGTGCCTCGACCCCATCGGAGGCGCAAGTGACGGGGAAGAAGCGCAAGCTGGTAAGTTTATCCACACTATGCTGGATTCTAATGATCAATGCTAACACGTTTCACCGGCGGATCAGGAGGATGACGGCGAGGATGTCTCGGCGAGAGTCGCCTCCAAAAAGCAGAAGCTTTTTGTTCCGGAGGATATCATCGTCGACCCCGAGCTCCACGAGTCGACCAGCCGTTTAATAAAGATGATAGGTGTTAAGAAGCTGGATGAACTTGACCTGGAGAAGAGCCGGATCGTTCGCGTGGCGGAAGACCTATTAACCGCTCTCGAAGCAAAGGTAAACAAACACATGTATACCTGTTCTGCACACTTGATGTTGGCTCTGATATGTGGATCACTGACTCGTTTTGGTATCACCAATAGAAACGCGATGACGAACGCATTCTCGCCAATGCTCACAACGATGTGTCCGGGCTAAGAGTGGCGGTCCGGAACATCGACATCGAACTGGACGGCTACAAGAAGACCACGAACGAGATGGTGCTCCACCACCGTGAAGCCATCGAGGAGCGCGGAAAGTTCCAGTACGAACGCGACGCAGTGCAAAAAGAGAATGGCAAGCTCAAGGCGCAGCTGGAAGCCGTCCAGGCCGAACTCGCCGCATCGAAGGCCCGCGAAGCCGACCTCACACACCAAGTGTCATCGCTCAAGCAGCGCCTCGAGGAGCCCCAGGACCCGGATGCGCAGTTCACGGCGATGAAGGAGAAAGCCGAGGCGGCAGAGCAAGCGACGACCGCGGCGTGTACCAAGACCGCCACGCTGGAGCGCAAGATCGCAGCGCAGAACAACGAGCTGGAGTACCACCGCAAGGTGTACCAGGACGCGTCGCGCGCCGCCAGCGACCTGGGGTCCGAGAACGCGGACCTGCGCACGCAGCTTGCGGCGAAGGAGAAGCTGGCGTCGGCCAACATCGTCGCGGTCAACGAGCTCAACGCGCAGCTGGAGCGCAGCGCGATTGCGCGCATGTCGGACGAGTTCACAGCGGTGGTGCGCGAGCGCGAGCGCGACATCGACCGGCTGCGCGACGAGCTGCGCCAGCTCAAGGCCGGGCGGCGCGACACGCGCCAGTCGAGCGTGCCGCGGAGTCCGCGCATGGGCGTCATGAGCCCGCGCCACCCCGGCGGCAGCCGCGGGAGCATGGGCGGTGGCGGCACCGGCGGGAGCCGCGCTACTAGTCCGGCGTCGGCGAATCTGCTCGATCCGGCTGGTGGCGGGCTGCAGTTCTTCGGGTCGCAGCCGGGGAACGGCCGCTGGGGGCATCTCCGCGATTAAGGCTGTTTGGGGGGGGTGGCGTGGTTTTTTTTTTCCTGTTTCTTTAACGACCCGAGTTCACGATCTCTTTTCTCTCTCTCTCTCTCTCTCTCTCTCTCTCTCTCTTCTCGTCGTTCCATTTTTCTGTGTTTCTATAGACCTGTTTGCTTGTTTACCTTTGCTTTCCTATTCCCTCTCGTCCATTTAGTTTTGCTCGTTTCTTCCTCACGCTTTTTGTTTTTGTCTTCACCGGTATGCGGCCTCGGCGTTGCTCCAAATTTTGCCAGTTCGTCGCTGTTCTTGTGGTTCCTGTTTCTCAAATTCTCTTTGCTATCTCTTTTGTGTTTATTTCGGTTTGGCGTGTATCTCTTATGCTGTCACGGCCTCCTGATACGTTCTTGAGAAGATGGAGGAGTTCCATTCTTGCTTTTTTTTTTTTGAGATCTTGTATGATTCCCCCTAAGAGATTGATCTTTAGATGCAGCGTCCGTTTGCCATAACATGTACCATGATCACTTGTGACCTCTAGAATCTCGTATGAGCAACTATCACCAAGTACAGCTTGATACACACCAGGATCCAGAACCAGCACAACCACAGCGCACAGCACAAGTGACATATATATGATGGATTAGATTGCATTATTTCAACCTACATAAACAGTTACATTTCGAGCCAGGACGCCCGGCACGATAAGCAAGGAATCTACAAGAGAAACAAACAACAACTCAAGATGTGCCTCCTTCTCCAGAAGAAATTCTCTGCCCATCTGCCTCCAATCCATTTCTCCGTGCTCGCATTTCTTTCCTCTCCGATCTTTCTCTATGTCGGGAAAACTCGCAAAAAAACAAAAAGAAATATAAGAAAAAGGTAAAATAAACAGCAACAATACAGAACAACAGCGGTAAGCAAAGGAAAGGTCGGGATTTATCTACTAAAGGCTGAATAGTGAGGGGGTGGTGAAGAGAGTAGAAGTGTGTACAGAGTCGTTCGGCGGACCTTTTGTTTCTCCTTCGGTTGGGTGGTCATATTTCCGGAGCATCGCCGGGAGACCGTAACGGGAAGAGGGTCGAATGAAAGCTGTCTCTAGAGAAGCCCGTATTGGATCGTCTTCGGAGAAGGAGATTCTTGCAAGCCCATCTCTCGGCGATGGAAAAGGTCGTATCGGGGTGAGATATAGGGAGGGTATGTTGTGTCGGTTTTGTTGGTGGATTGTTTGTTTTGTTTTGCCTGGCGGTTGTGTTTACTTCTCCTCAGGGTAGAGCTCCTCCTTCAGGACGATTCCAAGCTCCTCGCGGAGGGGCTTGAGCTCGGTGAGGTACTCCTCGTACTGGGTCTTGCTCTCAACCTTGGCCTTGATGGCTGTAGAGGGGAGGAAGATAGGACTCGAGTTAGTAATGGGCGACAGTAAGGGTAAATGTGGGATGGTAGGTAGAGGTGAAAAGCATATATGTGGAAGAGGGTGAAAGATATCCCCAAGCGGATGGAAAGAGTGATTGATAAGAGCAACAAGCTGCACGGAGCTTATGACGCAACCGCGACAAGCTCGGGAGAGGTCGTACCTTCGAAGACACGGACGGCGGTGGCAAAGTCGTTCACCCTCCGGGCAGCCTTCAGGGCAGCGGTGATAACCGACGGGGCGGGGACGAGATCGTAGGCGAAGACGTTGTTGAGATTGCGCTGGAATGGCAGGAGTGGACAATGTCAGTATGGGCATGTGGTTGGGGGGTTTTTACACCCGAAATGAAAAATCAGGCCACTTGATGATTCCGAATGGATCCGGGATCCGGAGGGTGGAGAAGGCATGAGAGGAAAACTCAAGTAACGCACCTGCAGCTCAAAAACATCTTGGACACCGTCAAACTCCTTCTCGAAGCTATAGAAGACCAAGAAAACGATGGAATTAGTCAATTGGTCCGATCTTCTCCCAATCCGGCGACTCAATGGCAGAGCAACACAAAATAGGCCCGGGTCCCGCGACAGCGCAGTTTCTATCTGCTCGATTGTGTTTATACGGATATCGGCGGTGCTTCGGATGGTCGGGACAGCATTATCTGGCGATTATAAAGCTCCCAGTAGTAGTTCGAGTATCCTCGGAGAGCCATTTAGCTCGATCGGGGGGGATGGTGTCCTGTTTCGTGGGTCGGGCTCGACGGATTGATTCCACATATCGTATCGCGGGACACGGCAGCCAACTGTGTACACATCGCCAAACGACCATGGCAACACTCACCGAGAAGTGAACTCCTCGAACGACTCGGCCTCGTGGCCGGCCGAGGCACGGACAGCCGAAGTCGAGAAAGCAGCGGCAGACCGGACAGCCTGGACACCGGACGAGCGCGCAACGAAGGGCGTGGAGCGCACCACGGGACGAGCCAAGCACCGGCCAGCAACACGAAAGACGGAGGCAGACATTGTGAGGGAGAAAACCGAGAGGGGCGACGAAGAGGAGAAGATTACAGATTGAGAAGACAGAGAGACAGAGAGAGAGAGAAAACAACCCGAAGAAGGAGAGGGGAGAGAAACAACAAGCAAACAAAGAGAGGCTGATAGATTGAGAAATTAACTGTGTATATCTTTTTCCTTCCAAGAAACAGGTACAAAAAAAGAGAGAGAAGAGAGGGAAAATTAGAGGAAATTACAACGGGCCAATGATTTCGCAGGGAGTGATTTTTCGGCCAATGCGGTTTCCAGATCTCCCGGAGTTCTTCCGGGAGGCCGAAAATGCACTACAGCGTAATGGTGGAACGATTTTGATTTAAAAGTTTTCAGCCTCCCAGGCACTGTGCGGCGACCGAATCAGCGCATTGCATTCTCAGGAACCAGAAGCATGCTCCAACCGTGGAGGAGCTACAGGAGGAACACCCGAATTTCCTTTGGGTTTCGTTTTTTGCATTGCTTTCACAACCCCCTCCGATATAGAAATTCTCGGCGTTTTCTCCATCACCGCACCACCTGTGCGGGTTTTGGTTTTTTTCCGGCGTGTCCTCGTGTCGAGATTCTTTTGAGCTCTGCCCGTCCTCGCTGACACATCGGCTGACTTAAGCCTGCCGGCAGAAAGAGTTGGCGAATAGGGAGGCTGCGAAATAACGGCGGCGTTGTCAGCCGTGGGTGACTCAGCAGGCGGGTGCTGATTGGCCAATTCGATATCCGACAGTGTCGAGTGTGCGTTATCGTATGTTCACACTCTTCACACTGTCCTTGGGTCAGCTTTCGTCGCCACATCGCATCACGACGTCGTGTTCTTGCTGGGCTTTGGCTAGTTTTCAGCTTCATTTTGTTTTGTCACGTGTCCGCAGTATCCATAGAGCCGTGTTGGTATCCCCATTGTCTGTCGTTTCCCCTAGCAGGCAACCCGAGAAGACGGTTACCTTGTTACATCGTTTGACACCCAAAACACACGGTTGGCTGCGTTCAGACCGTTTGGCCATAAGTCGGAGAGCTCGCCCGCATTTCTTCTGCCCGGGTCTCCAGCTTCAGTCCGAAAGGTTCGGGACGCGGTGCACATAAATACATTCACGTACAAGCACACCCGCAACACGCGCCGTTGCGGGCCAGCGGGAAACCAGGAACACACAACGACCGACGTACAAATCCCCCCGGGGGGCGAAAGAACCAAAAAACGAATGACGATCCTCCCCTGTTCCTGGATTCGCACAACCTTTGACATGTGAGCTTCACCACCTCAGACTCTACCGACTTTTCCGGGCACAAGTATCCACTATGTCTCGGTTCTCTACCCACTGTTCGGCTGGAGTTTTTGATCGTCTTTGATCTCTCTCTGCCGGGTTGGAGCAAGTAAAGCCCGTCGCCAGATCAGATGCTCCGGTCCGAAACCGCGGCGGTTCGCGCCCTGCCCACGCCGGCTCCGACCAAACAATTCGCCGATGCCTGTTCAGACAGATCTTGAACCAATTGATGAAACACGGCACATTGTCCATCCCTCACCAACGATTTATCGTCACCAATCTCGACATCAGTCTGGGAGCAGCGGAGTAGTGAGGGGCGGAAAATGGGGGCGATGCAGAATAAACCAGTCTCCTCCTTCAAGAAGTTCGTCACTGCCAATAAATCGAATGAAAGTGCATGAAATTCAGCATTGAGAGCCGTTCGCACAGCTTCTTCTGACCCATCAACCAAAGAAATGTAAGAATACTACACAGCCAAAAAGGAAAGGGGGAGAGGTGAAGAAACAGGAAAAAACTCCAGAGTATCATGAGGGAGCTATGTAGTCATGACAAAAAAAGACGAGAGACAAGAGAGGAAGAAGAGAAGGACGAGTGAAGAGAGAAAAGGGAAGTTCGGAAGCAGCCGTGGATCCCATCAACGTTGCATAAACGAGAAGCCCAGATTTCAACAGCAAAACAACAAAAAACAGGAATGACAAAAGGGAAAGATGCCTCCTTAGAGAGAAGAGAAAGAGTATTGCACTGTTGCTGATAACCCACAGGGTAGAACAGTTCCTGGAAGAAGAAAAAAAGAAAAACGCCGAAAAGAACACATGCCGAGAGAGGGAGGACGGAAGACAAGACACGGACGGGCACAAACTCATACCGCCGGAACACCGAAATTCCCCGTCTCCCGCCTCCCGGTTCCAGAAACCCCGTTTGAAAAGAAGAAAAGCACACTTAACCCCCAAACCCCCAAACCCTTGCCGCGTCCCTTTAGTACCCGTCCTCGTCCGTCCACTCACTGCCCGATACTATCCGGTTGCCCTCATGGTCAACCGCATACCCCCGCGACTGCGCCGCCGGCGGCATGCCCCGCTGCCGCTTCGCCTGGCTCGCGTGCAGCCCGTGGCCGCCGCTATCCGGCTCGTACCGCTTCGCACCACCGTGTGCGCCCGCGGCCGCGGCCGCCCGCGCTGCCCGCAGCTTCGCGTAGTAGGTGTCGGTGGCATCGGCCTCCGGCTCCGAGTTGTCGTCGTACGTCTCCCAGTTCTCCGACCCGGAGATGTGCGTCGACGTGTTCGACACCTGCCGGGGCGGCTGGCCCGGCCCCGACGCCGCCGCAGCGCCGACTCCCGTGCCGCCAACGCCGGATTGGCCGTACGCGCCGGTGAGGTACCGCGGGTCGGCATACGAGAACTGCGACAGGTTCGACAGGTTCGAGTCGGATCGCCCGCCGTGTTGTTGGTGGTGGCCCATGTCGCGGTCGTCGTACACGTCCTCCGGCTCGATGCCCCGCACAACCGAGCCCACCCCGCCGCCGCTATTGTACTGCTTGTGGTGCACAGGCGTTTCAAATTGCGACGGCACCAGCTGGCGCATCTTGGGCGGCGGCGCCAACATCGTGGCTGGGCCCCGGCGTAGCGTTCCGCCGCCTTCGTGTGCCGCCCGCGACTCGGGCCGTGGCCGTTCGGGAGAGTTGTTGCCTTGCTTGAGGTTCGAGAGTGGGGCGCGCGCAGGGATCCGCGATGGGCTGCCGTTAACGGCCGTGCCCTTGGAGATGGTGTTGGTGTTGCTGGCGTGGTTCTGGTTCATGGTGTGGGCGGCTTGTGCAGCCTGGCCCCGGCGGATAGTGCCACCGGCTTGAGGGCCGGGGGTCTTGTTCATGGCCCGCGATGGCGGAACCACACTGCCGGGAGCCTTGGTGGTGGTGCTGTTGGCGCGGCTCATAGTGCCTGTGGCGGAAGCCTTTGGCATCTTAAGTCCAGAAGGAGCTGGCCCCGCAGGCGTCTTCGACCGCGGTCCCGGAGTGGGCTTGGCCGCCTCTTCCGCATCGATAATGTTGTCCAGATACCGCTCACCATGAATAAGGAACGGACGACCGTACTCATCCTCCCATTGCTCAAGCACCTTCCGTAGCTCGGCGGTGATCTTGGGCAGTTCCTTGGTGATCCGCTTGCGCATCTTCTCCTCGCGGAGCAGCTTGCCGGGGTCCCGGCGCTCGCCCTTCTGGCCACGCAGCATCAACCGCGAAGCATCCTGGCTGGATGCTTGCAGTTCCTCACGCTGGGTAATCAGGTCTCGGTGCTTCTCTACCATGGCAATGGTTGGCGCCCGCTGCTCAAACATAGCTTCGAGTCGCGAAATCTCCCGTTCGTGTGCCTCGAGGAGAGCGTCGCTGTATACATCGGAGAAGGCAGGTGTGAACTCCAGCATCTCATCCTCCGAGAAGTACAGCGTGTCCCACAGCTCCTGTAGCTTGCACCGGGCATCCTCGACGAAGAGGTGCAGGTTCTGGCGCTTCAGCTCGTTGAGCCGTTGCAGCTCATCCTCAAACTGGTTGATCTGGCGAACACCACAGCCACGGTTAGAGCTGAGGAAGGCCTTGCGGTCGCTATCCTCCACACCAAGCTTGACCCACAGCGCCTCAACAGCCGCCTTCAGCTCCTTAAGTCGTCGTTCGCGGTTCTTTTTCTCGTCGGACAGCTTGTCGCGCCGGGCACGGAGGCGGGCAATGTCTTCTTCATGGAGACCTAGTTGCTCGGGGGATTCCTTGTAGTACTTGACGATCGCGCCGTCGGTCTGCGCCTGGGGAGTTCCGAGCTCGGCCCAGAGTTGGATGATGTGCTCGCAAAGCGCCCGGACATTGGCAATCCGGCGGGAGTACTCGTCGTACACGCGGGTAAATTCGGTATCGAGAACGTCGAAGTAGGCGGACGAGAGATCGAAGGCAATAGGGATGGACTGGTTCGGTCCAACTGGCGGCAGAGGGATCTTGACGAACGACGATTCCAGATGCGACGAGTAGGACTGGAGCGCATCAACAAGCTCTATTGTAGCAGATGGCAAATTGTTTAGCACCACGCCTCCAGGGTCGGGCGATCATACGGCACAGCAAAACTCACTCTTGACTTGTTCCCACCGCTCCTTGTGCACCCGGCTGATCTGGGCGTGCTTTTCTCGTAGCACTTGTAGACACCGTGTCAACGGATATGTGATCTTCAGCGACTCGTCTGAAGTCCGAGATGATCTGGAGTTGTCGAGAGAAGTCTCCATCTGGCGAATGGCCGATACTATCCGTTGGGCCTCATCGATCAGATCTTTCTTCTCCGACGCAACTTGCCGGACTTGGCTGTTTAGGGTTTCGGAAAGGGCTTCGAACAGCTAGTAAAATCCGGTAAGGGTGTGTTGTCAGTTCATCTGTGAGGCCTGTCTATAGCAAGTCGTAGTGCTGATAACCCACCTCGGTCTCTCGCCGTTCGCGTTCATGGTTGGGCACTCCAATCTCGTCAAACATGCCCTGAAGCTGGCCGATGATGTTATTCACCTGTTGAGACAGGTAGCTAGCATCCATAGCGACAGCTTTCGGGGCCATGCAGGCAAAGATCAAGATAATGAGTGCAAGGTGGAGAGATTGTGTATGGCTGAATGGTGACGATCGATCTGTCGTCACTCAGCCCTATTGGGGGGAGGAGTTGTTTTGGTGAAGCTTTCGGTGCGTTCTCTGGAGAGTGGAGAGGCCACAAAACAAATCGTGACCGTGTTGTTGTTTCTCGCTATTCGCAGCCGTTTGGCGTTTGCATCGCTTGTCGTCCAGCCAGATGTAAACACACAAGCCCTCACAGCGTGGGTCGTTGAAAGGGAATGGGTGAGGCAGGGGAGAAACCGGCGGAACAGAAACGTAGAGAGGAGACCCTTCCTAGGGATGGATTGAGAGAGACCGGACTGGACACCGGAGAAGTGAAGACAAAAGTGGGAGGGGAGGTCTCGCGAGAATAGAAGAGAGAGAAAAGGAAAGAGAATGCTTGTTGTGCAAACCACAGCGACAGTAGAGGAAGAGAAGAAAGCGGAAGAAGGAAAAACGAATGAGAGCAGGGCGTGTATCAGTTTAGATCTCAAGCTTTGAGCAAGAGTTTGCGCGGTCTAACGGTGGTGATGATCATCGGGAGTTTGTTCTTTTTAGGTGTGGGTGGTCTCGTTAATTAACATATACAACAAGCGTTGGAACAAACATAAACGCTGATAATATTCGGCGTGTATTATTATTTACTTATCGCAGAAAACCGCGATTATACTGTACTTTGTTTGGCCTGTTGCCGTGGAAACCCGGTTTCACCATCCTGCGGCATGGTAGTCCGTGATTGGCTGGCGGCGTTTGTCCGGTTAGTCATCTGCAGCGACCCAGTTTTCGTTTAAGCGAGGAACTGCCGGGAACAGGGGACTTTACCCAGAGTCTTGCCGATATAAGCGCTAGGCTTGATTGGGTTATAGCCGCTCCAGCGCGCGCCTCAAACCGAAAAAATGCAACAATTTTTGGGCTCTTTCCTTTTGTCTGCCTTGGGGGGGAAGCATGTAAGTCACTTCGTACCGTTTCTTCTTTTCCTTGTATCGCCTCGTCATTCCTCTCTTCATTCTTGTTTCCCACTTCGTCCGTTGTGTTCCAGCATTTCTTCCGTTCCTCGTCTTGTGTGTGCATTTCTTGCCAGCCCCAAGCCGTTCTTTTTTGGACTGTATATTTTCGTGTAGTGTTTTTCATCTGAGCATTCTTTTTTACTTGATCTTGCCGCATGTTATAGTCTCTGTCTCGCCGGTATTCTTTTTCTTCATCTCTTCGCAAACCCCTGTTTCTTCCAGCCGATCTTCCCACGCGACACGAGCTTCACTCTCGGCCCCTCCCTTTCTGCGTCTCTTTGTGCCTTCTTTGTATCTATTATCGCCATCGCAAGTCCGTTCCGATCATTCTGCATCTCGCCGAAGCACCGTTCTACCATCCAGTACATCATAGTTCCAACTACTGCGTTTGCTTCCCCCTCCAATCTCCCCCTGCCGTTGTGCGACCCCCCACCGGCCACGCACATATTCCAGCGTATCGTCCAGAGCAACCCGTTCCGAGATATCCAGCCATGTCCCTTCTGCGCAGCAAAACCAAGTTCAAGGTCGAGCCGCCCAAGATCCGCATCGAGAAGGTCGCCGTCGAGCCGAAGCCCAAGCCCAAGCCGAAACCCCAACTGTCCGGCTCCGCCCGCGCCTCGCCCGCCCCGTCCAGCGCATCCAAGCGCTCCCGCCTCGACGCCCCCCATCGCTCCGGCTCATCGCGCACATCGCCGCTCCCCAACTCCTCTGCGCGTGCCTCCCCCCGCCCCCTCGCCGTCCTCACTTCATCCCACCATGACCTCGACCGCAAGCGCAAGTCCTCTAGCATCAGCTCCAGCCGCGGCCGGTCGCCTGCGGTCGCAGCCGGCAGCCGCGTCGAGTTCGGCTCCGACTCGGACGACTCGGACGATGAGGATTGGGTCAGCGCTATCGATGCGCGCAAGCGCATGCGCCGCGGGCTGTCCGAGAGCCGGCAGACCGATCTGTCGCGGACGCTGCCCAACGCCTCGATGTACAACCCGGATAAGCCGCACAATCTACGCAATTTGATACATGCCGCCGATCTGGCCTCGTTGCAGTTGAAGTGCGTCCCGGTAATGGGCGCGTCAGAGGCTGAGGTGGCGGTGAAATTACAATACCCCAGTCTCTGTCAACCAGAACGGTAGGTTTTGCGCATCCTGCAGTCTGCCCTTTTTCACTCATTTCCCGGGGAAGATTTCCTTGCTGACTGATTTGTAATGCGCTCGCTATGTATAGGTATGAGCTCGTCTGGGGCAAAGACAAGATCGACGCCGTCCAGAGCATCATAGACGTTGTCCGCAACGTAGCCGAAACCTATCTGACCGACGACCAAGCCAAACCCTTCATTGACGACAACAACGGCCTTGTGCGGCGTCTCGTGAAATCGTCGAACCAGAAAATCCAAGACCTCGCCGGGTTCAAAGCCGCGCTCTCCGAGTACAACAGCCGCCTGATCCGCCTGGTGAAGGACGGCACCATCCTCAAGAACCTCTCGGCCAAGCACGAGCTGCCCCGCACCCTGACCGCCTTCATCCTGGCGCAGGTGTACGACCGCACGGTCGCGCCCAAGGTCGAGCTCCTGGCCAAGTACGAGAACGGCACCGACAACGTGTACGGCGAACTGCTGCAGCCGTTCATCTCCGATGTGCTGGTCGACCGGCTGCACATGACGTCCGACCAGGTGTTCGTCGACTTCGGCTCCGGCGTCGGCAACGTGGTGATCCAGGCCGCGCTGGAGGTCGGCTGCGAGAGCTGGGGCTGCGAGATGATGGAGAACGCCTGCAACCTCGCCGATGCCCAGCTGCACGAGTTCCGCGCCCGCTGCAAGCTGTGGGGCGTGAAGCCCGGCGCGGTGCGTCTCGAGCGCGGCGACTTCCGTAAGAACGCCGCCATCTCCGACGTGCTCAAGCGCGCCGACGTCATCCTCGTCAACAACCAGGCCTTCACATCCGTGCTCAACGACGACCTCGTGCGCATGTTCCTCGATCTCAAGTCCGGCTGCAAGATCGTCTCGCTCAAGTCGTTCGTACACGACCACAAGAGCGCCATCTACAACGTCAACGATGTTGGCAGCACCATTCTGGATGTTGAGGACTTGACGTACCCGCAGGGTTACGTCAGTTGGACAAATGCCGGCGGCACGTATTGCATCTCGACTCGTCGCTAGCTGGTTTGGCCAGTCGTTCTGGTAACGGTGGCCTGCATCAGAACTTTATTTCTTGTTGCCTGCATTAGTTAGCTTTGCAAGTTTTTCCCATGGCCATCCAGCAACTGCATCATTAGCTGCATAGCTTTTTTTGGTTTTCCTTTTGTTCCTTGTTTTTCTCCTTCTCTTCATTCGTCTGGGAAGGGCGGTCATAGAATTGAGTTTTAAGGGGGGGGATATCCAGACTTCCCAGTCTTTTGGTGCTTAAGGTTTAAAGCGATCATTGGGGTGGTATAAGGGAGGCGCAAGCCGTTACCTTTTTGTTTTCAGTTCATTTTTGCCGTGCTTGGTTATGCCTTGTCAAGATGCAGTCAGGTGTGAATACACGTTTTGTTAATCGTGTAAAGCAGAGTCCGTTGTAAATGTGAACTGTCCCATAGATCGTGGATCGCAAAACTCAGTGGCCAGGTTGTGTGAGGGGGGTAGTGTGTAGTCCTGAGGTCGTCTACCGTCCTTTATCGATGTACGGCTCGTTCGCGAGATTCATGGCATCGACTTCTTGCGCCTTCTTGCGCAGCCAGCGCTCGATCAGCTGTTTGTTCTCGCCCTTGACCTTGTCGCGCTCCTTCTCGGCGAAATTCAGCTGAAGGTTGAGAGCGATCATCTCGTCTTGCACGTTCTGGAGAGCAGACAGAGGACAGTTAGTATCACAAATAGCCCACAGAGAAGATACCACCCTCATAGGCACAAAAGAGAAAGAGAAAAAGAAGGAAGGTCGCTTACGTCAAGCAACCGCCTCTTCTCGCGCAACTCATGTTCCAGATCCCGGTTCTTGGTCCTCGCCGCCGCCGATTCCGCCGTAAGCTCGCGGATAGAGCGTGCCTGGGTCCTGGCCAGACTCCGCAGTTTCTCCGTCTCGGTCTCGGCGGCCAGCAGGCGGGCCTCGAAGGCGTGTTTTGCGCGCAGCGCCTCGGCGAGCTCGGTGCGCAGCTGCGCCGTCGCGGCTGAGTCGGACGGGGGTGTAGCCGCCGGTGCAGGCATGCCGCGTTTCGGAGGGTCGCGCACAGCCAGTTTTTGCAGAGGAATATCGAGGGCGTCCTTCTCGGCTTCGAGGACAGAGATACGGTCGAGGAGCGAAGAGCCTGGTAACGAGGGACGAAACGTTAAAGGTGTCCAAGATCCCCCCTCATGGCTCCCTCGGCGGGGCAGAGCTTCACAACGACAGCATTATTAAGGCAGAAGACGGTGCGCTTACAGGTTTGAACCAGCTCAAGGCTCACTTGGTTCCCGTAGTCGGCCTCTTGCAGGGCCTCCAGGTACTCCTCTCTCCAGGATGCCATAGCTCTAGCAGTCCCTGTCAGGTGTTAAAGTGGGAGGGTAGAAATGCCAAAAGGAGGGCCAGACAAAGTATTCCAGACTGAGATGATGTCCGACCAGAGAGAAAACGAGCAGAAACAGAAGCACAGAAGTTCAGGCAAATATCCGTCAAGTTCCAAGGATGCAAGTATAGGTCAAGATATCTAAGGGGGAGAGAGACTGAATCAAGGCTGTCGCCTAAAAGCGGGAAGCTTTTTTGATCTGGCAATAAAAATGTCCCCCCACGTCAGTGCGTAATGAATGAATGATGATGGGCCCAGGATCTCTAGATTGCAACCCTAAAAGTCCAATCCAATTGTTTCGTAACTGAACGCAAAAGAGAAGAGGCGAAGCAGTATGAGTGAACAGATCAAACAACCTCAGATTAGCTTCTTGAGAAAAAAATGAGAAACAAGAAACTCCAAGACCTGAAGCTCAACCAGGTGCTTAGAAAATCGAAACGTACTCGGTATGCCGGGGTTTAGCCGGCGCTTAAACAAGCGATGAAGAGCTTCTAAAAAATGCGGCAACAAAGAGGTATATGTCCAACTCTAACAACTGTAGGTGATTTTATAGTTTCTCGGTGTAGTTAGGCTTTGAAAGGCTTGGACTTCCTACTATTTCATTGTGTGATGGGAAATCAAGCATTAAACCAGAGCTATTGATGGCTTCCTAACACTTTGAAATCTGGGGATATAAATATGAATTAATTAACTATTAAAAAGTGTCTCTTAAAATTACATTCTTTGGTATTGTTGGGCATTTATTTCACTCATTTCACATCATAGTCTCTTCTATAAGAGCACTGCTCCATCACTCATCCAGCTTCGCCACCTGATCCCCAGCATCACGGAACATCAGTTCGATGCCTCTCATCTCCGACACCATATTCTCATCTAGCGTGTAAGTATCGCCGACAGTAGACCAGGACAGCTTCTGTTCACTGCTACCCTCGCCTCCATCGCCGAGCCCATTATGGTGCCACGCTCTCTTATTCGGCACGACAGCCAGGAGTGGGCTCCGAGGTGCGGGAGCCGGGGGGAGCTGGACGGGCTCGGGCAGGTCCCAGAGAACAGACCGCTCGAAATCAGTGAGCATCACGGTCCCACCGTCTGCATCCACCGATATGTTAGTTGAGGCGTCGCACATCCGTGTGCGGGACTCCCAGCCGATTAATCGCCAGCAATGACTGCCGGGCAGCAGCTCCGAGGGCCTTTGAAGCACGGGCACTATACATATTAGTCCTACTGTACGACATCAAGGTCGTGTACACAATGTACACACTGTATGTGTAGAGGAACACGCGATCAAGTTCTCGAAGATCAGCCGAGCCCAGGTGGACCGGCACATTTACACCTTGGACGGGTCGCAGACGGTCATAAACAGCCGCCTCATGGTCCAAGTCAGGCATGAACGCTCTGACGGTACCCTTGGCAACCAAGAATCGCGATATTTCAGCAAAGTGACTTGAAACAGTACTTCCCGAGCACCCCCCTTGCACATTACGGTGATGCCGTTGTTCAGGGTCTGCTTCATCTGCTCCGACAGAAGAGTAAGCCACGAATCATGGTCCACAGGATGGAGACGCCGAAGCCGATGTATGGCATCAGTGCAGGGCATGATTTTTGGTCGGAGCGGCGATCGATCCCGTGGAGGTCAGGTGGGGATTCTGCTGGACTTTGAAGCTGGCGTACAGGTCGTGGTATCGTTAGATGAATTCTTTCAGTGTTGTTGGTCGCAGTTGATGCTAGAGAACATCGACCCGTTGGCAATCCGGCTTCGAACCGTTGGCGTTCGGCTTCTGCGTGTTAGCGTTCGGTTTCTGCGCGCTGGCGTTCAGCTTCAACTTCCGCCTCCAGCCGCCGAATAACAGCCAGATAGTTCTCAGGGTTAGCGTCTTGGGACATGTCCTTGATCTGGTGATGATGGCACTGGTTGGACAATGAATGCTGTCGAGTTTGGTTGGAAAAGGAGAAAAAGCGGTGGCATTATTGTCTGCCTCAATTAAGTGGTTGTAACGGCCCCACAGGAGTGGTGTCAACAAACACCCTGTCCCAATTTGGTCGTAGCTTGTACGAATTTTGCTCCTCGAATCGGCACCTACCGGGACCTTGCCAGGCAAGCTTCACTTCCTGCCGCGCAACTAATCGCCGTCGTCATTTGCTTCAACTTCACTCCATTAATCCATCCCGTCTTTTTTATATCAGCGACCACTTCCGCTCTTCAACTCATCGCCGTCACCCCACGCGGATCTTAACTACCTCACCTTTTGCACTCTGAGGCTCTCTATATTCTCTCGCCCCTCGTCTCCCTGAAATGCGGTGAAATTCACCATGGACCAAGCTCATCCCCGGACAAGCTGGGAACGCCTCGGCGACCGGTGGTACCGCAAGATTCCGCTCTACACCGAGATATTCGATATTGATCTCGATCTGGACAGCTGTATATTGGCCGCTGCCCCGTTCGGAGGCGCTATTGGTCCGTTCATGCTCTCTATCGATCTCCATCTCTCTTGGAGCCGCACAGACAGCTAACAAATGACACCCCAAACAGCTCTCTGGAAGGAAGACTACAAGCTCCAGGCTTTCCATGCTGGTAAATCGTCAAAGCCTAGTATAGACGTGTACAGCTTTGCCGGGAAATTGCTGCGACAGATCCCCTGGGAGAGCAAGATCTCTATCAAGGGTCTGGGTTGGTCGGACGAGGAGCTGTTGCTTGTCGTGCTTGCCGATGGCACCGTCCGATTCTACGATCATGAGGGAGAGTTTACGCAGTTCTCGCTGGGCCATGGGGCTGACAACTATGGCGTAGAGTCTTGCAGGTAAAGAGTACCGATGGTTTCCTTAAGAAGAACTAGTACAACGAGTATCTTCACCCTCCATCTCTGATCAATCACTAACTCATCCCCTCTAGGTTCTATGGTCAAGGAATGGTTGCTCTGTTGGGGAACAACGCGCTTGTCACCGTTCCGTCGTATATGGAGCCGCGGCCCCGACTATTAGCATCAGCGCCCGAGGGTGAGGTCCATTCCTGGGCCATCATTCCGCCCAGCTATGCGCTCTCGAGGTCGGTGGAAGTGTTACTTAGCATCGACAAGACCGTGTATGTTGTCGACGCCACCGACTGTGACGATCGCTTCCTCGACATTGGTCCGTTCAGCCACATCAGCGTGTCTCCAGACGGCCGGCGCATCGCCCTCTACACCATGGAGGGTGTGGCACACGTCATCTCTAGTGACTTCCAGGAGCGGTTTGTCGAGCACCAGTCAAACTCCAAAATCCCCCCCAAACATGTGGAGTGGGCTGGTAGCGATGCTATCGTGGCCTGGGAGGACGAGGTACATCTGATTGGCGCCGGCGACACGTCGATATCGTACATGTATGACACAAACAGAGTACATGTGTTCTCAGGTTAGAATCCCCCCCNNTCCCTTTACCACATGCGATTTGCGTCCAATAACTGCTCCGGAATCAAACTTCCCAATGGTCATTTACACGTCGTGCTGACTCCTTCTCCTTCGGATTCTTAGATTATGACGGTGCCATCGTCCTGACCAACTCGGACTGTGACTTCATTCAAGAAGTCCCTGCCGATACCTACCAAGTGTTTGGCCATTCTGCCGTGTCATCACCGTCGTCGATTCTGCTTGATGCTGTGGCACAGTTGGAGCTGCAGTCCCCGAAAGCCGATGATTACATCCAGCTTATCAAGGACAACTTGACCGAGGCCGTCAATACCTGTGTAAGTCGCTCGTTTGTTTTAGCGTGTGGTCACAGATCCAAGGAGCTGACAGAGGTCATCCCAACAGGTGAACGCTGCTGGCCGGGAGTTCAATGTCCACTGGCAGAAGCAGCTCCTGAAAGCTGCGTCATTCGGAAAGTCCGTTCTCGATTTGTACAACAGCGACGACTTTGTTGATATGTGCGAAACCTTGCGTGTGCTCAATGCGGTGCGATTCTTTGAAATCGGCATGCCGCTGTCGTACGACCAATTCATCCGCCTGACACCCGAGAGACTCATCCAGCGCCTGCTCAACCGCCACGAGTACCTCTTAGCTCTACGCATAGCCGAGTACCTCCGGCTGCCGACCGACCGCATATACGTGCACTGGGCAACAGCCAAGGTCAAGCTTGGGTCCGAAGATGACGACACCGTGTGCCGGCTCGTGGTCGACAAGCTCGGCGGCAAGCCCGGGATTTCGTTTGAGGAAATTGCCCGTGCCGCCTACGACGAAGGCCGTGGACGCCTTGCCACGCAGCTCCTGAACCACGAACCACGGGGTGGCCGCCAGGTCCCCCTCCTGCTCGACATGGAAGAGGACGAGCTGGCGCTGGACAAGGCGGTGGAAAGCGGCGACACCGACCTCGTGATGTTCGTGATTCTGCAGCTCAAGAAGAAGATGCCCCTCGCCGGCTTCTTCCGCGCCATCAGCGCCCGCCCGGTCGCCACAGCGCTCGTCGAGTCCGCGGCGCTGGCGGCGGGCGACAACGCGCTGCTCAAGGACCTGTACTACCAGGACGACCGGCGGGCGGACGGGGCGGCGGTGTTTGTGCGCGAGTCGCTGGTGCAGCCGGACGCGCGCACGGCGACCGACAAGCTCGCGCTGGCGGCGAAGCTGCTCGCGGACTCCAAGGACGCCACGCCGACGCTGGTGGCCATGCGCGAGGCGGCGCTGCTGCTGCGCGCGCAGGAGGCGCTCGACCGCGACCTGACCGACTCGTTCACCGGGCTCAGCATCAACGAGACCATGTTCAAGCTCGTCCGGCTGGGGTACCAGGGCAAGGCCAAGAAGCTGCAGAACGACTTCAAGGTGCCCGACAAGGTTGCCTGGTGGATCCGGTAAGTTTCTTTTGCGTGTGCATGGCCTGATGGTTCCCTCCTCCCTCCTCCCTCCCCTGGGCACTCCAGATGAAGACACCCCGCTAACCAACCGGCTACTTGCCTTTTCTAAGTCTCCGTGCGTTGGTGGCCAAGCGTGATTGGGATGAGATCACCGAGATCGGCAAGGCGAAGAAAAGCCCGATCGGGTGGGAGGTAAGCGGCCATTTTTTTACATGTTTGCCTGCTGTGCTCCGGACGGTTATATCCGCCGCCACCGCAGTTCTCGCTCAAAAAATAATGTTCCCCCCCCCCTAAACAGGAGACTGAAGTCATAACTAACAGCCCAAACCCAGCCATTCTTCAACCTCACCCTGCAAGCCGGCAACCCGCGGCTCGCCTCCACGTTCGTCAGCAAGTGCAACAAGGTCGACGCCGCCGAACACATCACCATGTACGAGAAGTGCGGCATGCGCGTCAAGGCCGCCGAGGAGGCGGTGCGGCTGCGCGACGCCACGACGTACATGCGGCTCCTCGAGGCCGCGGGTAAAGGGACGCCGGAGGGACGCGATATTGAGCGGTTGGGCAGCACGGTGTTCAAGATGTCGTGAGCTGGGACTCTTTTGTCTGTCATGTGTGGTGTTTAGGGTTAGGGTTGGTGCTTTTGATATCTGGCAGTGTTGAGTTGATTGGCCTCGGCGGATTTAAAATGCTTCATCACCATCACCATCACCGGCCCCGTTCTGTATCATATGTGAAGAACACGCCACTTCTCGGCGTGAAATCCTAAATTCCTCGTGCCACGAAAGAATGGCATCCCGATGAACACCAAGCCGAAAATTTAAAAACCCTAAAGCACCGTATGAGCCTCACAAGGTGTCAACTAAATCCGGCGCGGCGTGGTTAAAAAAATAATAAAAATAATAAAAAAAGGGACTGAAAGAAAAAAAGAAACGTACATCGGGATGCAGCCGAAACAATGGCATGATGCATGACGGATCATGAAAAAGAACAGGCTCGGCACGCCCACACACATTAAAAAGAATCAAAATTCTATTATTACTGGGTCCCCGGGGGAAAAGACACTGACAGTCGTCCTATATGTCCAGACGGGTCGAGATTGCGTGAAAGAGAGGGCTGACAGATGGACATTGGGGCACAAAAATTGGGTGTTCAAGCCTCTAGGGCAGTCGAACGACGTCTTGAGTCTGACGATGGCGAATCTGACCATTTTTTTTTCTTCGATGCGATCCCGTCCCACGGAGGTCGGATATCGGTGCCGGTTGGTCTGGCCTGTCTGGATCGCGGCGGGCGGGTTTTTGCGGTGACGTCAAACGACGCAGCGAGGATCCGCGCGAATGTTACGAGGGGACACCAGTCTCACTGCGCCGGGCGACCACCGGTGTACGCTGAGCCCCAGTATGTACAGTACTTCTGGTGCTGACTCGTTTGTTCTTCTTGATTCTCATGTTGTTTTGAGGCCTTTGTCGCTGTATCCGCTGAACAGTGTCTTTTCTCTGTCTTGGCGATACTTTGCTCATTGGCCACGCGATGAGATTTCCCAGTTTCTCTGTATGCACATACACTGTACTGAACTCGTGCACCTTAGAGAAGGAGGGGTGGTGAGGGGTCTCGTGATGCTGGACACACGAGGTGTGTAGGATTGCTTGCCCATAACTCCCAATTTCCGTGCATGTTCGAGACGGAGCCCCGCGTGTTGCATTGCGTTCAGTTGGTATGAGCGGTGCGTGGGAAAAAGTACTGTCCACCTTTGATAAGGTATTGTCCAGTACATACAAGCACGTATTACAGAGAGGAGAGCTCCCGTGCATGTTGCGGAGGGGAAACCACCGGCACATCCCGGGTATTTTTCTCTCTTGGAGGATGGCCGGGCAGGACTTGGAGTAGGACGGTGTGTGTGTGTGTGTGCAAGCCTGCAAGGGAAGCGGCATTGACGAGGGCAGTGTAATTACTGGTGGTATGCGAAGGCCCTGTTCGATGAAAATTCCACCATATGCTTGCGCTGTGTGTGCTTTGGGGGGATCTGCATGACATAGCCTGTGGTCCGGAGGCCATCATCAACAAAAAAAAGATACTGTGCATAAAAGAACTTGGGGCGTATTCCGTAGTGGTTAGTCGACGGGCAACTTCAAACCCCGTGACGTGAGGTGGTGATGTCGTGAGGACTGAGGGAATGACCAACACCCTGGCACTTGATAACAAATTAAGCACCAGCGAGTGGCAGAGACACAACCACACCCAAGACAGTGGATCTGCGAACCCGGTCCACCAGCCAGACGACAAAGACACACACGGCAAGGGGGTAGAGAGAGAACAAGGAGCGAAACCAAAATACGCAATCACATGGGGGCGGCCGGTGGCAGCGGTGAGCAGATTCTGGGGATTCGGTCGTGGTCAGATAACGCTGATCTTTTGAGATGAAGACAGATCCGCACAAGCCCGTCTCTGTTTACATCCTAACCCGTAGCATGGAGCTTGAACTTTGTGTTTGTGCAAAAGGAGATGTTCCGGAGGCTCAGACGTCCCAGGGACACCAGGGAAACAACACGTTAGTTCCCTGAACTAGTCCTGTTGATATTCTTTATCAAATTGCGGCTGGAAACCGTGGACATGGGGGGTTGGAAGCCTGTTCACATGCTCCCGCACAGAACTGACGATGTCCTTCCTTGACTGTGACTGACAGCACTTTGTCAACAAGCACGTATAGGCAGCTAAGACTGCTATGGGATCGTGGGCTGTAGTGACCACTTTATCTCGTGCTGTGATAAGCTGTGATAATCTCATAGCAGTGTTGTGCCTCCCGGCTGCGTTTGACTGGCACTGCCAAGTTGTCGAGGGGTTATTCGCATATGTGCTGGGGCAGGGTGGAGTGTGACAGGCCTTTTTTGCTTTCTTTCTTTTTTCCCTGCATTCCAGAGTTAAACTGGCCTGCACCGCGAAATCCAGTTCTGGGTCAGCCGTGATTCCTTCAACAGGCAGAACTGCCAAATGCAGCAAGCAGAACAGGAAAAAGAGAACCGACACACAGTGGCTCGTGAGGAGGCAAAATACTGGAATGTTGAGATGGGTGATTCTTGATACCTGAGGCAAACGGCCTGGTGGCGGCCATCTTCTCCCCCTCCCTCCCTCTCACGAAAGGCGTCCAATATTGGGTGCAGGTGTCCGTGCAGGGACCATCTTTCGGGGCCATGTGTAGCGAGGTTGGGGGAGGGACGAGATCAATCCACTTTGGTCAGTGGTCACTCACTACCCGCTGGTGTCAGCTTGTAATATGGGCCTGAACCAGAACCAGGCTTCAACGGATCCTGGGACTGGACTCTCAGGTCTCAAGTATGGATTGACCCTGTGTTCCTGTTTGTGTGAAAAGGCGGGAATAAAGGAAAGGAAAGGAACGGAAAGGAAAAGAAAAGCCAGTTCCTGTGGGTGAGGTTGGGGCGTGGATTCTGGTCCTGTGGCGAGCTTCCTGCTCCTGTCTGGCTTGTTTGACTGGGGCTGATGGCGAAGGATTGGAGAGTCTGCCCGCAGCCAACCGTGGACCGGCCAGCTTGCTCGGAGATCACTGCCGTCGATCTCCTGGGGACCGTTCGCATTCTTTCCGCGTTGGCGTCGAGAGCAGGCGATATCTGCAGGGAGGAGGAGACACACAGTAGATGGGGACGAATCCAGGCGTCGATTCCTCATTCACCGAGAAAAAAACAGGCGAGGGTTTCCAGTTATTTCTTGCAGAGTGAACACTGAGGTGGCGGTTTATGGGAGGCGGATTGGTTGGAGATATCTGCGAGTGGGATTTTACGTGATGCGGAGACATATGTGATGGAATCAAGGAAAGGTCTTCTCTTGAATCCAAACCGCATAATGCATAAGAAAAGACGGATTGGACCACTGGTATTCACCAAAGGGGGGTTGTGCAGCTAGGCAGTATATGTATTTAGTAAATTAGACATCCCGTGCCCTCTGCATTTATACAGAGCGGGCAAGTCCGGATAGACGCATAACAACGGGTCGCTCCTTCCCAAATCCAACAAGGCTGAGGAACAGAGAGTACCTGACTGTCGATCGCCCGTTACTCGACATAATTTAGAACGACCTACACGAGGCTAAAGAACGCCGAGGAGGGGCAGCAGGGTTTGTGTGTGACTTGACCAAAGACACAGCTGTGTGCTCTTCGACTATCAGCACAGAGAACGACTTACCGAAGGACCTCCGTGGCTTGCTGGGACTTTTCTTCCTGATTGAAGCAAGCTGTCGCCGCCACTAAAGTAACAAATTCGACGCCGATACCGTCATGGTGTTTCTCGATCAAGCACAACTCGGCGATGGTTTTGTCTTGCATCTGCTGCTGGCTGGCTGGCTGAGTGAGCGAGTTTAATCTCTCTTCCTCTCTCCGGGGGGGCCTTTAGAGCCTGGCTGTCCAAGTTTGGCCACGCATATTCATTCTCCAGGGCAGAGCAGATGTTAATCTTGATGTGCCTTTGTCGTGATTGACAGCAGAAAAAAGGGCTCAGTTTAGCCACAGCTTGTTCTTAATCTTATCATCCCTCTCTCGCCATCTCTCGTTTTCTCTCTCTGCCTCTCCCTTCTTGCCTTCCATCTGCGCTCCGATTCCAGATTTGTGTCCGCCCTCTATCCGCCCTTCACTATTCCCACAGAATCCCACTCGCGGCATTCCAGCAATCAGGTCACAATAGACGGAGGCCAACAGGAAGGGAAATAAACGGTCTTCAGAGCTGCGTTCCGCTCCCGGCGGGAAGGCTAAAAAAAAATACGCAAGAGCAGGACACGACACGCAAGTTTACATTTCTTTTTTTCGAGGTTTCCTTGATCGGCTGCGGTCAGTGCGGAATGGGCCACCAGTCCACCACTGCTAACGAGTCAGAACATGCAGGCGCTTCTTCAGCTGGCTCAGAAAGGGGCCTGTTCCGGATACACACCCCCATAAACAGAACTGAACGCTTCGCTTTTGTTGCTTTGGGAGGCCCGGCTCCACCAGCTTTTTCTGCATTCCGCACTCAGACAATCCTGACTATTGAAGAAGCCCGGCCTAGACGAGAGGGTCACCGACAAGCGAGCTAGAAGATATACCAGGCGCTGACGAGAAAAGATCTTGAAACGAAACGGCCAGCACACAGCGGACGACCGCCGAATCGCAGGAACGAAAGAACCATCCAAGGCGAAGAAGAGAGTCAGTGAGCCACAATTCACGCTAAAACAAGGTCGGCCGTGCCGTGTTCTTGGGGGCGCGCCGTGTCCCTTTTGGAACAACTATTCGGGGAGGGAGGATTTTTTCTTTCTTTTTCTGTGCGTGCTATTGAGGCGCTATTCTAGCAATGTTGTCTGAGGGCCGCCCCCCTCCTCCTCGAATTGGGAAGAAACAGGCGACAGAAGTGTTTCTGTTGTGTGCTGGTACGAAGAAGAAAAGAGGCGGACAGTCAGTCCAGTGGCTAACAGTTGCTTCTTTTAGCCCAAAAGGTCAAGGCCGGCGTGTGGGCGAGTTGCTTATTTTAGCCACACTTAGACCTGTGTCTCTACTTCGCGGTGTGTACACGACGAACACACACATACACACACATGCTGCTGGTTCGTGCCTCTCTGCTGTTGCAGGCGGTGCGTGAGAGACAGGTGGTTCACGGTGAAGCCGCGAGGTTGTCTAGAAACTATATCGCAAGTTGATGTGCACTACGGAGTTCGTACTCAACACGACCGACCTGGAAGCCTGCCTAAAAAAAAGACATATCACAAGGGTTTGGAGGTGAGTGGGGGAAAATGCCTTTTTTGGGAATTCCGGCCACGGTTTTTTGCTTGTCAGAAGGGGGCAGATATGCATACAGGACGGTCTGCAAGCGGGTTGGTTTTGAAGGGATACGAAAAACCCACAGGAAGCGGAGAGGGAGAGAGGGGGAGAGAGAGGGAATCCTACATGGAGGAACTGACTAGGGGGAGACGCAGAGTCAGTCTGAGTGACCAACGGAACTGGGAACAGCGGGGGCAAAAAGCCCAGTGCATGTGAGAAGAAGAACCGGAGAGGAGAGGACCAGATGCATCACGAACAAATTGGAAATACTAGGCAGGATCTGATTTGTGATGTGGTGTGTGTGTGTGTGTGTGTGTGTGTGGCTGGCTTGTGCTCCTCAGTCCCTGTCAGCTCAACTGTCCACTATTCCTGAGGTTTTGTCTGTATTTTGGGTTTGTAATAGAACGGGAGTTCGACGGAGAGCATCGGAACAGGTAGGAGAACTCCAAACTGACCCGTCCGGACAGGGCGCCGTTGCTCCAACAATCATCATCAACCACTTCCGCAGACAAGGTTGTTGTCGACTGTTTACTATACACGGAGAGCAACTCTTCCCCCTCCCAGATGCATGCACGAGAACACACGCTCAGTACCACACTGCGGTGGGTGTGGGTGCCGGTATCACCGTAACTGTCTGTAGTCTGTACGTTCCGACCTACTGCCATCACCGACAGAAGAATCTCCTTAAACCCTCGATACCCCCGGGGTTTTTTCTCTCTCGCTCTCTGTCAAGCACAAAGCACTGCTTGGAAACTTACGAGTGTACTGTATATGCTTCCCTTTTTTCTTGTAGCTTTCCAACCTTTCATTATTGAAGAGCCGTCTCTTTTCTTTCCTATTTTCATCTCTCTTTGTTCGTTCGTTCGTCTGTTTCCGTCAAACCGTGCATCTTGCTCTCTTCAGATTCGATTTGACTACGCGCTCTCTCTCTCTCTATCACCTGTGACCTTCTCTTGCTTCCTCGGATCTCTCTACAGAACAGGATCGCATTGTGTGTGTTTTTTGGTCTACCCGTCCTTCCTGACCTTGTTTTTCTGTCGATGGATTTCCGTGGCTCGACACTGTAAGGGTGTGTGTGTGTGTCTTCTGCACTTGACCGTTCGACGTAATATATACGGCCACACCCCCTCCCCCCCATCTCACCTTCAAATACCGAAACACACTCTATTGTTTATTTCTATATATATTCGCTTGCCATAATCTTGTCTCTGAGCTGTGCTTCTCTGTTGTCATTCTCGACGCTGCGAGCACACACACTGCGATTCCTCTCTCTATTCTCTCGACGTTTTTCCCTCACATCCAAAACCTGTCTCTCTCTCTCTCTCTGTCGATTCTTCACTTGGGCTTTGGCTTCTCCATTACTAAGACACACACCGACTTCTCTTCTCCCCACTTCGAATCGAACAAGAGTCTCTCTCTCTTTTCCCCCCCCCCTCTGCTAGCTAATCTCCATTCCGGCATTTCCTCCCATTTGTGCACCGTTCCCCTCTGCAGCCAGCTTTAGAACGCTTTAGTGCCTGAGACCTGAATTCGGGTTTCAGTCTAGGGGGTCTTATACCCTAAGCCTGTCTTTTTCCATCTTTTACTCACACTACACAAGTTGGACAGCTTGCGTCTAAGCAGCACACACACCCCTTTACGGCGATATATTAACCAACTTCACACTTCTCTCTCTGGTCTTAAATCTGCCCGTCATTTTTACCTCCTTTATATCTAAATTTACGTCCTCTGAATTTTTTTTTAATTTTCTTCCTTTTATTTCCTTTTCCTTGCTGTTCCTCTTTGTTCTTCCATTTTCTTCCTTGAAGGCCGTGTTCTATAGCCTCCCTCCTCGTATTAATCCATCTCTTACTATTACTTTCTTTTTCTTCTTTTTCCCTCCTACCCCCGGAAAAAGAAAGAAAAAAAAGGGTCCCCTCACAGTCTTTCTATTATCTTGACCTCACCCATTTTTTTCTTCCCTTTCTTCTCCTCTCCTTCCCCTACAATGTTCACCCAGCCCATCTCCGAACCGCCCTTGACGACGCCTTCTCCTTCGTCGCGTCCCAGCAGACTCCGTGGCCTCAGTTACCTTAGAAACTACACCCAGAACCACCTGCTCTCCCGTGATCATCACGCCGCTGGCTCGTCGCACTCGCCCACTTCGTCGTCGGTGGCCCCCGTCTCGCCCACCTCGGCCTCGTCGCCGCGCTCCCCGACATCTCCCCGTGCCGGTGCCGGTCACCGCCGTGCCGAATCGGCCAGTCTCTCGCGGTCGGTCAGCCACCCCGCCACGTTGTCCGCCCCGGCTACCGCCCCGACCCCCGCTTCTGCTGCTGCTCCTGCTGCGGCCGCATCCGGCTCTACCTCGTCTATCGGAGACTCTTCCGCCAGCGACTCGGCGTCGTCGTCCCACCACCACCTGCCCCATCTTCACCACCACCGACTTTCGCAGGTCACGTCGCTGCCCGACCGCATCTTCTCCCACCACTCGCATCGCGGCGGAGCCCACTCACCGACGCCTTCTAACGCCGACAGCGCTCCTGCTGCGTCGCCGCTGAATCGCACCCCTAGCTCGCACAGCTTTGACTCTCCTGCGAATAATCTGTCTCGGATTGCCAGCGACTCCGGCCCTGTTCCTCCCTCGTCAGCTTCAGCTGCTGCTCCTGCCACCGTGACTGGTTCTGCTGCTCCTGTCGCTGCTGCTGCTGCTGCTGCTGTCATTCCTCCTTCTGACGCCACAACTTCTCCCTCTGCCTCCTCCAACTCGGCTTCATCGTCGCAAGAATCGCCGGCCACCGACCCATCACTCTCAGCGACATCCTCAACTCCTCAAATTGCCGCAGCAAATACAGCATCGTCATCATCAACATCTCCATCGAACATCAATAACCCACCTAGTATCGTCACCACGACCGATCCCAACATTCCTTCCTCTTCTACGCCACCCCCTATGACTTCCGCCTCCGCGTCGCCCACCACGGGCCCGTCTCACGCCATGGAAAACTCGGCAAATCTCCCATCGATCCGCTTCTCCAGCTACTTCGACCCGCGCGCCACGCGTCCGTCGCTCTCCTTCACTCCGATTTCGCGCACTCTGCCGACTAGCACCGATGTTATCCGTGTTGGTCGGTACTCCGAACGCGACGCCCAGCCGCCCCCGCCCAACACCGCGCCCAACGCCGCCCCCGTTGGCTTTAAGAGCAAGGTGGTCAGCCGCCGGCACTGCGAGTTTTGGTATGATGACGGCAAGTGGTACATCAAGGATGTCAAGAGCTCCTCGGGAACCTTTCTCAACCACGTGCGGTTGAGCCAGCCGGCCACCGAATCTCGACCCTATGTTGTGAACGATGGAGATATCGTCCAGCTGGGAATAGACTTCAAGGGCGGTGAAGAGATGATGTTCCGCTGTGTCAAGATGAGACTGGAGTTGAACCGAGGATGGCAGAACAAGCCAAACACCTTCAAGTAAGTTTGCTCTTCCCGCTTTTTCCGCGTCCTGGGGTCTTTTTTTTTCTTTTTTTCTTTTTTTTTCTTTTTGGTTTGGATCTGCTCTCGGGGTTTGCCCTTCCAACCCGTCAACAAATGGCATTGTTAATATTCTTCCTAACATGGACTCGTACTGTACTTTTAGCATGTCTGCGCACAAGAGACTACGAGATATGGCCGCCAAGGGAGCTGGCACTTCTACTCAGGACTGTTCTATTTGCTTGAATGCCATTTCGGTAAGCTTTTTTTCTTGGCTTTCTATCCCCATCCCCTTCTTCCCCTTACCACCGTGTAACGCCCACTGACAAGATTGACGTCATGTCCAACTATAGCCCTGCCAGAGTCTGTTTGTTGCGCCATGCTCGCACACATGGCACTACAAGTGTGTCCGTCTTCTCCTCTCCTCTCCGTCGTATCCCAACTTCGTCTGCCCCAACTGCAGAGCCTCCGCCGACCTGGAGGCCGATGTCGACGATACCCCCGACGAGTGGGAAGAGCTTGTTCATCCGGAAACCAACGTTGCTGGCGACCCTGCCGCAGACCATGCCGATGCCACGATGCACGGCGGCCAGGATATCGAAGTCCATTCGATACCAGCATCGACAACCGCCACCAATGTGCCTGCTTCGTCGTCGACCGTCTCCCCGGTGCCCATCGTCAACGGCCGGAACGCGCGGACGCCCTCTCCCACCTCGGCCAACAACGGATGCCATGATGGGCCCCTGACCCCCAGAAACGACGTTGGTCCTTGGGTGTTTGACGGCAACGCTAACCGTGGACCGGCGGCCGGATCCTCCAATGCGCGCCAAATCCGGAGCATGGACGAGCAAATTGATCCTTAGGCTGGTCGTTACTCGTCCTCGCGGAGTCGTCGCCAACATCTCTTTCCTTTCCCTTATCGTCCTCCCCCTCCCGCTCGCCGCCAACGCCAACGCCAGCGTTCAGAATGTTAGATACCAGACCATATACTCAGCATACACTGCTGTCTTTCTTATTTTCTTTTCCCCTATTATTTTGGATTTTCTGTCCTACACCATGGATTCAACTGGTGACTCGGTGCATGCATTGCATTTTCCTTTTGCGTTTGTTTTCATTATTTTTCTTCACAGCTAATCGTCCTTGACAACATTGAGGAACAGGAGCACAACCAAGCTTTTTCAGACTTCATTTACCGTGCTGCATCATCGGCTTACAGATTTCTTCTGGGCCCGGTATTTTTCTTTCCCCAGTTTGGTTCACGTATGGACGGGGTTTCCTGCTCTAAGGCACTTCCTGTTGAATTATGTTTTTTTTTTGTTTTTGTGTGCGTGTGCCTTGCTTTTGGTTTTCTCCGGAACCCGGAGTGGTGATGGAGGAGGCCCTCCGGATGGAAAGCTGTCCATGCATGTGGCCCTTTGTCGTGGGGATGGAGTGTGTGCTGGAAACGGTGGCGGTCTTTTTCTTCTTCTTTTTTGAGGAGGCTTATCTTTCTTTGTTTTGGCGTTTACGGGCGCCTTGAACATGTTGCTTTCTCTCGTTTTCCTTCCTGCATAACCACACTGTTAGGGGGTTTCCCCTTGTCTATTACAGTACCTGTGCGTCCTTTCGTTTTTTGGAGGCTCGTCTCTGTGGAGCTTGAATGAAGGACTTCCGACAGCGGTCTTTTGTTTAATTTTTTTTCTCTTGCATTTCTTTTTGTGTTTCTCTTTGGGTATAGCTGATCAAGCGGCTCTGGGTGAGATATAAGCGTCGAACATGGACTCTGTTTTTTCTTTCCTCTTTTCAGTTTTAGGGGGCCGATCGTCTATGCTGTGGATGGCCACTGTGTACATGTTCTGACAAAGCCCGCCTCGTTCGTCACTAAATGCGGTGTGCGTTGACTATTAGTCTGAGCTGTGCGTTTGCTCTCGGTCATGCAGCTGGAAATGGAGCTGTAGCTCGAAATGTTGCTGACTCGCGGGCCCTTCAAGAATATCGGACACCATGTCTGATCTCGGGGGAAAGTCGGTCTCGAACAGAGGTTCTCCGGCGCCTCTCACATCCGCAAGGACAGACTGGCGGAAGTGCCACTGTCGGAGCTCGTCCCATACTCCATGAGGGTCGTCTGGTCGACGGCAGGCCTCACGGGGAGTTCGTCCGCTCAAGCCAGACATACCTTCTTCAAACACTATAATCTCGTAATTATTCTACGTCTAGGGCATTATTTGCCTAGTAAAATCTTAGGAAGAAAAGATAGAGGCAGAGGGGAAGGGAGTATACCTTTAAGTTCACCATGACAAGGTACTGGTCAAATAGCTGGTGTATGTTTGCACTCAGGAGAAGGCCGTTGCACGGGGAGTCCATCTTTGAGCGGGAGCTATCTGGTATATCTGTGATCAGATGCGAGAGCCCGTGCCGGGTCCGGACGCTCTGACCCGGTACCGGGAAAATGTGCGCGGCTTCAAATCCGCCCCAGTTCCCAGCTTGAATCCGTCGGTGTGGAATAACGGTGCCGAGCAGCATGCACCTACCATCACGAGGCCGGATGTGATCCCGGAAGGAGTCCGGTTGGTGCGTGTTGTTTCGGGACAGTAGCCATGGTATATATGGCTCGCTTGTAACAAAGATTACTGTCATCGAGACGTCAGTGACCGGAGGAAAATCAAATACAGGACCAAGGATTAGTTGTACCGTCTTCTCTGTAGATGTCATAGACACCGAGTATCGAAGTGCTTCTTGAGGTTTCGGATATAAGTCTCCCCGAAGACCGCTCGGCCACTTTATAGGGCTTGATCGTGCCGATGGGAACTGGATTATCTATTTGGAGGAACGTTGCGTCCGTGATCGAAGGGCTGGCTATCAGGCACCCGATCTCATGGTAGTCTTGAAAGTGAATGCCTGAGAGAAGTGACGAGAATATATGCATTAGGGTTAATGGGCTGCGATAGGGTTTATGCTTAGGAAAAGGCGAGAAGGAATGAGAGCCGAAGTATAGCCGCCACCCATTGGCAGCCGGAATTTTTTTCCTCCGAGGCAAAAGATGACGACGAGTACTGATAACTTTTCCATTCTGTTAACAAACGATGCCCTTCATTTTAACCCCGACTCTTCTATTGCACACTGCTCTTCTCCCCGACGACTCTGTGATACTGTGTGATGCTATAAGAAAATATAGCACTGTCCTATCGACTATACGACATTCCCAAACTCGACACAACTATGCTCCGGTGTTCCGTGCCACGGGCGGCCGTCAAGGCGGCGTCCGGGTTCGGCGGGTCTCGGAGCCGCGTCGGGTCCTCGATTATTCAGAAAGTCGGTGCGAGACGGACGTTTGCAACAGCCGTGAACAGTCAGACAACAGTATCGGTGAGTGCTAATTTATCTAGATATACATGTTGGGTGTCTCCTATTGTACTATACTAACACGAGCACGCGGGTTCCCTTCTCTAGTCATCACCACAACGAAACTACATCACGACCCTCCCCAACGGCCTCCGCATAGCCACCGAGAGCGTTCCCGGTCCGTTCTCGGGCATCGGCGTGTACATCGAAGCCGGATCGCGGTACGAGACGGCCGACCTAAGCGGGGTGAGCCACATCATGGACCGGCTAGCGTTCAAGTCGACGGCGACGCGGTCGGCCGAGGCGGTGCTGGAGGAGGTCGAGACGCTGGGCGGCAACATCAGCTGCGTGTCGACGCGCGAGGCGCTGATGTACCAGGCGATGACGTTCAACAACGCGGTCGACGAGGCCACGGCGCTGCTGGCTGAGACGGTGCGGGCGCCGACCATCTCTGACACAGAGGTGGCCGAGCAGATCGAGACGGCGCGCTACGAGCTGCAGGAGATCTGGGCGCGGCCCGACCGCATCCTGCCGGAGCTGGTGCACACGGCCGCGTACAAGGACAACACGCTGGGCAACCCGCTGCTGTGCCCGCGCGAGCGGCTCGAGGTGATTGACCGCGGCACCGTGCTGCGCTACCGCGAGCTGTTCTACCGGCCCGAGCGCATCGTGCTGGCGTTTGCGGGCGTCGAGCACGATGTCGCGGTCAAGCTCGGCGAGAAGCTGTTTGGCGATATGAAGGCCGAGGTGTCGCTGGACACGCTGGTCTCGGAGTCGGCCAGCGACGCCTCGTCGGTGTCTTCATCATCCAGCGTGTCTTCGCCATCCTCCTCGCCGAACTCGTCGCCGTCTTCCTCCCCGCTCTCGTCGTCGTCGCCGGCGTCAACGTCGTCCAGACTGCTCTCCAAAGTCCCCTTCTTCAAGAACCTCTCCACCTCGACGCCCTCCAACGCCGCCATGCTCGACTCCCTCACATCCTCCACCTCCGCCGCCGACATGTTCGCGCCGTCGCACTACACCGGCGGCTTCCTCAGCCTGCCGGCACAGCCGCCGTCGCCCAACCCCAACATCCCGAACTTCACGCACATCCACCTGGCCTTCGAGGGCGTCCCGCTCTCATCCGACGACATTTACGCGCTGACAACCCTGCAGTTCCTGCTCGGCGGCGGCGGCTCGTTCTCGGCCGGCGGGCCTGGCAAGGGCATGTACTCGCGGCTGTACACCAACGTGCTCAACCAGTTCTCGTGGGTCGAGTCGTGCCTGGCCTTCAACCACACGTACACCGACTCCGGGCTGTTCGGCATCTCGGCGTCGTGCCTGCCGGGCCACACGGCCGCCATGCTCGACGTCATGTGCCGCGAGCTGCGCGCGCTGACGCAGGACGCCGGCCCGGCCGCGCTGCACGCCGTCGAGGTGGCGCGCGCCAAGAACCAGCTGCGCTCCAGCCTGCTGATGAACCTCGAGTCGCGCATCGTCGAGCTCGAGGACCTCGGCCGCCAGGTGCAGATCCACGGCCGCAAGGTCCCCGTCGCCGAGATGTGCGCCCGCATCGACGCCCTCACCGTCGACGACCTGCGCCTCGTCGCCCGCAAGGTCTTCGGTGGGCTGATCGAGAACCCCGGCCGCGGCTCTGGCGCCCCCACCGTCGTCCTGCAGGAGGCCCAGGCGCCCGGCTTCACCTGGCAGCATGCCGTCACCTGGGACCAGATCCAGGATACTGTGCATAACTGGGGTCTTGGACGGCGGTAGACAAGCCCGCGTCTGTGTATAAATACTCTCTTATTCTCTTCACCTTTCTCTTGTACTATATAGTGGCTTGTGATCTAGAAGGTCCTGGCTTCGGGGTTGTGGTTTACGGAGGTTTTCTTTTTTGATGCATCATCTGTTGTACACCCATTTCTCTTGTGTTTTTCTTATCTTAATATGCCGTCTTGGGCCGCCAGGACTAACGGAACCGTCCGCTGGGGAACTTGTGTACACTATCTATCTTGAATCAGTAAAAATAGACGACTAGTTAGACTTGGTTAACATGGTCTTTTATATCTTGTCTATTTTGAAGTTGCGAGCTTGAAAGACCGAAAACACCACACGAAAGGGGAAAACCCCCCGAATCGTATAAGAAAAGCATTCTATATATGGTATCCAAAAAGCCCAATGTGATACCACCCACCCCTTAACCCTCACAGAAGAAAAACAGAAACAAAAAAAACTCCCAGAATACCCCAATCCCAATAAACCCGCTAGATCCCAAATAAAAAGAGAATAGACAAAAAGAAGAAGAAGAAGAAGAAGAAGAAGAAGAAGAAGAAGAAGAAGAAAGTCTTGCATCTTACCACTTCGTTGAACGAACACAGTTACAACTTGGAGCGCACAGCCTCCAAGCGATACTTGACGTCTTTCAGAGCCTTGGTGGTCGGATTCCACCGATCAAACTGCCGAAGCAGCTCATCCGCCTCGGTGTAGAGCTCCGTCTTGACGAAGTCCTCCTCCAGCACGCCGCGCATCACCCACGGCAGCGTGTAGGGGTTCGGCGCCGGCATGCGCTCGTGCGCCGGCTGCATCGTGCACGGCACGGCCGCCGTGCCAGACACGGGTGTGGTTTCCAGCGCGTGGCTGACGGCCAGGTCGTACACTTGCGGGTCGAAGTAGAGGCGTGAGTGGCCCTCGCCGCTGTACAGACTGCCGGCAAGGGGGACCGACAGCTCGCGGATCAGGCCGTGGTCGGACACGCCGAGGTTCCGGAGCTTGAGGGCGAAGCCGACGAGGTGAGCGATGCTAGAAAGGCGGTAGTTTGTTAGTCCAAGTGAAAATGAGGGAGCATGTAGGAGGAAATGATAGCGAAAGAGAGAAACAACTCACAAGTCCGGAGCATGGATCCGTCCATCGATAAATACCGCGCGGTATATGTATGGATGGTTGGCCGGAGCGTATATGGCAGACTATGTTGAGAAGCTGTGTGAGTGTAAGAACATCACAGCAAGGAGGGTAAGCAGATACACACCTGTAACGGCACGAGTTGATCGTCGATGCTTCCAATAAACGTCACTCGCACGCCATACTCAAGAGCCTGCTTCAGCGCCGATTCCAGACGCTGAGAAATCTCACTCTCAGGATTCGAAAACTCCCATAACTCCAGAGCCGAACCCATCAACCGGCCCATGCTGGATTTGTAGTCGGGGAACGGACCTAACGAGACTCCAGCTAGATGTGGAAAAAGCATTTTCGTCAGTACTCTGGAAAGGAGATAAACATTGGGAAGGAAAGACAAAAACAAGAGAAAAAGAGAAACTTACCCATCGCACAAATGCCAATCTTGGTAGTCGAGATAATCCCAAACTGAATCAACTTATCCACTAAGATCAGCCCGACCGGGACGCCCTGCGAATGGCACGACACCAGGATCAAGTCCGCGCTGCGGATATGGTCGATCCAGTTAAGAAGCAACTTCCACAGATTCTCCACGCGCTCGCTGATCCTGCCCTCGCCCTCCAGCGCCACCTTCTCAATCTCACAGTCCTCGCACCCGTGCGCATCGGCCCATTTCCGAATGGCTTCCGCTCCCAAGTTGGCAAATCGGATAGACGTGCCGGTGGGCTGGCCGATCATCGGCCGCAAGTACGACGCCGGGAACAGCCCGTGGATGCCGATCGAGATGGCCTTTTGGATCTTCGGCACCTCCTTCACCCGGAAAACCTGGTTCTTGGGGCCCTTCTTCGTCATCATCAACAGCTGCGTAAGCTGCTTGAGGATGGACGGGTTCTCCTTCATCCGGTACGTGTTGTGGAAGCCCGGCAGTAGCAGATTCGGCGATGTGTCGCGAACAGCGGCCTCTGGGGGCATGGTGGCAGGGCCGGCTTTGGGCGTGGGTTCATCCTTCATAGGGCCGGGTGAGGGTGGAGGCACGGGCTCGGCTTTGGACTTCTTCGATGTTGACGAGGACGGTGTGGGAGATGTACCGAGCGGCGATGAAGACAGCGAGCCGACCGGAGTGTCTGTAGTCTGAGACCGGAGTCGTTTGCTCCCCTTTGTAGCGATCGGTTGGGCAGCAGTTCGTTTCTGTTTGTCCTCTTTGGCATTCGGCACAGAGGACGACGCCGTCGAGGACTCGGGGGCCTGGACCGCCGCTTTGGGGTGAGTCTCGGAGCCATCTCCGATCACCGCAATCTCACCCGGCTCCTCTGGGGCCGGGGCTGAGCCGGCGGGACCGGTACTCTTGCGTGTATCACGGGACCAGAATGCCCACGTCCCGTTCGGGGCAGGCAGCTTCGGCGGTGACGCTGTGGAAGAAGGTCCAGGCCCGGCGATGACAGGCTGCGGAGGGACCTTAGAAGTGGGTTGTGGTGGGGCGTCGGCGTCTGGCATCTCCACATCGCCATCCACCTGGCTGGCCAGCTTGGTGGCATCCTCAGGCTTGGCCTGATCCACCGGCCCTGAAGAAGCAGACGGAGGCTTGGACCAAAAGTTATACCATCCAGGTTGAGAGTTATTGGGATCGGCTTGTGACCGCAGCGAGGGAGGCTTCTGTTGTTGTTCGGGCTCCGGAGCCGGCACGGGGTTTTCGGGTTGAGGTGGTTCAACGGGTTGCCGGTCAGGCACCGTTGGGGTATCGGGTATGGGGTCAGTTGGGGGAGGATCCACAGGCTTGTTCTTAGGATCCTGTTCCGAGGCTATGAAATCACCAGACTTTTGCGGTGTTTTTGTGGGAGACCGAAGCCAGCCCAGCCAGCTAGCATTAGGTGGTTGGTTCTCCGACCTCGGGACGGGAGCGGTAGCGGCGGTATCGTCCGGAGAGACCTGCTTTACGGGAGTAGATGGCCGAGGGGTAGAATCGGACGGGGCGTCGGTAAGAGTTATGTCGGTGTCCTGGGTAGCGGCGGAGGCGGATGATGACAAGGTTGACTCAGGAACGAGATTTGCCTCACTCTTAAGCCCATCCTCGGCTTTCACAGACGGGGAGCCAGAGGCTGTTGAGGCCGGCATGGCGGTGGTGGTGGTGGTGGGTGAGGAGGAGAGGTCGGGGATGCTCTCGAGGGCAGGTCGTTTCGGGGTAGCAAAGCGGGAGAGATCGGCGGAGGCATCGGGGGTGAGGGTGCCGCCCTGGATGGTTTCGAAAGCTAGGGCTGTGGAGGCCGCCGACTTGGCAGCCCGTGGCCACGAGCCGTGCAAGTTGCGGTGCTGGGCAGAGACGTATGACGGTCAGTAAAGAGAGTGCAAACACACAAAGGCCGGCATCACGCGGGGCCAAGGTTCTATCGATAAGGCCGCATTGGCGGCGTTGGACAGATAGGGCTGAGACGGGCGAGATGAAGAGCAATGAACGAATAGCACTCACATGTTTCGGTGGTCTCGGCATCGAAGAAGCGGGAACGATGACAAGAGGGAATTTGAACACGACAGCATATCAAGGAGGGAAGAAGGGAGAGTTGTGTGTTGGAGAATGAAAAAAATGGAAAAGAAAGATTATGTGTACGTTCCCCCAACCAGAACTTCTAAGCGGTTTAAGGCATCCAAAAATGCAGCAAGGTATTCACGAATGTTGAGGAACGCACATGTTGGGGGGATTGGACAAACGTTGCGGTATTGAGTATAGTGCATGCATGTTTATGTGAAGTGAACAGGGTTGGTCACATCTTGTCGGGCGGCGATTCTGCATGTGGCACCGGTGCCTTCAAACCCTAAGCTAGGGTTACTCGTCCCGAGGGCGTAATCATGGCTAGCCAATTATGTGGCGGCGATAAGCTACATAAAGCAATGTGGCCAATTATCGCGCACCGATTGGAATGGGTGGGAAAACAACAGATGCCAACCCTAACCCTAGACTTATGTTCGTCCGGCATATCGTAGCGTGATGCACAATCGGCCCTCGTTCGTGAACACCCAGCTGCACACCGGTTGGGCACTAGCCAAACATCGGCGTATTGTTGGATCTCACTTCGATCTGACGGTGCACTCCTGATAAGAAGATTCCACACATACAAAACCCTGATATCGCGAGACGCGTGAAGCTTATATGCTCGTACAGCCAAGTTCGCCACAACACCACACAACACCACACAACACCAACTCACGAGGGTTTGTGATAGGATATACACCGTCTCTGCGCAAAGAACCACGTATATTCAAGTAAGGCGGATATGCAACTACGCGTGCTTGCCCATTATGCATCTAACCACCATCCCATCACGCCATGTCTAACAGTGTGAGTCAGATCCTTGGGCAAAACGTAAAAGAAAAGTAAGGCGCGACCGGAATCAGCGAGCTAACAGAAGTCACGAACATAATCCCCACGCAATTGCTTATTGCATGTCACTCTGTCGTGGTACGTACCCGTCCATCATATTTCCGAGGGTGGGTGCAACCCACTTGATAGCGCCGCCCATCCTTCAACGGCGAAAATGACCCGCTAAATAGCGAAAATTTCATGAGCTTTCCGGGTCTCTTGACTGGACTTTTGCTTGGGTTTCCTTCGTATGCTGACTGCAAATATTGACCGACGATAGCCCAGAATATGAGATCTGATAGTGCCAAAAATCTCTTCGGCGCCTTCCTTCTTTCAAAAGCGTCGAATCCGTGCTTTCCCCTCATCTCGGCTGGAGCTGTATAAATACCTGATTTTTCCTCTCTCTTCTCTCTTCTCCCTTCTCTTCCCTTTCTTCTTCCTCTTCTCTTCTCTTCACCTTTCCCTTCCCTCTCTTAGCATCATCTGTGATCTTTTCTCTGATCCAATTCCTTGCTGTATCTTTTTCTTCCTCCCCTTAATATATCTTTCTCCTGGCTCTTATTGCCCCCGATCAGTATATATAGACCCCTCTGTATATATCTACGGCCGCCATCATGAGCATGCCATCAAGCGAGGCGTCCAACGCCATCATCTACACCACTTTGGGGTGTTTCCTGTAAGGCCTAGTCGTGATACTGGACTCGTAAATACCTCTTGGGACGCTTCTGACAGTTGAAAACTCTTTCGTAATCCCTCTATACAGCATCCTGGGAACCTCCGTTGCCTTCAAGTTTAGGGACGGCCTTTCCAGCCAGTTTATTTCCGGAAACCGAACTCAATCGGGTTAGCAAACAGAAACAAGACCTGCCACAGCTTCGACGAGAGAACCGGCGAGGACGAGTACTGACTTTTACCCCTCTACCCACCCCCCTTTGAAAACTGCTCTGGTGTAGCTATTCCATTGGCCTTGAACTTTATTGCTTCCGGTGAGTATAAAAACAGCTTCGTGATCTTGTCTAACGGTGCATGAAGAATTATACTTGTCAAGGACGGCTCCCCCTTTCTACTGGCAAATAATTGAAGAACGTCATATGTTTTTCTTTCGGCAAAGCCGGAACTGCTCCGACTTGCTCAGCTATATTTTCTTCGTGCATCGCTGCATCAAAATTCAGAAGTCTGGGCAAAATCATCAGAAGCGGCAGCCACGGAAAAATGTCTACACCGACATGTTTTTCTCTCTCTCTCGCCTCTAGATTTCTTCTGTTGCCGTGTGCAAACGCTGGAAAGTGTTTTCCACGGCCCGAGCCGATCTAGATTTTGTCTGGATCCTGCGCCCCCACGGCATACACAACTTGCTGTTTTGATCGAGCCGAGTCTGTGTGTTGGAAACCAAGGGTTCTCTCTTCGACTCCACGTGAAACTGGAGAAGAAGGGCTGCCTTGGAGAAGACAACACCCGACCGACTCTTTTATCTTGGAATCGTATACTATGAAGTTGATCGGCAGGTTCGTACCAAAATATCAATGTTCACAAAGATCCCCAGGCCCGCATTGGCTTCCTGTCCGTCCCACATTGATCAAGGTCAAACCTGCATCACTGCAGGGGAGGACGGGGAAACGGTGCGGGGCCGGGGGGCTCTGCGGCTCACTACGGGCGCCGATTCACGGTAAGGAGGCTTGGGCTGTTCCGTTATACTCTTCACCGTTTCCGCCGGATCATATCATTCTCGTATGGTCCGGATGGGTCGGGGTTAGTATCGTCCTCCTTACTGTGATGAAGCTGAGATTGTACCGTGAAAACTCGATCAAGATAATACTTGCGTGGGGAACGTGCTGCCGCTCCGATATAACCCTTTCTCTCTCTTTGCTACCCTTTCCCATTCACCTGTTTCTCCTTGCTTTTTTCTTCTCTCCTGCTCGCTCACCCCCCTACACCTACTGCATGTGCTCCTCCATTCCTCCCATCTCAGTGCAAACATGGGATCTTAGAGCCCGAAATCACCCCCGTCCTATCACTCATATCCCGTGATGATCTTGTGTTCAACTGACCATTACAGGCCTTGGATCCGGTATTTTGTTTTCCTACCCGCAAATGGCCACCCTTACCGGTGTCCAGGGATTGGTGATCTACTCGCTCTCCTCGGCTCTGCCTCTTCTCACCTTTGCCAGCGTTGGCTCGGCCATTCGCAAGAAGTGCCCCGAGGGCTTTGTCCTGACTGAATGGGCCCGTCAGCGCTACGGCGTCATCACCTGCCTCTATCTCAGCTTCATGACTCTGCTTACTCTCTTCTTGTACATGATTGCCGAGCTGTCGGCTGTCGGCCAGGTCATTAACGCCTTGACTGGCTTGGACGGCCTGGTTCCTCTGATCATTGAGTGCATTGTCACCACGATTTACACCTGTATGTTGAACTCCAACCTTTCGGTGAAATATATCAATAACCACTTGACTAACGGATTTGTTAAACCCTTTCCAGCGCTTGGTGGATTCCGCATCTCCTTCTTTACCGACACCATCCAGGGTACCATGGTTATCTGCCTGATTATCATCGCTACCATCACCATCGGGGTTAAGACGGATATCAACCCCGCCCTGATCGAGCCCTCCGGCCTCACCAAGTCGAGTCTCCTGGGCTGGCAGTTGCTGTACATTCTGCCCGTGTGCATTGTCACAAACAACTTCTTCCTGTCCAGCTACTGGCTCCGCACCTTTGCCTCCAAGACCGACAAGGATCTTTGGATTGGTGTTGTTATTGCTACTGCAGTCGTTCTTTGCGTACTCACTCTCGTTGGCTCGACTGGTCTGATTGCCGCGTGGTCTGGTGCCTGGCCCGGTGACCCGCCCGCGGATGGCTCTGTTGCTTTCTTTTTGCTTCTCCAGCAGCTCCCGGCCTGGGTTATCGGACTGGTGCTGGTTCTCGTTGTCACTATGAGTACCGCTGGTTTCGACTCCCTGCAGTCTGCCATGGTCTCGTCTGCCTCCAACGATCTGTTTCGCAACCGCGTCAACATCTGGTGGGTGCGTGCCCTTGTCGTGGTCGCCATCGCCCCGGTCGTTGTGATTGCTATCAAGGCCCCGTCCATTCTGCAGATCTATCTGATCTCGGATCTTGTGTCTGCCGCCGTTATTCCCGTCCTGGTGCTTGGCCTGTTTGACAGCTTCTTCTGGTGGCGCGGCCTTGACGTTGTCGTTGGTGGTCTTGGTGGAATCCTGACTGTGTTCATCTTCGGACTCATCTACTACGGCAACGCCCACGATGCCGGCAGACTCCTGATCATTGATCAGGGTCTCACGAGCGGCGATTGGGGTGTCTTTGGGGCCTTCGTCTGCGCTCCGTTTGGCGGTGTTGTGTGGGGTTTCATCTCGTGCGGATGCCGTTACCTCTACCTGGAGTTCGTTGCCCGGAAGACCGGCGTTCGCTCGTCTTTCTTTGACCAGCCGGCTGTTGCCGCCTCTGAGGTGGTTACTACCGGCACTCCTGATGAGGATGGAACTCACGCCCCCGATCTCAAGAAAATGAACATCACTCACAATTTCATCTAAGTGTTGCTGGTTCTGCTACTATCAAGCAGGTGAAGTCTGGTGAGAAGCCTAACTCTCGGCGCATTTGGTATGGCCTTGGTAGCATTGGCTATCACGGCTTTATTTTCACGTGCTGTTGTTGCTGTTGTTGGGCCGAAACATATCAAACTTTTTATCTTTTCTTGATTTCGTTTTCCAATACCCAGACTGCCAGACTGTTCTTGATTTTATTCTCTTCGCTCTTCCATCATACCCGTTCCCCAAAAAGAACAGGAAGAGAGCATTCAACTGTTTCCCCCTTCTTGTTCTTTTGTATTACCCCCCTGACGGACAAAAAAGAGTAGATCTCGCCTCACCCCGGCCAGATCATTCATCTTTTCTGGTTTCTTGCAAATGATTGGATTCTATTTGATTTTAATTTTACACAATAATACATTCGTTTTTTGGCCAATCTGTGTCCTCAGATTGTCTGCCTCCCATTACAAGTCTTCTTCGTGTAGCCACTACCGTGAATCCCCCTCCACATGATTGTTATGATTGTTATGTTGTAAACCAACCAACTGCCAATTCCACATGTTCCGTCGGTCGTAAGGCGACCTAATCCGTAAGTACTTTCGGGTGAGAGGGGTAGTAGATAGTGTACATAAAAGAATCAAACGTGTTGATACAGGACTAGACCACTTTTCCGCCCCAGGTGGTTTACCGTCCCTTCCGCTTCATTGCAGTTTGGATGAAGACCTCAGCCGAGAGCATCTCCTCGGCCCAAGACTCCGGGGTGGAATCGGGCAGGAAGCCCCAGATGTACCAGGGCCCGAGCTCGTAGGTGGTCTTGTCAATGGTGCGCATAATGAGGATATTCTCGCGCTTGCGCTGCGACTTGACGGCACGGGTAGCACCCGACACGTGCTCGTCGGTCTTCGCGTCGAGGCGCTCCAGCACCTGCGTCGAGTCGATGCGCACAACGGCAGCCTGGCGCGCGCGGCGCTCATCATCGGGCATCTGCACGATACGGTGCGACACGATGCGCGGCAGGGTGCCCAGGTGGCGGTGCATGGCGACCAGGCGCCAGCGCAGCACCTCGCCGGGGCGGCGGCGGACGATGGCCGACGCGAACGAGTTGTACAGGGTGGCGCCGCACACGGCGCGCAGCGTGGGCAGGTCGGCGGCGGCCATGGCCTCGTTGAGCTGGCGGTGCAGGGCGATGGCGGTCGGCACCACGGTGCGGGTCTGCAGCTGCAGGCGGCTGCGCCGGAACAAGCCCGGGCGGGAGCCCAGCGTCCACGAGAGCCGGTAGATCAGGTTCTGCGCGACGCTCTTGAGCCGCTCGTACTGGTAGTTGAAGAACACGGCAGGCGAGCGCGGGGATTCCGAGAGCGGGAGGGGGATGAAGGTGCCTGGAGACGCACGACGGACCCGGGGTCAGCAACAACTGCGAAGATAGAGAGCCGGCCGTGGCTTGGGAACGGGACGACAGCGGAGGAAAAAGGGAACTTACCCGGGAGGAGGATATCCGGCGTGGTCTGCAGGGCAGTGCCCTTGCCCATGCGTTTCGAGGTCGGCGAGCTGGCCGGCGCGCGCACGCCAATGGGCTTCTTGGACAACCATCGCCGGCTCGCGGGCACTGCGTGGGCCGCGCCAGCCACCACCGGTATCCGCAGACCGCGTGTCGCCGCCGCCGCTGTTGACGTCGTGAGAGTGCGTCGGGCGGCCGTCACAGCCCGGACGGCCGAGACCGCGCTCCGCTGGTGGGCGGTGCCGCTCATCACGGCCGCCGAGACCGCCCCACGGCCGGGGTGTAGCCGCAGAACCACAGCTCCTGCCATTTGTTTCTCTCGTGTGTTCCGGTCGGGTCGGGGGTTGTGGTGTCGAGATCGGGAGAGTGTTTGAGATTTGAGAGATGGACAGCCAGCCGTTTGCTTCGTGCGTTGGGAAGACGTAGTCGGATGGGAAGGAAACGAGTTATAGAGTATTTATAGCAACAGAGAAATGGAAGACGGAAACGATAGAAAACGAAGGGTCGGTCCCCCCAACTCAATACAATGCGCGCAAAACAGACAGAACACGCCCAAGTGAAGCTCCTCTCAAAAATCGTCAGATGCGTTGCGATTTTTTTTTTCTTCGCTGAAAGGAGACCCGATTATGGGCCATTACTATTCATGCGTTTTCTCAGTGTCTTCGGGTTAAACCCTTGATTGGCCAATTAGCACGAGGTTCCTAATCGGCGTTATCTAATCACTCACGGCTTTTTTTTTTCTTTTTCACAAAGGCAAGTTAGGCCAGCCAGCCTTTTCAGCCCAGCTTAGCAGGTTTCTGGTTCAGTGTGTTTGTTCTCTGTCTCCAATCGAGCCGTGATTCTCCTGAATCTGACCCAGATAGACATTTCCTCGTCTTCTATCTGAATTCTTACAGGGGAGGTTTCTTTTCTATATGATTTCACGATAGTGATAGCCCTCAAGCCGTTCCTATATCATCTCCCCTCCTTTCTTTCTCCTCCATGCTCTGATCTCTCTCTCTCTCCTGAATATATCATCACTACGTCCAAGGCCTTCTCTTCCTAATGTGATCCATCTGCCCCTCTCTCTTGGCCTGCTCTGCATGGTCTCCGATCCTTGATATTGTGCCTGTTCTTTTCCTGTCGTTTGCTCCTGGTACGAGTTTTAAGGCCGCTCATTTCTCGTTATATTAAGTCCGGGCTTTCCCCCTATCCCTCAGCTCTATGGACCATCGTATTCCTTCTCCCTCACTCTAGTGCACCCTGATATATCACCATTTCATCTGTATCTGTCCTCTTCTTCTCCCTTGTCCGACATCCTCCTGGTTTTCTCTCTCCTCCTGCACACACTGAAAAAAGAAACCCAAAAATTCCCGAAGCCGTCCATGGAAATCACTACCCACACACGCTCCCATTCTTCCTCACTGCTGACGCTGCCGCCGGCTCTTTCGTCGACGTCCCACCCAGCCGCGCCCGCCCCGTTCCCCCTTCTCCCTCCCCACGGCATCCGCTGTGCGCTCCCTCCACGCCGACTCTCGACCGGCGTCCGCCACGCCGAAGCCAGCACCGCCCCCGTGCCACGCCGTCACATGGCCGGCCCACACACCCCGCGACGGGACCCCGTGCCCGGCGTGCTCTCCCGCCACCCCTCCGCAAACGACCACTCGACGACAACGACGACCGCCGCCGCCGCCGGCTCGCTCGCACGATCCGCCCCGTTCGGCACCGCCCTCTCGCAGAGCAGCACGTCTGCGTCTTCGTCCGCCACGTCACTACCGCCCGACCCTCCGCCATACACCCCGCAGGCGCCCCCGCCGCTCGCGACCGGCATGTCGTTGACGCCACAGCAGCCCCTAGCGGCCGCTACGCCGACGACCGCCGCAGCCAAGAAGAAG
>LNGL01000026.1:1255875-1275458 GCA_001510565.1 Knoxdaviesia proteae
CCGCCCCACCCACTCCCGCTCCCGCTCCCGCCGCGGACGCCACCGCTGTGAAACTCCGCCGCACCGCCCTGAACCTGCTCGCAAACCTCCACCGCCACGGCCACGGCCAGGCCGCCGGCTACGTTAAGCGCGTGCACCACGACGTGCTGGTCGCGCAGGCGCCGCTGCAGAACCGCTACGCCGACCTCAAGCGCCGGTACGCCCGCCCGCTGGTGACGGCGTGGGCCGAGACGACCGACCCCGCCAAGCACGTGTTCGAGGACCTGGCCATTGCCGCGTTCTTGATCGAGCTGTGGCGCGAGATGTATCCTGCTCCGGCCGAGTTTCCCGGGTTTGTGGATATCGGCTGCGGGAATGGCCTGTTGGTGTACTTGCTGCGTCGCGAGGGCTATCGCGGCTGGGGGTTTGATGCGCGCAAGCGCAAGTCGTGGGCCGCGTACTCCGACCCCTCCATCTCTGACCTGTCCGGCCCGCATTCCTCTTCCCCCAACACTGACGTGTCCGAACCCCCCGCCACCACGGACCCAAGCCTGCAGGTCCGCGTTCTCCTTCCCGCCCTGGCTGTAGAGGCCCACACCAACAGCCACTCCACCATCCCGCCCGCCCTCCAAGCCGTCGTCCACCCCGGCACCGTCCCGCCAGGAACATTCATCATCTCCAATCACGCCGACGAGTTGACCCCCTGGACCCCAATTCTTGCCGCCCTCTCCCGCTCGCCCTTTCTAGCTATTCCATGCTGCAGCCACAATTTCTCCGGCGACAAGTTCCGCGCCCCACCCCCACCCCGTCCCACCACTACCACCACTGCTGCTGGCGCAACCTCCTCCCCTTTGACCCCCGCATCCTCCTCTACGTACGGCTCCCTCGTAGCCTGGGTCGGCCGTATCGCCCACGACTGCGGCTTTGTGGTCGAGACCGAGATGCTGCGCATCCCGTCCACACGCAACACCGGCATCGTCGGCCGCCGCTGGCGTGAGGATGTGCAGCCCCAGCATGTGGATTTTGCCGCCCTGGTTGAGAGACATGGCGGTGCGGCGGGGTATGTATCTAATGTTATGAAGCTTATGAAAACTGGCCCGAGAGGCCACTAGAGCCGGCAACGAAATAATGGAAAGGGGGTGTGGACTCGGCGACTGGGGCATTGAAATGGCGTTCATTCGGGTTCCTGGTGCATGGTTGTAGCACTTAAAACATCATCTTTCAAAACTTGGTCTATAATAAATGGAGAAATCTTGACCCAAAATGGAATATTCAAATGTCCAAAGATGAAGTATATATGCAAGACGGTGAGCAAGCAGCCGACGAAGCAAGAGAAAAACCCATGTACAAGTGTTTGCCAATATAAGCACGCTCTACACACCCTCCCGACTCAACACACACACCCATTTAGTCAACATCGGGCACCGGCAGGTGGTCGACCAGCTTCATGCTGATACCAAGCTTCGCAAGAGCCTCGGTGGCGTTCTTGTCGCGCAGGTTATCGGTCTCCTCCTTCGTGACCAGCACAAAGTCGTGCTTCAGCAGCCAGCCGCCCTCCTTAGCGTTGTACTTGGCGGCGGTCTCGGCGTCAATCGGCGTCATATCGATGATCAGGCTCTGCTTCACGCCGAACACGGCGTCCGAGGTCTCGTAGGGGTCACCGCGCATGTACAGAGCACTGTTAGGGTGAAACAGGCAGGTTAGTTAGGGGGTGACAAAAGCAGGAAAAAGAAAAGATATGCAGTCAGGGTATAAAACACATACGTGATGAGGTGATCCCAGCCCTCCTTCTCAAACATGAAATGCAGATGCGCCGGTCTCCAGCAATGGCGGCCCAGCTTATCAAGCAGCTTGCCGACAGGGCCGTCGTGCGGGATGGGGTAGCTGACGGGCCGAATTCCCTTGAACCAGAACTCGCCCTTCTCATCCGACACCATAATGCACCGCTCGCTGGGCTCGTCCCGGCCGGGGTGCTGCACGTCGTAGTGGCCGCTGCTGTCAGTCTCCCAGATGTCGATCTTCACGCCCGGCACTGGCCGGCCCTGGGTGTCCTTGATCGTGCATAGACACAGCATCGGCTGGCCCGCGGGGTCGTGGGCCATGTCGGAGCCAATCTCCAGAGTTGGCGCATCGTGGGTGTGGAAGGGGCCCAGCACGGAACCCTCGGTCGAGTGCGGAGGCTTCGGGTGGTTGATGCTGTCGATCAACAGAGAGAGACCGAGGACATCGGAGAGTAGGATGAATTCCTAGAGCATGAGGGTTAGATTATATACTTCTCCACAGGGGTAAAGGGAGGTCATTTCCCCCCCAAAAACCGCAGGTTTCTTTCCCCGCCGAACCAGAGTCACACGTACATGTCGCACATCGGAGCTGATCTGGCCGCACGCAACAAGGAAGTTGAGCGCAGTCATCCACTCGTCGGTGCTGAGACGGGTTTCACGAGCAAAATCGTGCAGATGGGTGACCAGACGGTCCATCAAGTAGGTGAGCCGCTTGTCTTGACATTGCGCATTGATTCGGTTAGTGTTCGGGGTGATGTTGTCGATCGTGAGATCCAGAAGAGCAGGGGGCGCCTTGTCAGCCATTGTTGCGTCGGGGGGGTTGCGGTTATCCGTTGAAGGAGATATTTCGGATGCAACGTCTGTTGGCCGTATTTACGGAAATTTCAATGCGAACCCGGGGGGTGGTCGGTTCTATGTTGCGACTCGGCGATCGGATTTAGGCCCCGCAGATTGATTGTTCGTATATGTGTCCGGTTTATATGGGTCCACGGATGGGGAGTAGTGCGAGACTTGAGGGGAAAATGGAGGCGAATAGTAGTAGAATACAGAATGCAAGAGTCGAAACCAGATGCTTTCCGGCATCAACCACTTTTCAATCTGGCGAAGGAGGGAAGCCTTATATAGGTGGCCCCAGATCCGCGCAACGCTGGGCCTCTCCGCATTCCGGAAACCCCATCTCCCTCCCACCAGCCATGCATAGCCGGATGGGTTTTTTAAGCTCGTGATTCTTCGTCCTTTTCCCTCCCGGTAACCGGCCTGGTGCCTGCACAAGCATATATGTAAGCGTCAGTCATCGGCCGGCACTTGGGAAAAATCCGGTCGACGGTTAGTTTCGCCAAAGTGGGAGAGAGGCCAAGGGCGATTAAAAATACAGCAGAAGCACACAGAAAAAGAGTCCGGCCCGGTGGGGTCGAACAAAGCCATCGTGCGGTATGGATACTTTTTTATTTCTTTTTCTGGGTCGGGTCAGGCGTAAGAAATGCCCACCGATCCAGGCCAGTTAGTTCTGGTTTGGTGTGTAGGAACGTTGAAAAAAAGAAAAAAAAAGAAGAAAAAAAAACCAGCCTGGGGAAAGCTGTTTGGGTGAGTTCGGCAGAACCAGCGCGGGGCGTGTGGAACCGGTGTGGTTCCTCAAGCAGCGTGTGCATGAAAGGAGAAGCCGAAGATAGTTGCCAGCCATTCGATAAGCCGACTTTTGATAAAGCTAGAAGCGGGTTGGTTGTTAGGCCGTTTCGGGGTTTAAGCCGCCAAGAGGGGGAGGCCCGAGAGAGTGAATCATGGGCGGTGCCATTTTGACATATGAGCAGGGTGATAGGAGAAAGCGGAAAACTAACGGGAGGAAAATGAGGGGAAAAAGACGTCCGGACTCTGCGATGGAAATAGTTCGGAGCGTGTATGTAATATGCTTGTCATCTCTTGGTAATGTCAAACCCGGACACATCAGTCACACACATTGAAGCTGCGGGTGGTGGGATGAAGCTACACGAATGAGGAAGGATGCGGGGGGCCGTTTGTCTCGGCCACGCCTTCCCCAGATTGAAGATTCTCCAGAGATGATCCATTGTAAAAGCTGGAAGGTGCGCTTTGAGGCTGGCAAAATGCCGCTGCGAGGAAAGACCTCGGACATTTATAAGAGAGCACCGAATCATCTCATCGACAAGCAACAATCACAGGATATCGTCCATCTCTCCATGCTCGTACACCCTCATTGACAAATCGGGTCGCCACAGCTCTGACCGCTCGGGACCGTCCACCACATTCCCGGGCGGCCGGCCAGAGGGAAAACATCCGATAATGGCCTTTTGCAATGTCTGCGCGCTTTTTCTTGAAGCCGAAAGTCTCGGCTTTTCCCACCTTCGCTTTTCCCGTCTATGCTTTGTTCCCCAAAGGGGGCGTCGCCTCAGCCCCGCCGAAAATGCGGGGGAAGCGAATGAACACAGTGGGTTCCGCTTTGCCAAATCTGGGGGATAAAGGGTTCAGATGGCCGTCTTTTTTTCCTTCAACCCCCAAACCACAGGCTCCGATTTACCCCCGGGTTTCTCGGTGCTCGGAACGGCATCAAGTGTCGTTGGGTTGGAGTCGCGGGAAAGTCCTTGAACATATAATGGCTCTGCTGGCTTCACTCTTTGCATCTGGAAATCCCTCCACCCGCGAAGTCTGGAGAAGCGGCTCTGGAGGCTCTCTGCCTCAAACGAAAGAACTTTTGAAAGTCTAATGTCTTCGGACTTGTTCTGGCTGTCTTGGCGGCTTGTTCCTGCGATAAGCACACTGACGACTTGTCTCGGCGTTTTGACGACCACGATACTCTGGACAACGCACACAAACACCCAGAAACAAAGGTCTTTACATCTACACACGTACATCTGCTGTCACTCAAGCAGGTCGACTCACCAGTATAACATCTCCTGCATTCTCAAACGGTAAACCTACCCAACAAACCGGCATCCCGAGCCGAGCTTGGCCTCACTGCGTACACTTGATTCTGTCTCGATCACCAGAGAAACCGGTCTCGCGGTGCTAGAAAGCCTTCCGTGTTCGTGACAGCGTAAGTGTGTGCAATAGAAGCAGTTCTAACCAACCCAGCGCTGGATCTGATCTCACGGTTTTTTTGCGGGTCCCGAGCAACATACTGTACACCTGTCCAAACGAACGGAGAGGGTTCCCTGCCCAGGCCAGGACGTAAGACGGACGTTATCAGCCGCATGACGCTGGCTGGTCCTGTCGACACACTGAGGAAGGAAACGGTGTGGGAAGATATCAGCCGCGGGCTGTCGACGAATGAATGAAAGACAAGCCTGTCCAGGGTCTGCTGGAGAACACGGCTACGTGTGCCGGATGTGAAAGCACCGGGCACTGACAGGTTCAGCCGTCCGTACACGGTCCAGACGGACGGAGAGGGGGGCGTGCGTCCTGCAGCCTATTGACAGCCCCCAACCCCGACTCTCTGCAATGGGTGGCCCGCATTGCCGAGACAAACAGACACAGGATCACACAAACTCTCACGAGAGACATCCAGAGAAGTGGTTCCCCCCAGATTTAGAGGAGCACGTCCTTTTGCGAACGGCGGCTGTGAAGGGTGACAGGGTGACAGACTTATCTTGAACAAGATTGGTGTTGATTGACTGCCTGGTGTAGGGGAGAGCCTTGCCAACCAGCACTGGTATTCGCTAATCTGCAAATCTTCCGCGGATTAGTATTCTTCTGCCGGTCTGTCCACTATGAAGACGAGAAAAGGGCGAAGGAAAAAAGAAAAAAAAAGAACGAAAAAGCCAGGGCCAGTGTTGCGTTCTCCCGGTCCCAGCAACAAGCTTTTCCGCACAGCAAGCTTGAATGGGAAGACCAGAGAGCCAAAGTCGGGACACATCGATGAATCGGCTCTGCAGGCTGGATCAGGGGTGGTGAGTGGTCAATAAGGGTTCAACAGGGGTCTGGATATGTCGATTAATCTGCGTTTAACAGTCATCAAAGACGGTAAAGCGCAGAAGCCATATCAAGGCCTGGGAACCGCCTTTTCTTTTTCTGGTCGTAAAGCCAGCCGCTTGAAGGCATCAAAGTAAGTCAGGAGACGGCCAGAGGGATATATCCTGAGGATATGGCTGAAAGAGCGGACAGGGAAGAAGAAACTTGCTAGTTTACAAATCACAGACCAAAAGGAAGCAAGAAAACTATTGGGTCTTTACACCCACTCCAAGCTGTCGAAGGAAAAGTAGAAATTCCGCCAGGTTTAGGGTTAGCTTTTACGACCGGGGTTTTGGTGGTCTGGATCTCATCGTGGGAGGCTAAGCTTCAGTCAGCCAGTCACTATCTCAGACGAGGAAGGAAGCAGCCAGAGTTCTTTCCTTTCTCCCCCTCTGTCTCTCTCTCTCTCTCTCTCTTTCTCTCTCTCTCTCTCTCTCTCTCTCTCCAGTATGTATCTCGCGTTTTTCCCCTTTCTTTCCTGTTTGCTCCTCCACGGCGTTTTGCAAACTTGTTTCGCTCCGCCCGGTTTCTGATACCCACTCCGAACACATGTAACGCCTATGGCTATGTTTGTACTCTTGTGTGTTTTGCGGCGCTCCGCGCCTGTTGTTCGTTTGTGACTTCACCCTGCTAAATCCCGGCCGGCCGATCTAAAATCAGAAAAACAAGGGGCCCTGGCTAAGTTAGATAGGAAGCTCCGGCAACCGCGCCCTGCTCCTTCCCTGGTTTCCCTTTTTCTTCCTGGGCTTATCTCCTGTAGGCAGGCACCTGCGGACCCGAAAAAAAAAGAGAGAAAAAAAAAAGACCAGTCGAGAGAATTGAAGCTATCGTAGATCTAAGGAAGATGCAATATGATGCTGTAGATAGAAGGCGTGCTTAAAAGTGAAAGTGAGCAGCCAGCTCTTGCATGTTTTAACTTCCCCTGCGCCTCTCAGCACAGCTCCTTCCATCGAAATTTGGCTGGCTGCATACCTACAGCCAATGTACTGTACAGTACTGGTACTCTTTTGGCCGTAGGACCTTTGCTTCGGGAATATAGCTGGAGATACGAGGAGGAAGGAGCTCTCTCCCAAGATCCGCTGACGTTGGACTGACACCCTGCAACGAATGGCCTGAGTCTTCATCCCAATTGGCCACACCCCCCCCCTCCCCAACTTCCCCTCTCTGACATGCGCAGAACCCTGCACCACCGACCTTTTCTTCTTCTTCCTGTTTCCCCAACTTCTGCTTTTGTTTGAGTGTGTGTGAGTCTGTCCAATGACGATGCTGTCCTGAAAAGCAGTCAATTCCGAGTACGGATACGTACAGCACAGAGTAAATGCACCACTGGATAAAAGATGTGGTAACATGACGATGGTTGCAGTATTGAAAGCTGCTGTCGATCCACACACCCCCCCTCCTTCCCTCTCTGACTCTTACCCTAACTGCCTCCAAGTATCGTGGTTGCAGCTGGAAGCGTGTTTCCTTCCCTGGGCGTGTTGGTGGTACCTGTACCTGAAGTCACTCCCACCTTGGTTAGTCCATCAAACTAGCCCGATTTCCTCCCAGGGAAGCTGCGTGGCTCCCGTCTCGTTAGTTTTCAGTTTATTTTATTTTATTTATTTTTGTTCGATTTTATTCTTTTTTCTTTTCTTTGCGCGCGCTGCAAGGTTTGGTCGGTCCCTTAGATCCCATATCGAAAGGTAAATAAATACATCAGTTCATCTCCCACCCCCAAACCCCAATTTCTTACTCTTGTTTTCTTTCCTCTCATCACCGTTTTCCCTCTTCCTCCACCAACCCCAAAAGTTTCTTCTTTTCATCCCATCTTCAGCCAATCGTTCATTCGTCCCGGTCTTTCGTTCACCTCAACCGTCTCGTTCTTTTTTTTCACAATGAAGTTCACTGCTGCTCTTCTTGCCCTTGTGGCTGCTGTCTCTGCCCAGGACTTCACTGACGTCCCGGAATGTGCTGTATGTGGTGATGCTTCTCCTGCCTCAGCCCTATCTTCATACATAGATAGACCTTCTGTCCCGTCCAATTGGCTTGTGACATGCCTGTCTGTAGGGAGTCTGTCTCGGCGCTAACCTTTCCCCGTTACTTCTCTTCAATACAGCAACAATGTCTGGCTGATGCCATCGTCCGTGCCGGATGCGCCCTCACCGATCTCACTTGCGCCTGCTCTGTGACCGCCCAGACCAGCATTTCCGGAGACATGACCTTTGTACGTGCTCGCTCTCAAGATCTCTCACCAACTCACATCTCTCCCGGTTTCTAACATGCCTTGTGTCCCACCCCACAGATTTCGTGCCTGACCACCGGCTGCACCCCCAACGAAGTTGGCGCCACCATTGCTGCCGGCTCCGCCCTTTGTGCTGCGCCTTCGGCCTCTGAGACCGGCACCACCGAGTCTTCCTCCGCCTCGTCCTCCTCCGCCTCGTCCTCCGAAACCCATGCCGCCTCCGAGTCTTCCTCGTCCGTTACCACCCTTTCTCCCACCACCACCGAGGCTCCCTCCTCCACCATCACCACCGCTCCCACCGAGGAGGAGTCCGGTGCCAGTGAGACCACCGCCGCCACCACCTCCCCCAACGCTGCCGACAAGGTCTCGGGTGGTGGATTCTTCGCTGCCGGTATCCTGGCTGCCCTGGCCATGTTCTAAGCCTTGTCTCAGAGCAACGGATCTTCAGTCTTTTCCCACCTCTTGCTTTCCGTCGAATCAGCCTGCTTTCTTTTCTATCCATCATTGCCTGTGAACGAGTTTCGGCTCCTTAATGGATCCTTGCCGCAGCGACTAGTCATAGCTAATTCTTCTAATTCGAAACTACCACCGGAGTTTTCCTTCTTTTTTTTTTTTTTTTAATTCCCCTTTATCGTCCATCCATCTATTTACTTGTGCTTTTCATCTTGTCAACCATGTATGTGTTCAACGCGTGTATATTGTAGAGTTTCGTGTTTCAGCATCTTGGTAAACCTGTGTTTGACTATACTCAACTTCCAATTTCTTTTAAAAATGGATTTATTTTTATTTTTATTTTTTTGCAGAACTGTTTTGACGGCATTTGTTTTCCTATTTGTTTTTCTTCGGTTATCACAACCATGAATAGCCTCTATCTATTTGCCACTTCAAAACGACAAATTTTGTGTTGCCATGATCAAGTCTTAGATCTCCAGATGTGCAGTCACTTCAGTCAAAACAGACTTACAATGGGGCAAGCAAGAGTGGAAGAGATTATATCCTAACATTTCGAGTTTTATAGATATTTTAAGACGAAAAAAAAATCTGGAACAAGAAAAAACAACAAACAAAAAAAAAGGAACATAGACATGAGCTTTTTGGTGTGTCCCCTGCCCCTTGCTAGTCGTCACCAGACGAGTTAATCCCATATATTCCCAGATTCCCATCTCCCTAGAAGACAAGCCAGAAAAACATCGATGCCCAAGAATCAGCAAAAAGGAAAAGACGAAAAATATAAGACAGGTAACAGAATAGGGGAGAGGTAGGTACCTAACAAGAAACGCCATGTACAGACAGGTTGATCGTGTACCCAAGAAAGCAAACAGTAGATAGAACCGAACAGAAAAAAGAACCGAAGATAAAAGCTAGGGAGAAGGAAGAATTTTAAAAGACAAGAAGAAGTGTCGTGTTTATCAGGGCCGCCGCGGCAGATCAATATGCACCATCCACGGGAAATGCACCGGCCGGTACCGCCGGTCCAACACGGCCGCGTTGATAAACAGCGTCTGCTCCCCACGCCGGACATGGGTCTGGCTCTGTGGGGTGATGTCCACCCGGCAGCATTCGTCCTGGCGGTACTGGTGCATGCGGGCGTGGGCGGCGTGCATCTCCTCGGTCGAGGCGTATACCTCCGCGCGCAGGCGGTCGGCCGATTCGACGATGAGCGAGGCGGCGTGGTCGATGGTCGAGCCGGCCGTGGGGTAGAAGGCTGCTGCTGCTGCTGCTGCTGCCGCCGCCGCCGCCGCCGTGGGGTCGGATGACGGCTGGGGCGGCCCGGACCAGCGCACAACCTGGGCGCCCCAGCTTTCGTGAATGTGGCCGAAGCAGTGCACGCGCGGGCGGGCCCGGTAGATGCTCTGGAACAGGTCGTCGCAGCCGGCGTTCTGGTCGCGTGGAACCCGGTCGAGCAGACCGTGCGGCGGGCCGTGAGTGATGGCGATGTCGATGTCCGCGGGAATATCGAAGTTGTGTTCACCGCGCTGATACTGGAAGCCCCACCCACCAAACACGGGGGTGTACTGGCTGCAATATATCCTCAGACAGGCACCACTGGCCAGTGTGAACTCATGGGTTCCTTCCGACAGGTAGAACACGCTGTCCTTGCGTGCGTCCTGGATAATCGACAAGATTTCCGCGCGGCTGATGTGATCGGTCTCACGATCGACGGTGAAGCGGTCATCCAAAGCCAAATCGTGGTTCCCGGCAATGGCAATCTTCAGGGAGGCCGGGGCCTGGCGAAGCATCTGAAAGGTTGCCGCATATTCACTGGTACGACTCGAGCGGGTGAGATCACCACAGTGGATCAGGACGTCGGCTTCCGGGAGCGGGGTGTTGAAGCAGGCAAGATCAGTTTGGGCAGCTGGATCATTGGTAGGATGGTGGAATTTTCTGCCATATAGCTCGGCGGCAATGGCAACGGCATCAATGGCAGTCGTTCCCGGAGGCACAGGGAGCACGCCGTGGGTATCTGATATGATCAAAATGCGGGTTGAAACAGTGGGGAGATCAGTGTGCTGAGACGCCATTGAGCAGTGAAGTCTTGGAGATGGGGAAGATCTATGTGATGAAGAAGGAGAGGAAAGGAGATGACGGGAGGTCGGTGGCTGGGATGAATGGATATGTCCGAGTCAAAGCCCAGATGAAAGCACTAGTCAAAACGAAAGCTGGTCAAGATTAAGCGCAGTCAGACAGAGTGGCAAATGTATTACGGTGGAGAGAGCAGGCGGAAATAACAATACCAATCAAAATGCATATATCGGAACACAGTTCAAGAGCCAATGACGGGTGGTGTGAGGAGTCAAGTATAAGCTTAAGGACGGAGAAAAGAAACAAGAGAAGAGGAGAGAAGAGAAGTGGGCCGTGGATTGGGAAAACAGCCAACTGGTGGAGATGATACATATAAGTAGGTAGGTAGGTGTAAGTCGGTAGGTATGTGAGATCGGCAGGCGATTAGGGATCAAAGGACGAGGCAAGCCTTATACACAGTGTATGATAGCTAAATCTCAACATGTCCGTAGACGGCTAAAACGAGCGAAGATGTGTCAGGCAACAAGAACAGGCCGGGCCTTTCTATCTTTTCTTTTCAGGGAGTCAAGCGAGTCATACATACATCGAGTAACAGTTGCGCCCAGTGCAATTGGCGGCCCGGAGTGGACGTGGAAAATGAGGCGAAGCAGACCAAAGCAGCTATAGCCATGAGGGCGGCACGAGAGCCTGTGCGTGGGAGTTTTTGATGCGCAAATCTTCCAACCGGAGTTGACAGGCAAGCAAGAATGAAGTGCAGGCGGGATGGGGTGGCAGACAGCAGTGCTGCATGAACGAGGCGGAAGAGAAGGAGCTCAGGCCAATGGGGGAATCCCGAAGAGGTATATATGCCCTAGTCCGGGACAGAAAAGGAGGCGGACAAAAATAGAGACACGAAAACCAGAAGAAAGAGAAGACCGAAAAAAGCCGCCCGGTCAGCTTGAGTGATCTGCGGTGGCCTATGATTGTCACGGAAACGAGCCGTCCCTGGCGAGGCTCTCACTCCGGGGAGGGGGGGCTTTGACGACCGGGTGAATTCGGAGAGACGCCACGAAGAATGGTGGTGGTTTTATGTTTCACGGCCAAAGCGTGGCCGGGGATGTGGACATCAATCGTGATCGCAGCCAGGAAGAAGAGTGGCGGGAAGGAGGCTCAGTGATTCCCGGCGGTTTGGTGGCGAGAGAGGCGGATCCGGGATGCCGTCGGGATATTGTTACCAAGCAGAGAAGCGGGTGGTGGTACAGAGTACATGGACTGAGAGGCACGGGGAAACGAGGACGAGGGCCAGACGGTCAAGAGATGCTCCGGGCCGAGAGAGGAATGCACGAGTCAAACGCCGTGGACGCGGAAGAGGTGACGAGGATAGACTTTTTTATGGAGAGCAGGTTCCCAGATGCTGCTCGATGTGTGTAAGACAGACAGCCCCAGAAAGACGAGAGTGAGGCAACAGAAAGAAAGACGGGGGAAAGGAAGAGGAAAATCAGACGATAAGAAACCGAGAGAGGGGTTGATTGATGAGTCAAGAAAAGGAGGAAAAGAAGCAGGCGAGAAGGGGAAAGACAAAGGACGGATAGATTAGATGGACTTGGAACGCCGTCAAACTTTTGGGAGCAGTTGCATTGGCAGAAGTGAGCTCCCAGATTGGAAGGCGCACACCTTGGGTCGATCCTTCCCTCTGCACTACTCCTTAGTGCACAGCGCGATTAAACCCTCCCCCACCAAACTCTGTCAGTGGTGTAAGTACCGGGACAGCTCTGTCAGAGCGGCAGGGTTTTCCACTTCCAGAAGGCAATAGTGTGTGCTTGATATCCGTCCCACTGGCTACAGAAGAAGAGGGGCACAAATCCTCTTTGGCGCAGAGAGCCGTATGTTAGAAAGATATCTGGTGATGCTGATGATAAGACCTTTTGGACATTTTCGAAGAGATCAGAGAGAGAGTGAGTGAGAGAGAGAGAGAGAGAGAGAGAGTGTGTGTGTGTGTGTGTGTGTCTAGCTGCCCCTCATCAGCATCAAGGATTTCTCTCTCTGCAGTAGTAATAACTACACATCTATCGGGGAAGGGCGGGACAGACAGGAAAATATCACAGATGGCTGCTGGCTGGTTCAGCCTAGAACGACGAGGGTCAAGAGAGCTGTGACTGACAACAAAGAAGAAAATTCCCCCAAAAAAAGTATAAAAAAAACCTTGTTTTTAAAATTTTCAAAAATTGAAAAAAGGGCCTTGCATCCTCCAAGTCCGCACTCTCTCTCTCTCTCTCTCCTTCGTCAACTGCTCGCCCTAGAAAAGAAGCGCTTGATTAATCACACATCGATCCATGAATGCAGTAACGAGTCAGGCATTCTAGGTCACGTGTCGCCTTCTAAGTCACGGAAGATTTTGATCCTGGGTGCTGAACTTGGAATGACCACCACCACGACCACTGAATCCTCCTTCAGCTTCTTTCTTTGTTCTTTTTTCTTCGCGAGTTCTCGTTCGGGTTACACGGATACCTCGCAGCATACCTCAGCTGCAGTCGTTGCCTTGCTGTCCACAGCTCACCGCCGTCCGACCACCACACGCCATGCTTCTCTGTAAGACACCCACCATTACCACCTCTCTCCCCTCTCAATCTCCCCATGCCCCCCACTCACTAACCCTCTCCGTTCCAAACCCCCAGTCTGCCCGCACTGCGCCAACACGCTGACCGTGTCAGTCGTGCAAGGCCGCAACCGCCTGGAGTGCCGGACGTGCCCGTACGAGCACGCCATCGTCACGCCGATCTTCTCGCGCCGCGACTTCGAGCGCCAGGAGAAGGAGGACGTGTTCGGCGGCCCCGGAGCCTGGGACAACGCCCAGAAGACCCAGCGCCAGTGCCCCAAGGACGGCTGCAACGGCGAGGAGGCCGCCTTCTTCCAGGTGCAGATCCGCTCGGCGGATGAGCCGATGACCAGTTTCCTGAAGGTGCGCTTTCCTTTCCCCTTCTCTCTTTGTGAGGTCGGTTGCCTGTGTGTGGCTGCGACTCGGTCTTTGCTAACTATTTGTCTAGTGTATGGCCTGTGGTCACCGGTGGAGAGAAAACTAGAGTGTGGGCAGATCCCCTCCGGTGGTGATGGTGCACGGTCTGAGTCACAGTTCCCCGGCACAGGGAGGGTTTTTTTTCTTCCTCTTTTCGGCGTTTGTGTTTTCCGGTTATTCACAGCATGCATGGCAAGGCGTACACGGCGGCCTGTTCAAGAAAAGCCCAGTAGGCACATCTTGTCTTTTCAGTTTTAGAATTTTCACTCCTAGTTTCACATTTCATTCCTCTTCTTAAGTCTACATTTATTTTCCACCATTCTCGCTTCGTACCAGGATGCCGGTTCCCAAATGGAAAAAGTCGGACCCGACTGTGCCTTTCTCTGATACCTGCCACACCGCGTGACGAGCGAGATCACCACCAGGATCAGGCATGAAACACGCTTCCAGTGGCATAGACATAGACCAATGGAAAAGCTAGCATTAGCAAACGAAGCTGTACCAGGAGCCACCCAACCAAGACTCTAGAAGACTTGCATGAATGTAGCTTTCACATCAGGGAATCATGAGCCCACTCAAACGCCATTCGTGAAAACAAAACAGAAAGAAAAACACAAAACACCACACCCCACCCAGCGTGGGATCCCAAAAAACAGGGTGATGATAACGCCCGTTGAACGCCCTGAAATCTCGACAGAAACTATCAGGGGATTGACAGTAGAATAGGGGGGGGAAGGGGGAGACAACAGAGACTGAAAACAGCCCATGGGCATCTGAACATCATCGCTGATCTTCCATCCACACGGTCACTCCCGGTGGCTGAAGGGGGATGGTCAGGATGGTCTCCGTGAGCCAGGCTCCTGGATATCGCATTTGCGAAGATCCTTCGGTGCAAGATTCATGCAAAACGACCAGGAATTTCCAGCAAACGCGAGAAAAGAAAGGACACATTTCTTGTTTTTCCTTGGTGGAACCACCCTCCCTCTCCCCCCCACGGCCATCACCCTCCAGAACAGCCTCTCAACTCACGGCTCCTTGTGCCACTCGACCGCAGCCTTCATGCCCTCCTCCACCAGCCGGTGCACCACCTCCGGGCTGATGATCTCCTGGCGGAACCGCTCCGACTGGAGCAGCTGCAGGTGGCGCAGCGTCGGCCCCGGGTACGTCAGGTACTTGGTGTACGGAGGCCGGCTCCAGTACTGCAGGTACTCCAGGTACGCGATGAACTCCGGCTGGCTGAGGTATTTCTGCACCGCCAGGTGGTTCAGGTACGCCGGGTTCGCGAGCGACTGGACGAACTGCGTGGTGGGGGGTGTTAATTAGCGCCATGCCTTCACTTTCACTCCGGACATACCAGAGCATCGGGGCGAAGCTCGACTGGAAACAGAACCGGCGGCTTACCTCAAGCTCGATCTCGAACCGCGAGTACCCGCCAAACTTGGGCTCGGGCGGCTGGGTCGAGGAGTCGACTACCATATGCGTGTCCATGGTGCCAAACACTCCCAAGTTTGCGGACACGAGTTTGTATGTGTTTCTGTGGCAATGGAATCTTTTGTTTCACAATCCCTTGGAAAAATATGAACAACGGCTTTGATTTCAACAATCAGCTCTGCACAGGAATTCTTTTGGAATCTGGAAGGTCAAGGAAGATGGAAAGTTGCAAGTCTCGGATAACTCCATATGATCAGATTTATGGTGCTCCTGTTTGTTTGATGGGCAAAATCGTGTCACGTGACACCGAATACCTTACCAAACGGGGCCGCATCCAACGCCGACGCCGACGACATGGAACAGCTTCAAATGGCTACAAACTACGAGTGTCACCTTGGAATACTGGGTGATCTGGAACAGATCATGCAGGTATAATCCGTGAAATCATCTCTATTAGCTACGTGACCGTTCTTCTCTGGATAGAATATCCATCTAGCTGCTCCTATATAAAGACAAACGCCCGCGGATACCTAGGAGAGAATACTGTCCTAAGCATGATCAAATTGGAAACCGACGACGGGTGGGGGGGTTGGAAGACATAACCCACGCAGAATACCCAAGAAAACAATCAAACCCAGCGCAATAAAAGGAAAATTAGAATGTAGTAGAAAGAAAAAAAAGAATAGGCCGTAAGAATGCAAGCAGGGCGACGCCCAGACACATCAGTTGTCCCAGTACCGCCGGCTCATGATGATAGGCCGGGCAGGGTCCCACGGGCCATAGATCTCGTTCTTGTACTTCTGCAAGCTGATAAGCCACCAGCTGCAGCCGCCCATAGCCAGCGCCGAGACCAGCGCGCCGAGGACCATGCCCTTGACGCCATTCCAGTACTGGCGGGCATCGGGCGCCGCGGCGTCGCCCAGGATCATGCCGACGCCGAAGCCGGCGCCCAGCACGAGCGCGGCCGTCAGGAACGCGTGGAACCGCCAGCCCTGGTGGCGCGCGTAGCGGCGGAACACGGGGAACAGGCCGAACACCTCGATGCTGAACAGCGTCAGGCTGAACACCTGGCCGGTCGACGGCAGCCGGCTGGCGAGCACGGTCGACGCCATCAGCGCGGCGTTCGTCGACAGCGACGCCGGGAACTTGGTGCTGACGCCGCCGGAGTAGTCGAACGAGAAGATGTTGATGGCGAGCAGGCAGGAGCACATCGCCCAGATGCTGTCGCTGGATGTCGACCGTGTCAGCGACTTGAGGATCGGCGAGAGGCCGAGCAGGGTTGAGTAGATCAGGATGGCGGACTTGAACGTCGCGAGCCGCCGGTGGGTGCGCGGCTCGTCGGGGAAGTCCAGCAGAAGCTCGCCCGCGGCCGCGCCACCGTTCCCGGGGTTTGTGGAACTCCCGTTCAGCGATGCCGTTGACGAAGAGTGTGAGAGGCCCGCCGGCCCGCCGGGTTGGCGATCGCCCGCCACCGCCGACACGCCTGTGCTCGTTGCAGCAGCCGAGAGTCGCGCCGACTGCCGCATCGCCGCCAGCGTGTTGAGCAGGGTGGGCCGCCGACGCCGCAGGCTGGGTTTCCGACCCGCAGTTATCGTCATGCCGCCAGACCCCATGTTCCCCAGCGCCGGCGACGCAGGAACACCGCCGCTGCCGCCGGAACCCGCCGTCCCGTCGTCAGCCGCCGCTGCTGCCGCCGCCGCTGCTGCTGCCAGACTATCCTCGTGGTCTTCCTCGTGGGCCACCCACCGCTCCCACACAATCCAGCCAATGAAGGTGGCGATCGAGCTGAAACTAACAACCGATACGGGCGACACACGTTCTTGGAAGATGCCGACAAACGACACGGCGAATATGATCACGGTCGACACGTGCTGGACAATGATGGTCGAGTCGGCCACCAGCGGCCAGAAATCGTACGGTTGTAGCCGCGGGTTGCGTTGCAGGCTTTCGAGAAACGTTGCGTGGTCGGTGTAGTTGTCCGGGTCTGGTAATGAGTGAGCCAGTTAGAATCAGAGCACTCAGAGAACATGACGACAGTGTGAACAAGGCTATATAGGACAGGAAACTGACACGACTGCCGCACCCACAGCAGCTTCTTCCAGGTCTTGCGCGGCCGGTGCCGACTATACGCGCGCCCCGACGAGTGCCCGCCCGCCGACGGCCCCAACCGCGACGACGGGATCTCCAGCACGGGCGACCGCGCCGGCGGCGACGTCGCGAAGAACGCGTCCTCGGGCGACAGATGTGATCTCCGGTGGCTGTCGTTCCGGCCGCTGCCGCTGCCGCCGCCGCCGCCGCTCCTCATCAAATCCGGGGCTGTCGACGAGCGGTTCAGGCCCATCTTCGGGAGGTCGTCATGTTGGGTTAGCTTCTGCGGCAGCCGCGCGCTGGTGCTGCCGCTGCTGTTTTTGCTGGCGGTGGCAGCGGTGATGCCGCCATTGGGCCGCGGGAAGTGCTGGGTCGGGTCGGGGAACGGCGGGAAGTAGTCCGTGGGCGTGTGTGGAGACTGCGGAGGGTGGGCCATGACGCCGCCATCAGGCATCGGCGGGGATGTGGTTCTTGCCGGTCCGGGTGGGCGGTGGGCGCGTCCGGGAGAGAAGCTCCACAGTCAGCACGGCTCGATCTGAAGGAGAGCCCGGAACAGATCGTAGGACTCGGAAACAGAGAGCGTGGGTAGTGGTGCACGGAGGTCGGCTGGCTCCGGGTTCGGTGGACGGAAATATTGCCGTGTGGTTCGGGGTCTCGCCGTCAGATGTCCGGTCGTCTTCGGCCAGCGCGCCAAAATATTCCAGACGCGCGGGCGGGGTCGAAGCAAAACAACAACAAGCACAGGTGATGCAAGGATAGAGCTCTCTTCGTAGCTCTCAACAGGCGTCGCGGAAAGATACTCTCATTCTGTGCAAAGGTCCGCTTCTGGGGGTTCCCAGATTTTCGTCGTGAAATCCGTAAATGTGTTAGGGATGATTTTGAAGGAGATTGCACGTTGCCGTTAAGGACAAGTCCACATGTCAAGATACCTGTATGCAGCTCAGCCGACAATCTGCCGGCGCATAAACTAGGTTAGGGTTCGGGTGTTGGGTTATGGTGTTAGGGTTGCTCGTCGACGATAACGAAGGAGAGAGAGCAGAAAGGAAGTCCACTTGCTTAGCTTGGCTTGCCTCTTTAACTCTTTATTGTCAACTCATATCAGCCATAGCTATCGTTGATGTCTCCAACAACAATGGAGGAGACACGAGATGCGATTCTAGCCCGTGATGTATGATGTATCTCTCTCGTCTTGGCTAGCATCTTTTCACTGCTCCGGGGCCCGGGATCATGAAGGAATATGCAAGTCGTCATCCATATTTTTGTTCACGAGCTCTTACTTCGAGCACAGGCAATTCTCCACTGCCCAGACTTTCCAGGGTAGGGTGAACGGCCCTGTTGTGGTCAGCATTCAGGGGACGAAAGTCTGGTCGGAAGAGGGTCTTCGCTTAAGTGGCTCAACGCATACAGAAGTGAAGGCCCACTACGGTAATGCTTACAGCAGCCAAGCCTGGCAATGATCAGTAAATCAGTGAGGTGGTTAATCTTTACCGTCCTTCCTGGTAGCGGGACGGTGTACTGGAGTACCGGATGGCTATCCTTCATCTATCCAGATGCAGGTCCAGGGCCGCAAGGCGAGCATGTCCCAAATATAAAATACGGGGTATGCCTAAACTTCACTCATACGAGTGGGATTGGGTGTGAACAGAGTTCTTATCCGTAGCGAACTCACTACAGTTACATCCCCGATCAATACTCAATTCTTCATGGGTCACCCTAGAATCTAATACCCCAAAGTCCGGGAGATAGATAGACGACTTTCTGTCCTACAAAGAGATCCGATATCAAATCCGGCTTCCCAATAGAACACTCGCCCGGGCGAAAGACCTCCACCGCGGTCGACGGATGCACAGAAACCCCGACCCCGTCAGAAGAAAAGGCCGGGGGAGACAGGGCGAGTTTTCCCTTGTGGTCGTACAATCGCGGCCCATGCTTGATAGCAACTCGGAGACGCCTCCACTCACATGCAAGAACCGGAGATGAGTGGTTTGGCAATGGATCGTGTGAGTGCCAAAGAATAAGCACATGTATATGCAGACACTCGTTCAGGAATATGCGCCCCTTTGGCCGCAGGTAGCATGGAGAAAAACGTCATTATCATGAATCTACAGTGGGCCAGAAAATGCATCGTTGGGAAGGATACGAGGCCCGATCTGACCCCAACCCAACAAGGCTTGATAAGGCAGACCCGGCAGCCAAACAATCGGGCTTAGATTCCGTTTTAGAAGGTATGTTATATTGCTCTGTCAAAGTCGTATTGACGATTGACGAAAAGAAAAAAAAGGAAAAAAAGAAAGAAAAAAAGAAAGAAAAAAAGAAAACAGCCGAGCAGGGCAGGAGGATCGGCGGAAGGTCCAAAGGGGGATGAGAGGAAGACTTTAAAAGAGGGAGAGGGAAGCTCTCGGCACGGTTCTGCAGTCCTTTGCTTCACTCTTTCACTTCATTCTCCATCATCCAGCACCCGGATCTCTTCTCTCTACTAAAAGTGTTCTACGTTGATCTCCTCCCCATAACTGCGGCGCTGCTAAGACTCCTGGCGTGTGTTTCCCTTTGTTTCGGTTCGTTTCTTTCCATCAGCCCCTGCGCGTCCTGCGCCACTGAGTCACCCCCC
>LNGL01000026.1:1278389-1296351 GCA_001510565.1 Knoxdaviesia proteae
GAGGTTGAGAGGGGAGAGATGAGACGGCTGACACTCTCTGATCTATACACACAAACACACAAACAGATCTTCGAGGAGTCCTGGACGGAGCGCAAGTGGAAGTACCCGCCGACGCCGGGCAAGGACGGCCACATCGACTCGGCGGCGTTCTGGCAGGGGAGTCCGTCGGCGGTGACGGTGTTGCCGGAGGAGCGCAACCTGACGCAGGCTTTTCCCGTGGCGGTGACGCGGTCGCTGATCGGGGCTACGGGGCGGGGAGTGGCGTGGCTGGGGCGGCTTGCAAACGGGTCATACCTGCAGCCGGGCAAGTACAAGTACGGATGCCGTTGTTGATGTCCAGTTATAAAAAAAAGTTGTTTCTTTGCATTGTCCTTTGCATTGTCCTTGTCTTGCTAACGACCGGTGTTTATTCTCCAGGATGCGCTTCGCGGCTCTGCTGCCGTACGGGAACCGCGACGCAGAGGACGACTGGGTGGTGGTCAAGACGCCGACGATCACGGTGCTGCCGATTCCATGAAGGGGTGGAATGCGTGTGTAAGTGGCTTGGGTGGAAGGGGGGTGAAGGGGGTGAAGGGGGTGAAAGGGAGGGAAGTGAGACATTGTATATCGGCGGCATTAGATCGAGCGAGAGAATGGGGCAGAGACATATGTGATGACAGGTCACGATAGGGATGGAAGATTTGACGCTGAAAGAGAAGACGGGGAGAAGATAGGAAATACAAGTAAGATGAATCAATCCGGTGTGTGTCCGAGACCGGCATTCCTTGGTGAGAAACTGGGGCAGGGGATTTTTGAGGTTGGACGGGAGTGTAAGGGTTAGGGTTTGTCCATTCACGGCCGTGGCCTGCATAGGCACAAGACCAGGGGACATGCAAACAAGCTCGCGATCTTGGAAAGAGAATGTGTCCTCTCCGAAAACGGGAGTGCATCTGAGCAATCCACGCAGGGGGAGGAGTATACTGTACGGTGCAGAGATGGGAGAAGTGGTGATTTGTCGATGGACAGGAACACGCGAGAGTGCAAGAAACTTCGCTATGTGTGTATGTGTGGATCAAGGTGATCTTATACAGTGGGAACTGCCGTGCAGCCAAGTAGGGCTTGGGGAGAGGAGGAAAGCTTCTTTTGAGGGTGTGCAGGAATGGTCGCATAAGGCTGGCGGGGTTTGCGTCGGCACAGATACTCGGGAGTGGTAAGTATCTGGTCTGACTGCCACATCCTGGCGCCTTTGGCTGCGTGCTGCACCAACACACGTGTGCAGAGCAGACTCTGTCTGATAGGCTGATGCAGGATGGCTGTCTGTCTCCTTGGTGAAGAAGAGAGAGCAAGCAGCAGGGAAGGGGAGAGAGGAGAGAGGAGAGAGGAGAGGAGAGGAGAGGAGAGGAGAGAAGAGAAGAGAGAGAAGAGAGAGAGGAGAGAGGAGGTTGAGAAGGTGAGGTTGAAGTTTTTGAGCCTGGCCCGGCCGGCCAATCGCAGCGCAGATTGGCATCTCGTGCCTGTGGCGGCCAGCCATGATAAGTCGAGCTCTGTGTATATGCGTGTGGGGTTGCCAGGATGCTGGGGGGGAAATAGGTGCAGTAGTTCTTTTTTTGCTCGCGTGAATGTTGGCCGAGATCAATTTTAATTGATAGCTTTTCCCAGCCGCGCGAGCTTGGCAGTACTCTGGGAGCTGCCCTTCCGAATGATGGCCGGTCGAGGTCCCAGGACGATGAGAAAGAAAGAAAAAAAGAGAGAGAGAGAGAGGGGAAGAGAGACGCGATGATTCTCGGGTGTCTTTATCTTTTCGGAGATAACCCTCCTTCCTGCCTGCTTTCTGCAGAGAGACAAGAGGAGGAGTGACGAGGGAGGAAGGAAGGAAGGAAGGAGAGACAGTGGGCGTTCCTTCTTCTGCTGATCCGGTATGGTCTGGTCGCTCGGGGTGCGTGTGGTGATGCTCTCGTGTAGAACAGCCTCGTGCAGGGAGTGGCGTAACGCTCGAGAGTCTCTTAGTCAGACAGACAGACAGACAAAAGTGAGAGAGAATGAAGGATGTACCACTACAGTACAGTACACACGTACACGGAAGCACACAACACTCGCTCATGTGCGTCCCTACCCAAACCGGGCCCCCCCTGAGCAACCGTTAAAGAGGCCATCATCTGAATGAGAGTAAGAGAATTTTTTTTTTTCAAAATCATGAGAGAGAACCACAGTTACCATAGTGGTCTCACTTTATTAGTGTGTGTGTGTGTGTGTGTGTGTGTGTGTGTGTGGGCGTGGCTCCTGGATTTTCCATCCATTGAGAAGCCAGCATGTGTGCCATGTGCCATGTGCCTCGCCGGCCGGCTTTGATTTTCCTCCCCGATTCAGGGATCAGCAGAGTGAAGAATGCAACCGGCACCAGATGGGAGATGGGGGAGGGTTTGATGCATCTCAATTTCGAGTGAAAGAGAGCAAAAGAGGCTGGACAGACAGACAGACAGACAGACAGACAAGTGTTGGTGTCGATCGCCCTTTGCTTCAATTTATAAACATATATCCACGGCCTGCTTCATCTTTATCTTCTGCCTCTTCTTTTTTCTTTCCTTCTCTCTCTCTCTGTCTCTCTCTCTCTCTCTCCCTCTCTCCCCCACCCTCTTTGCGTCTATCTGCCTCGTTCTTCGTGCTTGTCCCGGTCGCATTAACCTCGGGCGGTCATCGTCGCATCACTCTGTCCAGAATTTCATTTGTGCCTGAAAGAAGACCACCACCAACCAACCACTCTCCTCGCACTCCCACGAGCACCACTCAATCCTCCTCCAAAAAAAGAGAGTCAGCCATTCTTCACCCGAAATTAACCGGCTCCCTCTTTCTTCACTCTTCACCGCGAATCTGCGGCCATCCCAACGAACCGGAAAAGAAAGAGACCACACGAAGATTCCCATAGTGCGATCTATACCCGTCGGGAATTACCGAAAAAGGAACTTTTTTTCTTTCTTTCTTTCTTCTGTTGAAGAAGCCTTGCCGTCTCGTCTATTTTATTCGTCGTATTCAGTACGAAATCGAACGTACGAAGCTCGGGCCGGCTCCTCTCTCCAGGCACCCGAGTATCTTCTCTTTTTTGGATGGATCGTTTCATCACTTTACGTACTCGAAATCACGGGCGGACCTCGTTGTGTCGGCTGGGTTAACCCAAATGGATTGACCTTTTTTCTTTTTTTTTTTGGCCTGTCTCTTCCCAATCCATCGTTGCAGTGGTGTTGTTTGTGCGCAAGGAGCCTTTTTCACGAAAGCATCTTACCGGTTCCCTCCTCCCCCTCAAAGGAAACCTGCCGGAAACCGTCTGTGCACACTTTGCAAAACACCGCCCACCCCCCTCGAACAAACCGGCAAGGAATAAATCTCACGATCCACAAAGTCAGAGAGCCGGCCTGAGTCAGAACATATACCCCAATTTGCTTCCTGGAGCAAGCCGCAGCGCCCTGAACCGAGCCAGACGCACGCAAGAAGGAAACGTCCCGCCCGGGATCACCTCACCAAAGAGGTCCAGCAGCATCAACCACAACCCCAGGACCCGCATCCCACAGCCGACTTATATACATACTGTACACTCACTCTTGATCTGCCTTGTCTCACGCCGCCTCTTTCTCCATCTTCCAGCATTGAAGCCTGAGTCTGCGATCAATCGCGATCCCGCAGGTCAACACCACCACACCAATCCAGGTACCCGAGATCACCGAAAAGCTTCAGCAACGCCTCATTTTGAAAACCCGCCTTTGAAATAAATGATAACCCTGTTTCGAAGCTCGCTCTCTCACGGCTGTTTCTTTTTTTTTATATATCTATTTTTATTCATCTCTGTTTCTTTCCCTCCGTTTCGACTTTCTCTGTATCAACGTTCCATCGCAGCCGCTGTTTCTTAAACAATCCACTTTCCTCTGGCTCTGTTTATATCCGGAAACAAGGAATCCTCCAGCCAGACAGACACCGACCTCTCAGACCTCTTTTTTTTTTTTTTCTCCCAAGCGAACGCACATGCTCTGTTTCCGTTTTTGGTCGATTTGTTTGATCGTGGTGCGGCCGTGAACTTTATTTAAGTGCGCCACAGCGTCCATCTCCCGCAAAGTAACGAAGCCACCGATCATATCTTTCTTCTCTTCTCTCGCAATTTATCTGTCGTCTTCTGCCCTGTCTTTATTTCCAACCCCCCCAGCCGGTCATCTTTTTTTCTTTTTTTCTTTTTTTCCTTTTTTCCTTTTCTCTTCTTCTGCTATTGATCCTCGGTGTGAACATCCGCATTAATTTATCCCACCAGCCAGCCAATTGCCCACCAACCCCGCTGAGACAGCCGCTCACCGGCTGTGTGCCATGATATATATTTTCGGCCAGCTCCAACTTTCTGACTTTTTGGGCCCTTTTTCTTTTTGGCGCTGAGCATCTCCGGCCGCGGGCTAAAAGAGAGAGTGAGCTGATCTATTTGCTCAATTTTCCCTTTTTTTTTTCTCTCTCTCTCACGATCCTCCTCCCAGCTCTGACTTACACCGGCCTCGCTCGCCTATTCATCTAACCAGAATCAGTTACTCTACTGCCTCTTTCCACACACTCCGTCCACCTCTCTCTCCTCTCTCCAATAACGCAATTCCCCTTTCTTCTGACCGAATCCCCAGCTTTTTTTCTTCTTTTCCCTCGTCTCTTCGCTCTCGCTTGGGGGAATAATTACACAGAAATCCTTCTCTCTCTCGCTCTCTCTCGCTCTCTCTTTTCCCCTCCCCTTGGGTCTGGCAAAGTTCTGGATCTTGGGCCCATTCTCGCTCCGCCCTGACACTGTCGCTTTCGTCCTTTTTGGTTCTGTCCTTGGTTCCAGACCTCAATAGGCCCCGGTTTTTGCGTGCCGCCGAAAGTTAATCCCCTAAAAAAACCCCGGCACCTTTTCTGTCTTCCCTCTTCCCTCTTCCCACCACTGATCGCATGTCATTCCGCTTTATTGTGCCCTTTCTCGTATCCGTCGCTTGAAATTCTTCTGCCGCCGTGTGTCTCTGAGCCGCTGTCGCTTATATTTCATCTTCTCCCTCCGTCCCTCCTTCTCCCTCTTGGCTTTTCTTCACCGCTTGGCCCCTTCCTGTGTTGTTCTGTGGTCTTCAACTCCCAAGAGATTCCCGAGATCGACTTACAGGATTTAGGGTCAGGACTAACATCTTGGCATTCTTCCACCTCTCTCTGTCTCTCTGTCTCTCTGTCCATCTTCGCATATTTCTTTATACACACAACACAACGCAACACAACCGCTAGAAACACATCATTATTTTAAAAATGCGCTCTTCTTATCTGGCCCTGTTGGCTGCTGCCACCTCCTCCACCGTCTTGGCTTTCCCGCTTGTCGTCCCGTCTCCGTTCACTTCCTCCCTCGACTCGGCCGCCGCGCGGATACCCACCGTGCCGTCGATAGCCAATGTGGACGACGACGCCGCCCGACAACGGCCGCTGGATGAAAACCAGCATGCCGCTCCGCCGCTGCCGCCGCCCACCTCTTTCGACAACTCGCCCGTGACCCCCGCCAGCTACCTGACTCCCGACGAGGCCCTGGCCCTGCCCAATCCGCTGGCTTCCGGCTACCTGATGTCGCTGTCCGACGGCGATGGCGACGAGGACGACTCGTTCGGCCGCTCTGCTGTGCCGTCGCCGTCGTCTGCCCCTGCTGCGGCCACCGTCACCGCCACCGCCGCCGCCCAGCCTCCCGCCCAGAAGACCATCAACGTGCTGCGGTCCGACGAGGAGCCCGACGACTGGGTGCTGGTCAGCGGCGACCTGTCGGATGCCATGCTGGTGTCCAACGACCCGGACTACACCGTGCCGGCGGACGACAACGACGACAACGACGCCGACGCCGACGCCGACGCCGATGCTGCCGCGTCTGCCGCCCCGCACCCGTGCGTCCGCGTGCCCTGCACCTTGTCGACCACCTGCCTGCTCGCCACCTTCTACCGCTACCCGTGGGTGCTGCCGCTGGCCTCGTGGCTGCTCATGGCCGTCGTGGTCGCGCTGTGGGCCGGCGTGTCGCTCGCCCGCCGCCCCGACGGCAGCCGGCTGGACGTGTGCGGGTGGCTCTGCGGCGCCGCCCACGGGCCGATCTACCTCGCCGAGTCTGAGCAGTCTTCTGTCGACTCTGAGAAGCGGCCGCTGGAGCTGTCGGAGACTACTCCCGAGAAGCCGTACCGGGACTGAATCCTTCCTGTTCTCTCTCTTTCTTTTGACTTTCCGGCGTACTTGGATATGGCGGACCCACCACCCACACACCAGCGGTTGACCATCAAGCGGAGGCGTGCTGCGAAACCCCATTTTGTACATACCGTACACGCCTCGTATCATCATCAATCTTTGGATATAAATTAGGTTCCTCCCTTCTCTCCGTGGTATATAATATGGTCGATGGGACGGTAGATACTCGTTCTCGATATATCTTGTGGTTCTTCTTTCTTGTTTGGATTTTTCAAAGCGAGGCGTTCGTTGTTTTTCTCTTGCATCCATCCCACCTGGCTCTTCTTTTTTTATTTTATTTCTGTCTTTCTTTGCTTTTCGGGGGGACTTTCAGTCTAGGACACCATCACCAAGATACACCGTATACATAACATTCACATCGCACGTTTTTCTTTCTGCATGTTGCTTGTGGCCGTCGTCGCGTGGGACACGCATGGCCCACGGCTTTGGAGACTGCTGCCCGGCTGCTTGTTCAGCTGTCTGTCTGCCTGTCCCTCACCGTGCGTATGTGTGGGAGTCGGCATGGCTGTGGACGTAAGTGTGAGTGGTTGTGCACTTGTGCCTCCCCACAGAGTGGACCCAAAACTTGGTGAAGAACCAACCGCGGCCCAACCCCCGTTCAGTCTCCGGAGGACCTGACATGTATCCACACACCAAAGAAGAAGAAAAAAAAGAAAAGAAAAATGGAAGCGACTCCCTCCGATACGAACCTCCAGCACACCCCCGGCCTCTGGCCGGGCTCCCGGGCCCACCCCAATCCGGGAATACCATACCCACTGCCCTCTTTCCCCACCTACAACCGGACACTCATTCCGCCTCCAGCCCTGATCTGTCAGGGCAGATGAACGTCATGCACGAACGGAACCAAAAAAAAAAGTGAATTTGTACCATACTTCATATCTATGATCTTGTATCCCACCGGGGTCGGACACTCTAGCAGCCGGGGCGTTCTGCTTCGTTCACATGTCTTGTCCAAACTTGGCGGCCCCCCGAGACCGTGTCGATACTTCCGTGCTACCACCTCCCCCGTCCTTATCTGGCCCTCGTTTATCCGACCTTCAGGGACTTGAATACCCAGCAGTAGACACACAAGTACATACACATACACTCTCCACTGGAAAAAAAAAATGAACACGACCTGAACTGAGAAACGACAGGGCAAGAAACGGCGATGAAAAGACAAGGACGAAAAAAAATAAGATATGATGATTTACACAAATGCCGGCCAGTTCTTTTCTGGCCCACGAAAAAAAGGGAAACTCAACCAAGTGACAGTACCGTCCCATAATATAGATATACCAAAAACGCCTCTCGCTCAAAAGAGATAGTAAATAGAGTCCAAGCAACGGGCTCTCGCGCAAAAAAACAAGACTGATGAACATGGGCTACCAAGTTAAACCATCCAACGGTATCCCCATATGTACCAAGACTACTGATAAGTAGGCCAGAAAATCAAACCAAAAAAAATCAAGTTTCCCAAGTGGCCACCCATTTAACACCATCCCTACCACAATCCCAACCGGCCCTATCCGTGCTGAACGTGATTGTTACTGGGAGGTGGGAACGGTGGCCGCTTGTTATTGTCCTTCTTCGACGCAAGCACCGATCCTACCACCAATCCAGCGACGAAAATGATCAGAATCAGCAACGCTATGCACCACTTCTGGCGTCTTTTCTTCTGCGGCCGAGGGGTGGGGTTCAGCATGCCGCCCATGTTTTGGGGGCGCGAGTGATTGGGTCCGTGGGGCCACGGAGTGAAGTTGCGGCCCTGCATGCTCTCCGGCCACCGCAGCGCTCGTCCGGGTAAGGGGAGGACGGCGGGCGGGGGCTGAGACATAAGAGGGACGTATGAAGACGACGTTGCCGGCCGCAACGGCGCATTGCTGCTGAATGAAGGGTTCGGAGATGGAGGTGTTTCGATGGATGGCCGGGGTGCGGTCGGACGAGCACTTGACGATAAACTAGACGGCTCGTAAGGCGGGGGAGGGCCAAATGCGTCAAGGTGGCCTGGAGCAGGATCTTGCCAGGACGAACTTGAGGCGCCCTGAGTTTGTACACGGAGCGACGGCTGGGCCACGGCAGTCAACGGAATGTTGTTTCCGGTCAACGAAAGAGAGTCATGCTTTCCGCGGCGAGGAGCAGAGCCTGATGCGAGCGGGGCTTGCAGAATCGATTGGCTGGCAGAGGATGCAGTCTCGCTGGGACGGAGGTGGTCTGATCGAGGATAGGCGGCATCGTTAAGTTGGTCGGACGGGTGAGAGGCTGTATGGGGCTCAGCATAGTAAGCCCCAGAAGCTGGTGGCGCACGTCCGATGCCAGCCATCGATGGAGGAATAAAGTCGGAAGACGGATAGGCGGCATCGTCAATCTGGTTGGACGGGTGGCCGGGATTCGTGTTCCCAAAGGACGCCATTGTGACGGGCGACGGCCGGGGGACGGACAATGGAAACACGGACTTTAGGCCGTTGGTGAAACCCGGAGGAACTCCGAGGTCTAGATGGTACTACTAAGGCAAAGAAGAAAGCAAGCAGAGTCTGATTGAAGAGCGACTCTCCGGGAAGGAGATGTCGATGCCGGACGACTTGCAACGGCCGAAGAAACGATATCTGAGGCGACGGACGATTATAGGAGAGACTCTCGGCACGATTGAATAATCCGAGAGCAGCGAGAACAGTGTGTGTGCGAGAGAAAAGGAAATAGAAAGTGTGAATCAAACTTGCAAGACTGCATGCAAACCAAGCAAAGAGCAGACGGCAAATTGAAAAGCGAGAGTGTCTAACAATGGCGGCGGTGGTGTAGAGGGTTCGTGTTTCAGAATGTGGTGGGTCGTAGGATATTATTGTGTAAGGGGTGAATTTTGCACCCAACGAACGAACGATGCGGCAGAGACACGTACACACACGTTAAAAAAAAGATACTTCGCAACCGGTTGGGAGATCAAAGAGCGACAGATATATAATGATGTCGGGATTTGATCAGGATGAAAAAGAGCAATAGTAGTGATAAAAAAGGAAGATCAAGAAGAAGCAGTAAGAAAGAAGAGAGAGTGAGGAAGTGAAGAAATTGACCGAGAGGCGTTGAAACAATCGAGACACAGGAAATAGAGCGTGTCTCAAGACGGGTGATGTAAGCAGCGTTGGACGTTCTGTTTCAATGGCAAGAGCGAAGAGACCAGAAAGGCGAGCGCGACCGAAGTCTGAAGGAGAAAGAGAGAGAAAAAGAGAGAGAGAGAAGGTGCGATGGCTGCAAACGACGGTGGAACTCAGGGGAGGGAGGAAGGAACAAGCCACAAGTGCAAAACCGATCGATAGTTGCGTCCCGTAAGGAAGGGATTGGTGGGTGGCTAGTGCATGAAATGGAAAGGCAGGAGCGCCGGGGTAACGTCGGAGGCACGAGTACTGTACAAAGGAAGTTGACCGGGGACAGAGAGTGAGTGCCGATGTGCAGCGGAAGGAGCGATGTGACCAGACAACGATAGAAACAGGAAGGAGTGATGCGATGCAGGATGTGCGGAAAGGATTGTGGAAAGAAGATCAGGTATAAAATGGACAGCACAGAGAAAGAGAAGAAGAAAAAAGGAAGAAGAAGGAAAGGCCCAGGAGGCACAGAATCAACGAGCTGAACAACCTTGGCACAAAGAAAAAGAGACGCGATATGGAGGAGGGGTGGGAAGAGAGAAAGATCGGAGAGGAATCCTCCAGAAGACGATGGCAGCAAACGGGAACGATGATGAGACACGAAGCCCAACTGCCAGCTGAGGATGGTTGGATTCTTTGCAGCAGGAGCGAGAGAGAGAGAGAGAGCGAGAGAGAAAGAGAGAAAGGAGTATGTAAGAAGAGAGAAGGGGAAAAAGCGGAGAGGAAAGAAAACCGGAATTCCCTTTTTACGACCCGGCCAAAAAAAAGAAGAAGAAAAGAAGAAAAAAAGGCGCGAGAGGGGAGGTGATTCCAGGAAAAAAGAGAGGAAGAACACCCCGGACCACACACGCCTGCGAAAAAGTCCAAGCCACAATCGCTTTCCCGTCCGTATACCCAAATTTCCAACGCAGGAGATTAGACTCCCAAGCATCCTTGTTCTGCGCCGTCGTTTTATGGCTTTTTCGTGTTATAGTGGTTTTTGCTGTGCTCTCATCCCCCACCCACACGCATTGACAGCAGCAAATCTGGTGCAACCCTCAAATCAACGGAGAGAGAGAGAGAGAGAGAGAGAGAGTGTGTGTGTGTGTGTGCGTATCATTTCTTCTCCTCCGTTTCACTCCCATTCTCTACTATCACCTCGTCGCTCTGGCCTTTCGGAGTCCTTACCAAAAGGGAAACAGAAATCCGGGTCTCTTTGGATATGGTCCGGACTTCGAAGCGTGCCAGACTAAAACCCTAAAGGGGTCCCACTCTCTCTTCCCCCCCTGACTGGCCACGATCCTAGTTTTTTCGCATTCATGCTTTTTTTTTGCCTTCTCTCGCTCTCTCCATTCATTCTTCTCTGACTCTGAGTCTCTCCCCTCAATTGGACCTTGGAAAGGCCAGGGCCAGACCTACTTCCGAGGAGTCGAGGTGACTCTGGCGGCTGAGAAGGGAAGGCCACCCAGACATATGCGCAATGATGATACTTTTCTTTTTCTCCCGCTTCTTGCTGTTGCACTCTCTGGCCGCAGTTTATTCCCACGCATCCACCCGCACAGTTTCCAACGAATAAGCTGTGTGTGAACCCCGTGAGAGGGAGAGTCTTCGTGTTTCATAGAACCACGGCGTCAAACACCAGAAAAAAAAACTCCGTCAGGACATCTTCACCACTCCCCTCTTCCGACGAACACCATGATTTCAAGTAGGCCGCCGCCGCAGATACCGAAAAACGCTGCATCCGCAGATTAACCCCCCCCAAAAGCGAATCCAACTCCGATGATTCAGCCTGTACTATCCCAGGTTTCTGTCACTAGTTCCTCTGCACCAGCGGTTCTGGTGTTCCGCCGGTGTCGTATTTGGGTCCTTAGGGAGACCGTCCTAAAGACGCGCGGTCCAGCGCCAAACGCTTCCAACCACACACCCTGCAAGAAAAGAGTGAGGAGAAAAAACCAGCCCTGGACAGCTCCAAGGCTGTCTGTCTTCGAGCATGTGTGTGTGTGTGGTCGAAAATAAAAGAAAGAAAATAGAAGAAGGAAAAGAAAGGAAAAAGCGGCATGGCCTTGCGTTTTGGGCCCATAGAGAACACAGAAGCAGGACTCCCCCAAGCCACAATTCCGATTGGGGAGTCTGGACTTTGGTGTCACGCATTCTCGTATACGAGTGCGCAAGATCTATTTATACAGCTAGAAAAAGCCCCCTTCGTCATACCTTTTGCTGGTCACTGGCTAGTCGTCTTCGTTGTATCACCTGTAGATCCTGGCACGTACGAGGTTTATCTTATCTCGACAAGTCAGATTGATCTGCCGATGTGAGAAGGTTGAGAGAAAAGAAAGCAGCTCAATTGAAGAAGAGGTTTAGATTCTATCGGTAAGATATAGCAAGCATATGAATTGTCCGAATAAAAAAAGCACGTAAAGTCATATGTCTGTTCTGCTTTTGGGGGCCGCCTTCCCTCCTTTTCTTTCCTGCCATTTTTCAGCATGGGGAACGTTAACACCGGAATCAGCACCAAAAACGAAGAGGGCCCAGAAGGCCACGAAGGAAAGAGGAGCAAACCAGAAAAGAGACATGCAGCAAGGAGACAAGAAATCCAAGCGGCGAGAGAAAAAAAAAGTCCAAAATATCTGCCCACGAAAGATAAAAGAAGCATTCCAGCATAAAAGAAAAGAATGAACAACCGCTCTCCAAAAAAAAAAAATCTTCCACATCATCGTTTTGACAACAAACCTGACACATCTCCACACTTCCGTCCACAGATCATAGGACGACGCATCTCGGGGAGCCGTCCTTCTTCCTCCTCCGCTTCTTGCGGCGGGTCATGCTATACAGCGTGTCCATCTTGCCATCGTCGTCGTCGTCGTCATCCGCTGCATGGTCATAGGCATCGTCTTTGCGGAGCATCTGGCGACAGAGGTCAATGAAGGCCTCGTCGACGTTGGCTGCAGGGGAAGGCATGGAAATGTTAGAGTGAATCTCGTCTCTCGAGATGTGACGTCGTGTTCACCGCTCTGAAGGCAACAACTTACTCCGAGTGCGGGCACTCGCTTCGTAATATGGCGCGCCCCATTGTTGCGAGATGGCAAACGCGCGAGCGCGGGGCACTGTGCGCTGGTCCTCCAGGTCGGACTTGTTTCCAACTATAACAATCGGCACGTTCTCGTCGTCCTTTATGCGAATGATCTCGTTGCGGATGGTCGCGAGCTCACCCAGCGACGAAGGTGACGTGATGCTGAATACCAGGAGGAAGCCCTGGCCGGCTTTCATATATAGATCTCGCATGGCCACTTTATATAGAAGCACAAGGGGCCAAATTAGTAACAAGTTAGATGGAAAGGCAGGCAGGAGCAGCCTACATACCGAACTGTTCAGTTCCCGCAGTATCAAGGCTGATGAGAGTCAATGTATTAGCACAGGTTGACAATTGCGATGCGGGCAAGCCACTACAGAATTGTCTTACATTTCGAGGACTATTTGCCGACCCTGTAGTTGAAGAAAAGTGTTAGGGAACATGGATTTCATTCGCAGTGTCTCCATCAAAGGGAAACATGGCCGACCAGAGTATCTAGACAGATTGGAGAAGAAAAAAAAAAACTTACATCGACTTGTAGTTGGGTACGGTATGTATCCTCGATGGTCGGATCATAGCTTTCAATCCACTTCTTGCGGACAAACTGGGCTAGATCATTGAAGCGGGAAGGTATCAGATAACAGAGTTCCACAGCATGCTTCTTGACAAGATAATGCAGGGAAATTCATATCAATACGTGAAGACAGCCTCCCCATATATGGACAGTATCGGAGAATTTCCACATCGTAGAGAATTTTAGATAGACCCCAATCTAGGACCGAAAAAAAAAACCGGTATTTACCTGTCAAACAGCTTTTGCCAACACCACCTAGAACGAGTCAAACCAATCGTGTTAGCCGAATGAAGGTGACAAGTTGTCACGTGAACAAGAGAGAGAGGCAGGGTAATGAGAGTGAGTATATCAGGCCCAAATATACAGCATACACGGGATCCAAGATAGGAAGCTAGGGGCCAGGCCTGTGGGACGGATCCAGGGGAAAATGGGGCCAAGCTAGGAGAGAAAAAAAATAAAGGGGGGAGTGAATGCCACCAAGGAGAAGCCATGGTAGTAACAAGACCATAAACGCGACAGGTGGCGATACGTGATGACGAGAAAAAAGGGCATCGGCGTTTGCAAGATAAAGACGTAACTTGCTGCTCCATCTATCGAACGCGATGCGATATACCAGACAAAAGTATATAGAACACGGACACTATATGTCCATCCATTCACGTATATCGCCAGTGGGGGATGTTCGCGACTGGTGGGATCGGGCGGGAATGGGGGTTGCTTTTGAGGGGGGGGAGGATGAAGATCACTTACCAGCACCGAAGACGACGGCATGAAGCTCACGACTGAACGATTAGGATTTTCAGAACCAATTAATACGGACACATGGCACACAGACGGCTTGTCGTACAGATTGATAAAGAACAGATGTTTGAGGATAAAACATGGAGAGGCTCTTCAGCAAGGCGAATGAAACGGACTTACCTGGGCTGATACCGAGGCATGGTCTCGCCAGAGTATGGCCGTACAGGAACGACGCATCAAGGCTCACCACACACACGGCACACAAAGTACGCCCTTTGGGGGGGGCTACTTGACACTCGGACGTTTAGAAGCCTTGTAATGATGATGCCTTTTGGGGGGAAATGGGAAGAAAAACGGGTGGTTTCTTTTTCACACTTGATGGTCGGAAAATCCCTATCGGGGAGAGTCGGTTGCTTTTATCTGGTCTTTAGCTTTGGGGGGGGGCAGGATTGGCCAAGGGATGAAGACAGATGTGCTTTGGTTGGTGTGAAAGAGGAAAGAAAAAAAGGAAGGAAAAAAAAATCCTCCAAAGCCAGACACGATGCCCTCACGATCAAGGGCGTCAGGGGATGGCGTGGAGAGCAGATCGGTCCTGGGTGTTCTTTTTGTGTAGGGGGGCCAGAGCTAGTGCCAAACCAGAATTGGAGCGAAGAATGATTTGGACCAGGAAGGAAAAAAACAGATGGAGTGACGTAGACTGGGAAGTTAAAAAAAGAGAATCGATACTGAGGAGGGAAAAGAGGAATGAAGAAGAGCTAGATGGACCTAAGTGGATAAGAGGAGAGAGAGAGAGACTGTTTGAAGGAACAGGATATATACAGGAAAAGAAAAACAAAGTTTGGTCAAGAAAGAGGAGGAAAAATCCAGAAGGGGGTAAGACATGCCTGAGCCGAAGGGGGAAGAGGTGCAAGGAAGAAAGAAAGCGAGCCAGGAAGGAGAAAAGAATTCAGCAGGGGTTCGATGGATGGAACTCACGGAACATGCTCGCGTCGACCCGCTCTGTGGGCGCGCGTAAATTTCTCTTTCTGTAGCTGGGAGGAGAGAGTTTAAGAGTCCACACAGGAGACTTAACCAAACTGGGCTAACTCTGACCAGATCCGGGCAGACTGGCCGGTCTGCGTTCGGGTTCCGTCGTCGCAAACGAGAGGTTGCATTAGGGTTGCTTAGGGTTCGGCTTGGATGTAACCCTGACTGACCCTAACATCAAGCAATCTTCCATCTGGTAAGGATCCGGTGCCACTGTTTGTAGTGATGCACGCTGAGTGGTTACACGGGAATTCTTTTCTGCTGGCTGGGTCGTACCTACTTCTTGGTCTTCGCTGAATAGGAAATATGCTCTTGTTTCCCCTAGACAGTGAATTGGGTTCTTGTATCGGATTCTTGGATGCTCTTCTTTCGCACTATCAGTTTAGCTCCCGTTTGCCAACTCCACTCTGAACTTTTCATCTTATCAGCAAAGTGGTCCATACATGATTGCTATCACTGTCCTCACGGCTCTCCTCACGGCCGCCATCTCGTGGTTGGCCTGCAGAGAGAGCATAAACTGGGCCTCCCGCAGATAAGCTATCGCCTCATCTTTGTTGGCTACTCCCATCAAAGCCTGTAGCTTATTCCAGATGCCGAGGGAGGAGAGAAAGCATTCGTTTTCACATGTAACATATGTCCGGCTACCTACCTATCTGCTACATCTAGGCTACAATTAGATTGAATCATATCATACTCATTGAGAATAGATTCACTCAGCTTGTCGATAAGCATTCCGGCACCATCCTGATTGTCCATTGCTCAAATTTTCGAGTTCCCTCAACTAAGATTTGCGGCAGTGGAGCCACATAGAGTTGCTGACTACGTTACTGCTGAGTGAGCATGTTTACATTTTGCATAGTGGCGTAGTGTTCTATCTAGCAGCTCCTACAAGATTATATATATCTCTGTCCGCACTAAGATCCAGGATGATCTAGCCAGCATCCGATACCGTGGATCCGATGACTATATCCAAAGGAAACGCTATCATGCCGAAAGTCTCAAGATCATACGACTACCCGGCGAGGAGCTCCCAATGACTAGCTGCTATATCAATCTCAGCCACATGGCGCCGTCGCCAACTATCTCTGCCGAAGATGGCACTGACGACGACGATAGCACTGACTCCGACGGGAGCTTGGATGAAGATTCAGTTATAGATCTCGAAGATCTATTCAACAAGCACCAGGGACTTGGCACAAGTGAAGGCAAGAGGCTGTTGATCCGGGGGCGAGCAGGTGTGTGGGCAAGACCACACAGTGGAAGAAGATGATCTACGAGTTTTATCGTAGCGATGAGTCCCTGGCGCCCTCTGTTCAACCGTGTGCTCTGGATACCAGTACGATGGCTAGAGTCCTGGTCAACTAGCCGCTATAACTTTGATGGCCTCTTCCGGCAAATGTTCTTCTTCGACTGCACTGACAATGAAGATTCTGGGAACGATTCACTGCGGAGCTTTGCCGATCTATTCTAGAAAACCAGAGGAATAGCTAGTTGATAGGCCCAAGGAAGGCTGTGAGACCCGAAGCGGCTCCCAATGATATGATAAGAGTTTCGAGAGAAAGATATCGAGACATTTTTCTTCTTCTTCTTCTTCTTCTTCTTCTTCTTCTTCTTCTTCTTCTTCTTCTTCTTCTTCTTCTTCTTCCTCCTTTGATTCTCAGTTTTTTCCTCCTTCACAAAGCCCTATCCCCACTCTTGTCCCCTAAATTGACGAGCTGGTGAATGACGTTGACGTACGGCTGTCTGCATTACGTCTGCTCTCGACCCAAAAGGTTCTTCCGAAAAGCTTTTGGCATCGAGTGACTGGAAACTTAAGATATCAGGACGAAAACGTACAGTCGATGGCACTGTACATACTGAGTCCCTGAAGCCGATATTACAGGAAGCAACTTTTCAGGGCAGACTTTGGAAGTTCTTGTACTAATACGGTTCTTCAACATCATGACTTCTTCCCTGTAGATGGCCTTGCGCGGCATTTTGAAGAAAGTTATACATATCTACTAAGTACGGCCCTCCGACACGGTAACGATATGCTTTTGCTTCGCTCCTCCCGGGAGTCCTCCATACGCTTTAGAGGTCGGCAGACACTTGAAAGGCTAACAAGATCACCATTGGGAGGCACTTTATCGAGCAAGAGAAATGGTGCTGCTGTCTACTGAATCAATAGATGGGAAAGGCTTGGCCGGAAGTTCGTGACAATACGTAAGTCTGTCAGGACATAACAATACACTGCGGCGAGGCAAAAGAGATGGATATCAAATCTCGACCATATGTTAGTCCTGGACACCAACGGTGGATGGAGAGTGATATCTGGCGTACGGTTGGAGTTTTTTCTCTGATCTTGGTGATGGTCAAGAGGGTCAAGCCTAGTAACCCTGAGATATGAGGTGTGGCAGCACTGAAAACAGGGCAGCGGTCGTTCGTGTTCATTTCAATCTCTTATCTAATATGCTATGGAACCATCATCGTGGATATCAAATATATCCGAGTCATAAGTATAATCAAAACGCCATGGCATGCTTTACTTTCTAAACCATACGGAGAAGAACTCTCTCACCCAGCCAATATACCCTTTGGATGCAGCAACGAGGTTGAGCGCAGTGATAAACCTGGTTCCGAAAGCCTCCACGGCCCGGTAGTCGTCAGCATTGACGTCCCACACGCCAGTCTCGGGCTGCGCAGCACGGTCGTCGAGCACAAACTCGATCAGGCCGTCGGCATCAAGACGGGTGCGCATGCGCGGGCCAATCGAGAGCGCGCGGCCAGCGCATCCGTCGGCGGCCAGCCGGGTGCCGGCGTCGACGACATCGTCAATGCTGGCCAGGCCGCCGCCGCCGGAGAGGAACAGGGCCTCCATGACGGGCGGGACCATGCGGCTGCGCTGGACGAAGTACGGGGCAATCATGTTGACGCGGGCGCCGCTGGCCCAGGCGGTGCCGGACAGGGCGCGGAACAGGCCCAGCACGGCGTGCTTGGACATGCTGTACAGGGCGAGGCCGGGGCTGGGCAGCAGCGAGGCCGACGAGCCCATGAGCAGCAGGCAGCCGGGCTCGCGGCCGGCGGCGGCGACGGCGGAGGCGCCGGGGCGGGTGTGCACGGACGGCGGGTTCTTGGCCATCCAGTGCAGGGCCAGGTGGCTGGTGTAGGCGACGCCGGTGATGTTGACGTCGACGATGCGCAGCTTGGGCTCCGGGAGCACGCCGTCGGAGCCGACCTTGGGGAACT
>LNGL01000026.1:1296370-1316711 GCA_001510565.1 Knoxdaviesia proteae
AGCACCACGTCGATGCGGCCGCCCTGCACGCGCGCGGCCGTCTCGAACAGCGCCACCTGGTCGGCCCACACCGCCACGTTGCACTGCTGGTACACGAACTGCGGGGCGTCTTTGCCCTCGGGCCCGCCGCCGCCGCCGCCGCCGCTGCTGCTGCTGCCGCCGTACTTCTGCCGCAGCTTGGCCACGAGCTGCTCGCCGGCGCCGTCCGACACGTCGCCGATGACGATGTTGGCGCCCAGCGACGCCCAGTGTTCGGCGAACTTGGCGCCGAGGCCCCGCGCGCCGCCGGTGATCACCACCACGCGGCCGGCGAACCACGTGGCATCGTACGGCTTGGTGGTGTCGACGGGGGGCGACCGGCGGATGACCTTTTCGAGGTCGGACAGCACCGGCCGGATCTGCTCGTAATCGATCGGGTCGGACATCTTCTTTCTATGGCTCGGCTGTCCTGTCTGTGGACAAGGGGTTTAAGGGGGGGGCTGCTGCGCTTGCGACGAGAGCCGTGAGTGGGTGAGACAGACGTTCAGGTCGAAGGAGACCAGTTGACGTTGAGAAAGTGTCGTGGGTCGTTTGTTCTCCAGATTTCGGGTGTGCTCGGTGCGGATCGGAACAAGTTTGTGGCGTGGCAAAAAATAGTCAGAAAAAAAGGAAAGGAAAGCTTGATCTCAACTACCTTGGCCAAGCTCAACGCCGTGTATGTATATGCTTAGAACCGGAGACCAAGTGGAATGAAGGAAGAAAAAAAGCAGGAGAAAAAACCGAGCAAAAGGTTACCAATTTCTTACATCGAGGCACAGCGAATGAATAAAAAGGGCCAAGAAAAACTGTTGGGGGTGGAGATATTCCCCGATATATATATAGACAGCAAAGACCACCACCACCACCACCACCACGCAGACTGTGTTGTATCTCTCAGTCTGAAGGTTACAGTGCCATTCCACTTTTACATATGCAAGAAGGCCGGGCTAATCTCAGAACGAAACAACCGGGAATCGGCGTGAACGAGGTTGTGGCGGCTCCGCATGGACGGAGCTGACTTCCTATCACCCTCTCCGCTTGTGCCACCTTGCTCACGGCAACCCTAATTCGACAACCCCGGCCCGGCCGCGGGTGATTTGCACTGGGGATGCGGTATCAGAAAGCGCCGTATGGCTGCTGCGTTGAAGCTTGCATAACCCGGGCCCTATGCATGTTTTGCCACCGTTGGTCTCTCTGACGCACGGAGACTGGCGAGTTTGAGGGTTAAACCCTAGAGTCCGGAGCTCCCACCAAACCGAAACCCCGAATCATCGGCGCAGTCAATATTCAATTCGGACGCTGATATCGCACTCACAAGATCCAGAAACGGCCTGTGGGTGATGCATGCTAAGAATGGCGTGGCCTTTATCTCCCGACTCCACAGCAGAGACAACCCCCACGCGCGTGCTCTAACGAATATTGGCATGCAAGTGCTACAGTGTACGAGTCCCGTCCAAGACAGCATCCAGTCCCGGACCAACACACGCGGAGTGGATTCCCACCGCGACCCTGACCACTCGTAGCATGTAGGAGTATCTGCTTTGCGCCTAGTCCTGGGAGGGATGATCTCCGATACGGCGAGCACGCGGGCCCCTGGAGAGGAGGAGCCGCCTTGAGACCAATACAAGACTGGAACTCGCATACTACGAAGTCCCCAGAATCGCTTTTGGGTGTGCCGCCGCGAACAGCCTGCCCTGGAAGCCAGCCAGCCTGGACTGATCTTGTATCCACCTTGGGGCTTGCCTCACGGCTGCAGGGTAGAGGGAAAACCTCCAATGGATCCCGCCTCCCTCTCCCCATCAAGTGGGGACCAGAGGTCGGTGGTCTGGCTCAATCGCACAAGCTCAGGGATTATCTGTGGCGGGGACTTACTGCTTGGCAAGTGGCTCGTCTAAACAGAAAGCTCCAGCCATAGCCTCGTGGGTACGGTAGAACAAGATCTATAAGAGCTCCGGGGATGGTGGTTTGAGTGTGCTGACGTGGAGTTAACGACGGTGTTGGCATTGAAGTGTAATTTGATGATAATGGATACGAGAAGAACTGACGTACTTGCGCGGGGATTCTCTGCTTGACATATAACCGGGTTTGGACTAGCACCGGGACCCTGGGAATAATTCTTCATCCTAGACCACGTCCCTGTCTCTCAAAAGTGGCTGATGGAGTCCGTCAGTGTCAGGTTTGCAGTATCGTATGATACATACCTGCAGTCTCGTCATGGGGCTCTTCCAAACACTATCCACTGTGTGGAAGACCGACACTCCAAGGCCAGAGTCTCCAAATTCGTAGAGGAACCGTGGCCCGGCATTCAGGCCGGTCGGTGGACGGAACAGACCACTGACCGCCCCCTGGTAGGGTATTTTTGAACTTCTTTTTCCTGTCTCTCACGCATCAAGCGCTAGACGAACTGGAGACCGTGCTGCAGCTGCTCTACAAAGGATTCCCTCGCGAGGAAATAGATCCAGATCCACCAGCGGAAGAAGAAAAGCGAAATAAAAAATTTTGTATGGGGCTCTAGTGGTTTGGTAACACGCCGTTTCCCGGGACGCGGCGGCCAAGATAGATCGGCAAGGGACGGAAGCAAAACGGGGGGCCTCGTCGACGTGAGCACGACGACACTGCTAGTGGTTGCCCTCGTTCACCGTGGTAGGCTGTGGTGTGGGTTGACGGGAATCTTCCCGCACGATGACGCAAATCAGCGAGCGTCGGCCGCGTTCTCCCAGTAGAGCGAAGATCTAGGGGGGCGTGACGTGGAACATGGAACTCTGGCACATGTCAAAGCAATGTTGTTTTTATCTTTTTTAACTGTGTGGTTGCTGCTGTCAAGAACACAGTAGTCTGCTTGTCCTGTGTGGACCGGAAGTGTGCGATGTGTGACGTGCAGCCAGCCGGAGCGTGTTGGACGTACGGTTCTCGGGCCAGCCAAGATCCATCTGATAGCCGGGGAAGCATCCGACACAGAAGTAGCCATGGGTGGTGGGGTGGTGGTGCCGTGAGCAATAAGTAACAGACTCGACCACACATACACACTCACACACTCACACTCACGCCCACGAGGCTATTTATATCGACCACAAGCAGGGCGGAAGCATGTGGCTGCCAGTCCTGTCTGTGTAGTCCAGCACAGCACGCCACCACGACTCGACAGCAAGCCTGACCGGGAAAGACGCAGTGGAGGGCTGCATTGACGAGGAAAGCAGGAATCACCATTCTAGAACAGATAGAGCACGCTGCCAACCGGCTGTCGTGTGTGCTGCTTGTATGTCGGTATGCAGGGTTGCCTGTTAGGAAATGGCGAGAGTGAGAGGGAGATCAGTCCGGCTACAGGCCGATCTCTGTGCCAGGAGTTGGCGAAGCTGTGTTTTGATCCTGCGAAAGATCGAGGTAGCACGACGACACACACACACACACATACAGAAAGAAGGGTGAATCATATGCGTATCTAGAGGAGCCCCTTAAAGCTCCCACACCATGTCTTCAAACATGCAAAAACTAAGTGGCAGCTCGACCATAGACATCCAGCGAGGCGTGGATGACAGGCAGAGATAAGCTGCGTTCCTCGGACGGTGGCGGCTAGATAAGAAACGGAGGGAGGGAGGGAGGGATTCCGCAGAGTGGCATTTCTGCATGGCTGGCCAAGACAACCACACGTCCTGTCTGTCGTAGGATTGTTTCTAACTAGAGCACGGAGAGTTTCGTTCGTTTCTCCATTACAGCAGATTTAGCGAGGCGACGGAGAAATGGGCGGGAGGGACGACAGCAAGCCACCCAGATATGAAAGGTATCGCCTTGCCCTTGCTGTCGGCTTCTCTGCCAGACACATGGCATAGATCACCACTTGCACCCTGAGCCCAAACTAGGATGCCACGATGATACTGCCATCCTTACTACTCACGGCCCCCCCCCCACATCCAGGGAGGAGGCGTTTTGGGTGCTGGGAAGAATGAACCAGAAACACTGCTCTGGCCCACTGGCGATCCGGCCATCCGCCCAGACAGGCCCGTTTCCGGCAGGGGTGCAGCCAAGCACGACTCTTCACGATATACGCTCTGGTTGGATATATATCTCCTAGATGCCAAACGTGCAGGAATCGCCATCGTGGGATTTCTTTTCTTCTTTTTTTCTTCCGTAGCCATGGGAAAAGACCTCTTCCAGCTTGCTCCATTTCCCCGATTGTGCCTGCGAGGAGCAGGCAAGACGACGCGGGAGGCGAAGACTTTCCTCCTCACTTCCTGAAGCTAAGCTCCAACAGGCTGCATCTTTCGGCGGGCGCGCGCGTGCGTGTGTGTGCTAAACGGGGAAACCAAAGACGACGATGATTGTAACGCTGCTGACTTAAGCACGAGGGCAAGTGTCGCCCTAACCCGCACACACACACACTGGATGCCGGCTGGGAATTTCAATTTCAAGGTGACGAAGAGGAAGAGGACGAAGAGCTAAGAGCTGGTGATGGTTGCAACAGATTCGCCCGATCGTCTAATATCCCGTTTCGCCGCTTCTCGTTTGAAGTCTCCGCGAACTCATATCTACGGGGCCTACTACACAATCTCTCTCCCTCTCCCTCTCTCTCCCTCTCTCTCTCTCTCTCTCTCTCTCTCTCTCTCTCTCTCTCTCTCTCTCTCTCTCTCTCTCTCTCTCTCTCTCTCTCTCTGTGTGTGTGTGTGTGTGCGCACGTCACATACTCCGGATCCACCCACAACCACTCCAGTCTTCCCAGTGGTTGAATATAGTTTCAGCTTGTGCCAAAGCACTGGCATGTTTCAATTGTTCGCCGGCGGGGTCTCTTTTGACTTTCTAGTGGTGGGTGCTGCTACAGTATAGCGGCGTGCCGACTCTTTTCTTTCGCGTCTGTTGGTCTGGACCCCGTGGAGTAGCACCGGCTGTTGGGCTCTGTTACCCCTGGATTAGGTGTGATGGACGGGTTTGCTAGTCGAGAGAGGGGGGTTTTTTAGGCGCGGTGGAATCTGCAGTTCGTAGGTTGAGTGAGCATCGGGTGAAGATTAAAAGAATATATGTCGGACTGTCTCTCTGTATGTGTGTTGCATGCATGTTCTAGGTGCAGTATGATACACACACTCGCAGACAGAGAGGGAGAGAGAGGAAGAGAGAGAGAGAGAGAGAGAGGAAGCTCGGGTAACCCCAGAACAGGAGCGTTGGCCCGATTTCTGCATCACACCCACCCACACATCTTTCCTCCTTTTCCTTTCTGCTCCCTCTCTCACTTCTCCCCGATTTCGCCACTCCCGTCGTTATCTTGCATTGCCCCGCTACGCAAGCACGCACGCACCAAAGGTCGGACTGAAGCTTGAGGCACTTAGAAATCAACACCAGGCCTGCAGGACGGTGCTCCGGACGATTGTGTGGGTTGTCTGTGCTTTGCTTGCTGTGCTTAGTCCCGAGTATGAGCATCATGTCCTTGTTAGACAGCATATGCAGGAGAGAGAGAGGGGGGGAACGGACAGGCAGGCAGATGGGGGTCTGAATCGGCCTGGACTGGACTCTATCTCTCTCTCCAAAGTACTGGACATGCTACAGTACTGTACAGTGAATTGCCGTACGTTGCGGTGCTGGTACTTTGTTGAGTGGTGGCTTTCCAGCCACAGACATAGCATGAGGGCGCTCTTCTGTGTTTTATGCGGGAGCGTCCTCTCCGGCAGTCGACTACGGTGTTTCTTTTACGAGGAACTCAACAGCCGGAGTCTTCTCCGCGAGCATTATCATCGCTATTGTGCTCTTTTCCCCCCGTTTTCTTCTTTTTCTTTCCTCGGGAGTTCGGGTGCGGAGCATCGCCAGGCGAGAGACCGATGATAAATCGAGCAACACCAGGGTCCGGCATCACGCCCCCAAATGCAGGCGGGAAGCAAAACCGCCCACCCACACCCCCCCAAAAAGCAGGCTGGCTCTCTGCACCAGTCGAGACCGCTGAAGGCCCAGCCGGCGCGCCATGAGGGGCAAAAAAGGGGGATTGGGTTTCCTTTTTTTTCGGGGTGGTGGGTTTCTGTCTGCAGGTGCGCGCCCACGCCCCCGAGTGTCCTCCCACGGCGCGTAAGAGAAAGGAATGAGGTATGCGAATGAGGTATGTCTGGGCCATACAGTAGTGTACAGTAGTCTGGGGGGTTCTGTTAGGTGCACCGGCATGCTGAGAAAGGGTGAATGGAGAGGGAAAAGAAGAGAGCGATGAAAAAAGAAAAAAAGAAAACAAAACCCTCGCACGCGCAGGTTCTTGCGCCCGCTTCATGTGCGCATTGGGCTCCACTTGAAGCCCCCATCGCCGAAAAAAGGAATCCCCGAGAGAGGAAGAGAAGCATGTTTCCCTTTTTTTTCATTTCTTTTTTTTTTTTCATACTTCTCGTATGTACGGGGTAGCAGTGGAAATGAAGAAGAAGAAGAAGAAGAAGAAGAAAACCCAAACAGGGCTGCTGGACCACCTGGGTCGCCAGGTCACGAGCGGGACAATCTAGCGAACGTCTCAAGTTATATTTCGAGTGGCTGGAAAATGCCACACTCACTCAACACAGAGGACAGTGTGTGTCTCTGCCCTACAATGCGACGGGATGTGAATCTCGGGGAGGACCCAATGGTTCTTCAGAGCGTGAACAGCGCTGGAGTAACGCAGACATGGATCGACGTTGGCCGGATTGATTCGGAAGTGCTACGGAGGACAGGCCAACTTCGAGTAATACTGGCAGAGGAGGAGGCATGGACCGACACCTTGCAGATTTTGCAATCCTTTATCTTTGGGGGATGGGGGCTGGTTCTGGCGGTGCAAGATAAACAAACCCCCCCCCGACGACGACTATCTGGGTGGTCTCGCAGCAAGGGAAGCCGGAGACGGGACACACACAGGTTTTTATCAGGACAGCGAAGAAGAGTGTGGATGGAACGCCGGCCATGTGTGGCGTATGCACGCCGCATTCTCTCTGCGTGTGTGTGTGTGTGTGTGTGTCTCTCTCTCCTATCTCTTCGCCGTGGACACTGCTATCGTGTGAACGAAGGTGTATCATGTATCAGGACATCGTCAACCTCATATGGAGAGCCAATCACGTCTTTTTTCCGGGGCCGCCAATGAGCGGGTGCATACTATGGGGCCACATCTTTATGCATTGCATTCTTTTTTTCTTTTTTTCCTTTTTTCCTGTCGCTCTGCTCCCTTTGAGACGAAGAGCGAGCGAGAGAGGGAATGCTGTATGTGGGTGGGCAAGCCTGCAGAGCGCCACCACCAATTGACAACGATACCATATGATGGCTGATGGTGGGGGTGGGCCGTTTTCCCCCCGTCCACACGCTTTCTGCCTCTGAACCACTGATGCACACTTCTCTGTGGGCGTTTGCTCCAACGAGAGGGGGGAAAAGAAAAAGAAAAAGAAAAAATTGCCAATTCCGGGAGTCCTGGACCACGTCGACAGGGATAGCTGGGTGAGCGAGAGACACACAGTGAAAAGAGAGAGAGATAGAGAGAGAGAGAGAGAGAGAGAGAGAGAGAGATAGAGAGAGAGAGAGAGAGAGAGAGAGAGAGAGAGAGAGAGGAGTCCACCTCGAGGTAAACAACCCTCCCCCAAGCTTGTTTTCGTTATCGCTGCGTTCTCACCTTCACCAAGCCGAAGCTTTCTCTCTCTCTCTCTCTCTCTTGTGTTGCCGTCTCCTCCTCATTGCATACGTAAGAGGACTTCAACTTCACATGTCAACAGTCAAAGAAGGCGGCGAGTCTCTGACGAACGAACGAACGAACGAACGAACGAACGAACCTATCAAGAGCGGAACGCCCACACTCGCACAATCGCCCCCCCAAAAACACCCCCGCCGCCGCCGCCAGAACCACCACAACCGCAGAAGGATGTGGTAAAATGCAAACCCGGCCTGTGCAACTTGGCCTGAACAAAGCCAAACTCTCGTGTGTTCGTGTGTGACAGCATTTCCCGTCTACCCTGACCACCCACCTCCAACCCACGCTTTCTGGCTCTTCTCTCACGCTGGCGCTCGCTTCAACTCAAAACCAACACACAGTACAGCGCGCCACTCTTCACCGGCGGGACAGAGGGGCCAGAAAGAGAAAAGCACATATCTTGACGCAGGCGGTTGCAGCAGCTCGTCAGGCCAGACCAAATCACACGGCATTGCATATGAGCCTGCCGTAGCGTACCAGCAAACAGCTGCACTGTTGTCTTTCGATGTCCCTTCTGGTATACTCTACTGTACTTACTCCTGCAAGCACAGTACTGTACTTGTGATATGCACTGACCTGACTCCTCGTGCATGACTGTGTCTGTTCTTCGTCCGTCCGGCTTCCCACCAGGCAAGAAGAAAAAAAGCTAAGATCGGTGTCAGCCCTCTCAATTCAGCCATGTCTCTCAAACGGTCATGTCTCACAGAACTAGCGCCATGCCACTTTATGGTTCAGAGGCCTTGGCAACAACAGGGGGGCGGGAAAGGATGATAGGATCACTTTGGGTAGGATGCAGCAGCATCTGGAGAGAGGTCTCGACTCTGTTATTTTGTCATGGGGGCAGGCATGTACTGAACAGTACTGTTCTGTACAGAGAGAAACGGTGGTTTTGCGTGGTTGTCCTCTGGTTTCTCGACGTTGGGCCGAACCACGGGCACGGAGGAGAATCCTCTTTTGGGGTTTGATGAGGAATGTCGGCACTCGAGGACACCCGCGCTGAGAGTGAAGAAATCCCAAAGTCAGTGCACGATGGAATCACGGTGTGGGGACCGCATCAAAGAGGGCAAATTACAGCGAGATGCGCAGACGTGGGACGTATGTGTCATTGGAAACCGGGCCCCACCAATGCTGGTTATATCATATGGATGAACAGTACAGTATATCCACGCAGTAACACGCGGGAAACCAGGAAAGAAAGAAGATCGATGGCCAGCAGCCTTGCTTCCTCGCGGGCCCTGGGCCAGAGTTGACGACCTGCGTCCAGCGGCGGGATCTCTGTCTGTTCTGTTGTATCGCGAGAAGGCGGCGGCTGATAGCAGCTCTCTATCAGCACTGCTCTCCACCGCCCGACCAACCTGCGGTGAGATGATACTTCACTTTTTTTCAGGGGTCAGAGTGTGTCTGTCCAACCCAGATCTCGCAAACTAAACCCGGAACAACCGGCCGTTATGATTTGCCCAGTCCTTTCGCGCCAATTCCAGCGTGTCCGGATATACAGTATGTATTTCCTGCCTGGACCATCACGGTGAGAGAAGCCAATTTGCACAAGGTTTTTTTTCTTTTCTTTTTTTGCTTCCCTTGCCCCAAAGAGGCGAAAAACCCATCCTTTCAAAAGTCTCAGCCCGTAATTCCGCGCGGCTGTGTTGCCTGCCCTGTGCGTCACGCTGTCTGTTCAGGTTTCTATCTTGTTTTCCCCTGGTCTAAGATTAAAGTTGTCAGGATTGGATCTTCCACTTGGTCCGTTCATTGTACTGTACCAACTTTACCGACTTAGACAGGCACACAGGCAGGTTAGCCCTCCCATGGCCCCGAATAAACGCCCGCCCGACACCTGAAGGCGTCGGGTGGTCAGTGTGTTATAAGCCCGGCTATAGGGTGCTGTGCGGCGGGCCCTGTGGCGAGAAGTGATGGATGAAGGATTGATGGCACAGCCAGGATACTCCCTGTTGAGTGTTATCGTCCACGCTTGATTCAGCCGGGGGTTTGGCTGGTCTTTGCCCGGTTTGTTAGGCCATCATCAGTGCTCAGTAGTCGGCCTGCCTTAATCCAAGTGAGAGCTGTGCGGAGAGAGAGCACTAATGAAAGAAAGACAAAAATAAATAAGAATAAAAGGCTATAAGTATTACATATGTACTACACATCAGATGGAGACGAGTTGAGGAGGAAATGAAGATAGAGGCTAGGTTTATACAGGCTGTGTTGGCCGGGAATGGGGACCAACACTGGGCGGATGGATTGACAACAGGATCTCGATGCAACGAGAGGGAACAACAGTACACAGGTACTTGGGGGAGAACGAAGAGATAGATCCCAGTAGAAATACAAGGAATTTGAGCCATTTTTTCTTCTTCTTTATTCTGTCAGTTCCCGGCAGTTCGTCGCATGGGAGTCGTGCCTCTCTGCTGGTGGGTAATGGGTAATGCACCACCCACCACACACCCACCCTCAACCGCCAGTAGGCGGGGAGATTAAAATCGGGAAGAGGGGGGCGGAAGCGAGCAGATAAGAGAAACAAAACCCCCCAAGCCAGCCGGAAAAGGGAGGAAGGATTTAGTTATACATCTGGATTGTTCTATCCATACAGATATGTGCTGCAATGTTCATACATGCCCGGATATGATCTTGTCGCGGGAATGTCACTCTTGTATCGCGATGTGTTATTCTCTGTGAGTGCAGTGCCTTATATTCGTATGTGTGCTCGTAAAACATAAAATAAAAAGCCTTCATATATTATTATAATTAAATCACCATCCCCACGAAGGCCCCGTTTTGCGACAAGCCAAGCCCCAGTTGTCAAAAATATGTATATATATATATATATATATATAACTATAATTTTTTGAGAAATCTAGGCCCTGTCTAAAGCAAAAAGCAGCGTTTAACGTATGCGACGTGTGGACGGCCCTCTTTTTCCAATATCACAGAGGATCTGGCTTGTGGTCAACGTTGGATGAGAACCACAGTATTAGGTGGATCTCGAGTTCTGGGTCCAAACTGACTTATATACAAGTAAAGAACCTCCATCAGTCGGCTTTGGATGTGGAGTGAAGATAAATGGAATAAGCCAGCATTTTGCCCACAGAACAAAGACGTCTACGGCTACGAGACATCAACAGGTGTGTAGTCATCGAGGCGAGTCATTCACGACTCATCTGATGCTGACCAAGGAGGACCAGATGCATATATACTGTATATCTCCAAGCCATGCAGAGCAGAGCAGCGAGCACACACTAATGCACGTTCTGGCCAGACTCTGACGCCGTGCTTTCGTCGTCGTCGTCGTCGTCGGGAACTCTCAGCAATCGGCGGCAGGATCGCATCTGTCTATCTGTCGTCTCTGGTGCTGCTCTGTGCGCCGAAAAAGAAATCAGCACACGGTGGTGGTGAAGCCAACTCGGTGAAGCCACCGTTCGTCCCCTCCCCTCCCCCCCCCCGCACCTTCAGAGGAGGGGGGGGAAGCTCCCCCTCTTTCTCCTCTGCTGTCTTTCCTAGACCGGCGGCTCTCATCTCCTCGTCGTATGGCAAGTCAGTACGTAGGGCTGCTGATTTAAGCGGTTTTGGCTGGAGGCCATAAAAAGGCCGGCCTCCTCCCTCCTGCAAGATCTCGTATGTGTGTGTGTCTCTCTCTTTGTGTGTGTGTGTGTGTGTGTTTTAATTGTCATCTCACCCCTCTTCTCCTCGCCGTCTTCCTTTCCTTCCTCTTCATCGTCATCATCTTCTTCACCTTCTTCCTCCTCCTCCTCTTCTTCTTCTTCTTCATCCTCTCCAGCAGTTCATCAACCACTCACTGTCTGGATCACTTTATTTGCATCTGGTGGCCAGATATCCAAACCCCACCTATGCTTGGCTCTGTCTCTCGTCTCTCTCCCCCATTTTCAACTGCCCCCTTAAGGTTTTTCGTTTCCCTCGTTCAGTGGGCCCCTCTTAGTCCACTCTAGAAAGTGTCACCTAAAGCCAAAAGCGACATCAGTCAGTGGCCCTGGGTCAGTCAACTTGGTAGGTGCGTTGCGTTGTCTGCTGCAGCTTGGTCTGTGCCGTCCTGGCTTTCCCTCCTGTTCCTTTTTTTTTTATTTTTTTTTTTTAATTCTGTCACTTCTGGCGCTTTCGCTCCTTCCCCCGCTATCCACTGCACTGCACTGGGCTTAACCTTCCTTCGCCATCTAATCCCACCTTAAGAGCAAAAAAATAGAAATACAAAATAAAAAATAAATGGTGCACAAATCTCCCACCCACACTCCAATATTAAACTTATCGCTCCTCTCTTTTCTTCCTCCTTCATCTTCTCCCATCTATCCCATCTATCCATCTCCATCTCCATCTCTCTCCTTTTCCTCCTTTCTCGTCATCTCTCTCATCTCCCATCGAGTTCTTGATTCGTAATTAAATTCCCTTCGTTCCTTTTTTTTCTTTCTCTTCTTTCGCTTTTCTTGCTTTCGGAGTCAATATACCCTTCGGTGTTTCTCCCATTTTTCTTCCATCACTTATCTCGCTCGTCTCGCCTTTGCACGATATATAAGTATCCTAAACTCGGTCCTAAGATGAATATCTAATCTCTGGCCCGTCGTCAGCCATCTATCACATCTCCAGGCTCCCGTATATCCATCCCACAACCGCTCGTGCTCCAATCGATATCGATTATCTGTAAGTTCGCCGCGCGACTCTCCTGCTTCACCATCTTCCAATCCACACAGCTGCACTGTACTGTACGTTCGTGGTACAGCCATGAATGTGCCATTGGGGTGTCCTCCATATCGCGAAATCACCCAAGCTTTTGTGACCTTGCACTAGATAGACTATGCACACGCCCCCCCTCCATCCAATCCTCCCTACCACTCAGCTTCCAATTCTTGCTCCTTGATATCCCCACCCTCTCTTCCGCCCTCCGCCCTGACTTTCCTGCCCATAATACCCATAATACCCATGCTTCCTCTCTCTCTGGCTCCCTCTCTTTGATTTCTCAGTGTGTCTCTCGATCCCGCCTCATGGCCTGAATCGAGGCATCACCGTACCCTATTCCCTCCCTCAGTGTGCCTTTCCACCCCTTCCAACCGTCCCATGGGTCTTGGAGCCGGCCCAAACACCCATCTCGCTGCGTGCATGCTGCTCTCCTGGGACCTGGACCGTTCTTCTCTGATGCCACCACCCCTCTAAAGTCGCTTTTATCTTTTTTCCCTCTCCAGTTTTTCCCTCTCAATTCGGTCTTCCGCAGATCCATTCCCCCCCCCTTCCTCGACCTCTCTTGCCTCGTCCATCCTCTCTTCCCGTCTCCTTCCTTGCTCACTCTCACCAGCGTTTCCGCCGTTTCTGCTTCTCTTGTCTTTTCTTATCCCCCAATCCATCCATCTCGCGATTCCATTCCTCCCTTTTGCCATTCATCGTGTGCGTTATCGCTTGCTCCAGCTCTTGTCTTTCAATTTTCTCGATTTCCCACCAATGCGCTTCATATATTAACCTCCAAAATTCCTCGCTCCTGCAGAAGCATTCCTACGACTGTCTTATCGCGCCCAGCCGACTGCCCTCTCCATACCCTGTCTCTCCAGCCAGATACAGAGTCTGATCGCGCCCCGAACAACAGCCTTTGTCCCATATCTTTTAACCCATCGTGCAGTCCCGTCACACATCTCTGCAGCCCATACTCTTTCTCCCTCACGCACACAATTCTCTCACTCTTCGGTTTTGGTTTTTTAAATTTTTTTTGTTGTTTTTTTTTTTTAGGAGGCCATCTTGCTTTCTCTTTTCATCCTTCTTATTTTTTTTTCTCTCTCTCATCTCAACATCCCTCTCATTCTATCTCTTTTTATTTTCTGTCCCTCATTCAATTTTCTTTTCTTTTCTCTCTTTTTTTTCTTTTTCCTTCGTCCAATCTTGAAATCGCATTGGCCTTATCTATTGGGCTCGTCTCTTACCCCTTCAGACTGTCCCGTCGCGTTCTTATATCCTTCTTTCCCAGTGGCCGTTTTGTAGCCCACCTTAAAAAAGCGTGTGAACCTAAGCTTGGTCTTCGTTCATGTACATCATCCTTATCGCGCCACCACCTACTACCTCCTTTACGACCAACAAGTCACTTCTCCAGCAAGACCACCCATCGCGCTTTTATTCAATCACCCCATCTATCATTCATCTCTCCTGAAGAGGTTCTGCATTTCACATCTTTCAAGAGTACCCCTTCGTTAACATCTTATTCTTTCCCTCAAACAATTTCGGTATCATTGTCGAGCGAAACAAGTCACACACTACTCATATTTTTCTTTCCATCGTCAAGATTTCCTCTATCTTGGCGCACGCTTGCTTATCCTCCCTCCCTCTCTCTCTCTCTCTTTCTGGGGGGGTTTTTTTTTCTCTTTTGGTTACCTCCCTCCTCGCGCCACTTGATAATGAAGTCACGCCAATTCCCAAGTTCTCGTTTCCAAAATCAACCTGCGCATCTCGAGCCTCGCCATTTAGCCAATCCCCAACCATCAATCCAAGCCCCCCGAAATTTCAACCATTCCGCTCCCATTGAGCGCGAGTACATTCCCGAGCCAATCGGCCACAGAAGAAGTCCATCCTCTTCGGTATCGGCTTCGTCCTCGTCCTCCCCCTCCTCATTGCAACACACGCATCTGTCACACCCGTCGTCCCAACCTCTCACCGGTCCCGGTGCTGGCTCCGCCTTTGTAACCAACATGGCGCATCCTTATGGCCCCGCTGATCCCACCATGGACCGCCGTGGTGCCACGCTGGAGTATGGCATTCGCATTCACAATCTGCCAAAAGACACCCACGACGATTCCATTCGTGTTATGATGGTCTGGGCCAGGGGCCTAGTCCGCTTTGAATTGGCCGGCGGCGATGACGACTTCAAGACGGTCAATCTCTACTTTACCACCATGGCCCAAGCCAACGAAGTGTTTTCCATGTACAACGGTACAAAAAACGCTTCCAGCGATGCCGACATGGTTGCGGAATTCATTGACCCTGCTGTCCCCGACTCCATTTCCATCCGGCATGCCTCTGAATTGTCAGCCCCCCCAGCTCCAATCTCGTCTTCATCGAGTCGCTCTACCTCCCGTTTCACCAGCTCGTTTGCTAGTAACGGCACTAACACCCCTTCCAGTGCTGCAATCAACGGCAGTGCGGCCAACTATGGTCTGGACGATGCTCCCTCTCTGCGCCCAGCCGTATCTCTGGGCTCTTCGCAGGGCTCGTTCCAGGGCGGCTTTCCGGCCTCGGTCCAGTCTCCAATTGGCGCCCATCTCACCGAACTCCCGCGCATGTCGGGTAAGAGCCTGATCGCTGCCGATGGCGCTGACGACGACGACACGCGCGACCTACTCAATGACCCTCGCGCCTATGTCACCAACACTCCGCCTCCGTCCGCACCGCCTTTCCAGCGCAGATCCACCATGCCGCAACTCCCCACTGGACGCTTCGGTGGTCTTTCTCTGAACCCCAACGTATCAGCCTCTCTTCCGCCTACCTATAATGGCAGCGGCCTAGTCTCATCTTCAGTCCCTGGCTTCGGTCGAAATATCCCCAGCAACATGGGTCACCCTGGTGTCATGGCCCCTCCTTACCTCCCCAGCGACGTGCGAACCCCCGCCGACCGCGAGCAACGCCACCGCGAGCGCGAGCGTCCAGCCAATCCCCAATACTTTCCCCGAGGGGGGCACAGTCTCCCGGCCGCCAACCCGGCCGACCAGAACCCCCCGTGCAACACTCTTTACGTGGGAAACCTGCCTATCGACGCGTCTGAGGAAGAGCTGAAATCGATCTTCTACAAACAGCGAGGATACAAGCGGCTGTGTTTCCGCAACAAATCGAATGGCCCGATGTGCTTTGTCGAGTTTGAGGATATATCGTTTGCTTCCCTGGCCCTCCGGGACCTCTACGGGGTGACTCTGCACAACAGCGTCAAGGGTGGCATTCGGTTGAGCTTCTCGAAGAATCCTCTGGGTGTCCGGTCGAACCAGAACCTGACACATGCCGGGGCTTCTTCCAACCACCCCGCCGCCATGAATAGCATGAACCCCGGGGTTGCCAGCCATTTCACCACGGCCAGCGGTCCGCCTCCGGGCCTTGCGCCTCCCGGGCTTGCAAACGTCCGGCCGGGCCCGTACGGAGCCCCTCTCCACCAGCCCACTCTTGCGCCGTCTCCCCACCCTTCGCAAGTGCCAGGCGGCGGCATCAGCGGCATCAGTCCCTTCCAGTTCCCTCCTCCAAGCAACAACCCTTGGAATCCTTCCCCTCCCGCTCAGCCGTCGATGGGATCTGGGGGTGGAAACCCCAACGGTGTGATCCACCCGCCGCATCCCAATCCCAATTCCAACAATAACAACAATAACAATAACAACAACAACAACAGTACCAACAGCAATGGTTTTTTTGGAAATCTGCCACCAGGAAACTCCGACTTTCAATAGTTGCAGCACCTGAGAGTTAGGATGCCATGCTCCCCCTCGAGGTCGTACGCACTCGTCCTTGGGGCGGCAGGCTGTTTTTACTTGATTCATCCCCTCCTCTTTCACCTCTCCCGCCTAATTTCTGTGACTTAAAAGCTTCTCCGTCTCTTTCTTTTTTTTTCTGGATTGTCTACGGCGTCTTCATGGTTTCAACCCTTTTCAACCAATCCATCATCAACATTCATGCACAGAACATTCACACAAACACTCACAACACCAACATTCTCGTTGGTCGGACCATATATACGGATCTGCATCTTCCTGTGGTTGGAAGTTTCTGCTGGAGCATGCTTCATCTCTATCTTGTCTTTTCCTGCACTTGCAAACAAAAATTACGGATCTCATGCACTGTCTTTTTCTTCGACCTCGCTTTCTTTTTTGTTTTGGCTCTTTTGTCTTTTAACGCAACGGCCCGCAAGGGCCTTGAACGAACGGGAATGCCACTTTTGATACAGCATCCGGCACTTTGTCGGACTCGGAGTTTCTTGGGTTCACTCAACTATCTGTTCATCGTTCGTCACTTCGTCACCATTGCGTTATGCTCGTTTCGCAGGCCACAATCGACTCTTGTTATTGTCTCAATTCTACCTGCTCGGGTCGCCGCAAAGGTAGTCGATGACTTGCAGTCTCTGTGGCCCTCGACATTGAATCCTTTTTCGCCTTTCCCCCCTCCACATTCTAGATATTTCTTCCCTATTCCCTTCTTCTGCTGTCGAAGTTGACTGTCTGCTATTTCTACATGTCTTGGTTCCCTTGTACTCAGTTCTGTTTCCTGGCCAATTTCTTCTTCTCTTTTTTCTGTTTTCTTTCAAGCACGGCGCGTGGGGATGATTGGGAAGCATACTTGAAACATTTGATGAAAGACTGACGACTTTCGGATGTTATTTATTACACTTGTTTTTTTTCGGGTCTCATTAAGGTCGTCATGCCGGGTAGTGGTACACAGCGAGGTGAAGGGGCGATTTCTTTTTTTTTTCTTTTTTTCTTTTTTGGTAATGGGCACCCAGTGACAGATCCAAAACCTGGTTGGATTCTGGAGGAGTTTCTTTTTTATTGGCAAAATGGGGATGGATGGTTTCCTCCCATTTCAACTTGTTGTTCTCGATGTTCTTCCTTTATGTTCTTTTCTATTTTATTCCCCCTCTCTTCTACACACTCGGCATCCATGGAGCTGGGCAACTGGAAGGTGTTCTTCTTTCTTGTTAATTCCCTGGGCATTGCGGGGATTTCTGGGATCTTCTTCACGGAGGACGGCGCCGAACAGTTACGGAACCAGCGATGGGGAGTTTTCTTTTTTTGAGTACGTGGTGCGACGTGCTATATTGCGTGCTAGTCACCAACACTTTTCTGTCTTTCCCTCCTTTCTTGTCGTTTTAAGTTGGAACATGGCTGTCTTTTTTGGTCTTTTCGGGCAGGTGTCATTCTTTCAAATCATCTTCTGGTATGGGACATGGCATTTCTTGATTTTCATTTCTTGGGAGGAAACCTTGGGCTGCGTTTTTTTCTTTTTTTTTTCTTTTTTTAAATTTCTTGCTTTTCCATGTGGTGTTTTTTTGTTATGTTCGTGCGGTTGGGATTTCTGCTCGGGGGATGGATACACGGAGGGGAACAAAAAGCACCATTCTGTGGTTTCCGGATCGCATGATGTTTTCTTGGATTTTGTTTGAATTGAACTGGGTTTTGGCTGTGGGCTGGGAAGAGCGGATATCTTTTTTTTTTTCTTTTTTCTTTTTCTTTTCTCTTGGATTGCTTTTCGTGTTTCATGATACACCGTATAACAACGCCACCGTCTTTACCTTGCCTTGCCTTCCTGAAGTTTCTGGGTGTTGGTGAATGCGTTATCACATATATCACGCAAACGTTCTCAGTGTAAGTGAGGAGAGGGTATATAAGGATGTATATTATTCAGATCCGCCGGGAAGGATGCCGGGCAGAATCAACAGGGCAGTTTATAAGAAGAAGAAAAAAAGAAGAACGGGTATTCGTGAGGGAAACTCCAGGTATAAAACCCCGTTCAGAACCACACCAAAGACGGGAGGGAACAATAAAGGAAAATACAGGTGAAACGACAGACACGGTCAGAAGAAGAGACGAGAGAGAGAGAGAGGGAGAGACCGATAAACAAAAACAAAAAAAACACGAAAAAAGAAGAAGATGGTTCGCTTCGCTTCGCTGATAAAAGACATGGAGGAGATATATACCAGAACACCCGAGCCCGTGAGCTTTCCTCCTGTATGTGTATAAAGTGTAGATGACAAAACAACAACTAGGAGAAAAAAAAAGAAAAGGGGAGGAAGAAAGAGAAGAAAACAAGGGGATAGCAAGTTGTGAAACTCTTTTTGGAGGGGGGGGGGTCTTTCTTGGAGTTGGAGATGCGTGTGCATAAATTCGTGTGTATGGAGGAGGAGTAGTAGTAGTAGTAGTAGTAGTAGTAGTAGTAGTAGGAGAAGGAGTCGTGATCAAGAGCGGGTGGTAGGGTTTGGTAACCCTAAGACGGGAGCGGGTTCTGTGGCGGAAGATGGGGGAAGGAAGAGGCCGGAGAGACGAAGCGCAAGACGCGGCGGCGTGTTATTCAAGGAACTCGGCGTGTCGGCGGATCTCGTCGTCCGGCAGGGCCGACATCCACAGACACCGCTCGGTGATGCCCTCGACGGGGCGGAAGTGGTAGTGGGCGCTGGCCTCCAGCAGGCGCAGCAGGGTCTTGACGACGGCGGCAGCGCAGCGGTAGCGCTCGAAGTTGACGAGCGGCGCGGAGGTCGGCGACGCGGCGATCTCCGACGGCCGCTGGGCGTTGAACAGCAGGTCGTGCGTGTAGATGCCGACAAACGGGATGCAGCCGCGCTCCGAGCCGGCCTCCATCTCGGCGCGCAGGTTGTGGAAGTTGCGGGTCGGCGTGACGAGCGTCTCGAGCTCGCGCAGCGTGCGCATGTCGGCCGGCGGGATGCGCGCCCACGTGCGGCCCAGCCGCGCAATCTCCGGCGACGTCAGCGCCAGCGCGATCTGCGCCATGGTCGCAATGTTGCGGTAGCGCCGGCAGTGGCTGGCAATGTGCACGAGCTTGATGATGCAGCGCGCGCGCTCGTCGACGTCCTTGGTCAGCACAATCTCCGACACCGCCCACTTGACCATGATGTTGAAGCGCGCAATCACCACCTCGACGCCGCGCGCGTCCGAGAGCCGCAGGAAGTCGACCCACGACCGCGCGTCGCCGTGCGAGTTCTTCCACCCCATGTCGATCAGCTCCCTCCAGTCGATCTCGTTCAGCGCGTCCTTCTCGATCAGCGTGAACTGCTGCGCGAGCACCTCCGAGTCGAACGCCAGGATGAACGGCAGGTGCACCGCGAACTGGAGCTGCATGTCGGCGTCGGTGAGCTTGGGCGCGCCGCCCAGCGCTTCGCCGGTGCCGGTCGGGTCGGGCGCCGCCGCGTCGGCGGCATCGGCGTCGGTGTAGTTGTCGGCCGTGGCCGTGGTCGGCGTGGCGTCGGGCGTCGGCGGCAGCGGCTTCTGCTGCATCACCAGCTGGTGGTCGTGCAGCTGCGGGATGCATGCCGACTCCGGCGACATCTGCAGCGCCTGCACCAGCGTGATCGGCGGCGACGGCGGCGACGGACGCCGCGGCCTGCCGGAGGCCGGGGCATTGAGCTTGAGCCGCGCCGGGACCCTGTCGTCGCCGTCGCCCACATCCACCGACATCTCCGACGAGATGTCGCTGTACGCGGCATCGTCGTCGTCGTCCTCCTGCTCCTCGCTAGCTGCTGCCTCCGGCCGGCCGGCTGTGCCGGCAGCGACTCCGGCGGCCTCCTCGTCGTCGTCGCCCGCGCTGTCGTCGTTCAGGAAGGACCGCATGGCCGAAGCGCGCTTATCCGTGTTGACGGCGACGATGCCCAGGCCCGCGCCGCTGCCGCTGCCGCTGCCGATAAACGCAAACGACGACGCATTCGATGCCGCCGCCGGAGCTCGCGGTGCGGGAATCTCGAGCCGCTCGGTGCTGTCGTCCGACCCGCTCAGGATGGAGTGGTTGGTCCATTCCTGGCGGAGCCCAGCGGCGCGAGTCGGTGTCTCATCCGTCAGCCCGCGGTCCAGGAGCGGCACGGACACGGACGACGTGGCCGACAGGTCCGACATGACCGACGGCGCACTCGTGGTAGCAGTGCCGCTGCCGGGCACATCCAGGAAGCTGGTGTGCACCGGCGACGACGCCAGCACCGAATCGTCCGGGATC
>LNGL01000026.1:1318786-1359838 GCA_001510565.1 Knoxdaviesia proteae
CGACATCTGGTTTCGTCTTGCGAGGTCGTCGTCGACGATCGGCGCGTTGTCAGGCGTCGACGGCCGGTTTCCGCCGACAACAATGGCGTCTTGCGGGTAAGTGGCTTTGGCAAAGTCGAGCGGAAAGGCGGTCTCGTGGCCCGGGTTGGCAGAAGAGTGCGGGCCAGATACTGCTGCAGCCTCGGCCAGCTGGTGGTCGTGCTGGCCGGCAACGGCGGCGCTGGTTTCCGAGGTGGCATTGGGGTCCCGGCTGCCCAGGAAGCCGCCGGGGTGCACGGGCAGGTCGTCGTGGGCGGCCGGGTCGAAGTGCGGGCCGTCCCAGAACTGGGCGCACACGCGCCTCCAGCACTTCTTCAGCTCGGCAAGGATCTTGCGCGGCGACTTCCGGGCGTCGTCGGTCGGGGGGAAGTCGTCGACCACATCGTTAAGCAGGTTGCAGAAGGTCACGCGCAGCTGGTAGTCCGCAGCAAAGTCGTCGACAAAGTAGTTGAGGATCCAGTGGCGCAGCGCCACAAAGGTGCGCACGCGCACCACCATGCCGATCTGGTCGGAGCGGGCGGCGGCCCAGCGCAGGCGGGCCACGAGCATGCGCAGCAGGTTGATGGGGTCGAGAAAGGCGCGGAAGGTCAGGAAGAAGTCGGAGAGCAGCTCGTAGTCGAGGAAGCTGGGCGAGGTGATTTCGGCGACCAGCCGCGGCGGCGTGGCGGCGGTGACGGCGCCGGTTGAGGGCGAGTAGCGCACGATGGCCTTGTCGTCGCACTCCGGGCGGAAGGTCAGGTCGTCGAACATGGCCGGTTCGATGACCAGGTGCGAGGAGAGGTAGGTTGAGCGCATGGGCGGCGGGATGCTGGATGCCGTGCGCAGGCTCGGCGGAAGAGCACGCGGGGGCGGAGAGGTCGACGACGGCGACGAGATGGCCGACCGGAGCACGTGGGGAGGCATCGACTCGGAGGGGACTTCGGACGAGTCGCAGGAGAGCGGGCTGTGTTGCTGCGAGATGGGGAGAGGTGAGGTGAGGGGTGGCGTGAGGACGGTGACACGGCGGAAGCGGGAGTGGTTGTGGCTGCTGCTGTTGTTGTTGTGGTTGTGGTTGTTGTGGTTGTTGTGGTTATCCAGCATGGAGATGGTGCTTTCGCGGATGTCTTCGGTCGGAGCATATGACGAGGTGCGCAGATCGAGCGTGCCCATCAGCGAGAAGCGCGGCGTGCCGAGCTTCCACGACGGGATGGAGATGTCGAGGAACGGCGTGTCGGCCGGAGCAGCGCCGGATACTGCAGCGGCGGCGGTGGCGTGTTCGGTGGTGCGGGGCCGGAGGTGCTGGTCGTGCAGCGGCTTGGAGATGACAATCTTGAGGGCGCCGTGGCTGTCTTTCCTGTGGACAGCAGGAACACCGGCAACGTCGTGGATGGTCGAGTCTGAGAGAGCCCGGCGGCGCTGGTGCAGGTGCAGGTGGGCGAGCGAGGGTTTTTGTCCATGGCGCCGCCGAGGCGGTTGCTGGGTCAGGTAAGACACATTGCTGGGCCGTGTCTCGGAGGCGGCAGTGTTGAAGCGGCTGGACCGGAGCATGTCGGAGTTGGCGTCGTCGGCGGCGGCGTCGTGCACCAGGGCGTCGAGGCCGGCGGTGCTGGGCGGTGTGATGGGGAAAACGAAGGGCGGTTGGGGATATCGGTCGACTGCGGGACGGACTGTCGGTCTATGATGCAGTGAAGAAGAAGAAGAGTGTCAGCTTGAGAGATAATGCAGAGTGACGGTGACGGGTGGGTGAGACATGTGTGAGGATCGCCGCCAAAGGGAGGAGAGAGACTGTGGCCCGTGGATCCCTCGGGCGGTATCTTTCGGTCGTGCTGGGCCCCCTGACATTGCACCCGGACAGCCCGTGAGCTCTCCAAGTGTGCATGTATGTTTATGCATATATGTATATGCACATATGTGTATGCATATGTGTGTATGTCTGAGGAGTCTGCACGTCTGGCAACCTACCTCAGGTATATCCGGCCGTTGTTGCCCACATTCGCCACGGTGAACTTGCGGCCTTCGCGACTCGCCGAGCTTCCGTCCGGGTTGACCGCGTCCAGCCTGTCGACATCCGACGGCTTCCGCGGCCGGCGCAGCACGGTGGTGGTGGCGGTGTCGTCGGGGGTTTTGCGTTCAGACGCCGGCACCAGCGGAGGTCGGCTCGTCGTGGTGGTGGCCGCCGCCGCCGCCGCCGCCGCGGGCGGGATGCGCAGCTTGGACGGCCAGCGCGACGTCGTCGATATCGACCGCAGCGGCGCGGCGGGGACTGCCGAGGCCGGGTTCGCGGAGGCTGTAGCGGGGGACGGTTTGGGCGGAGATCTCCTCCGGAACAGCGCGTCGCGGGGGCTTCGTTGGCCGGTGGCGGGTTTGGCGGCTGCGGCGGGCGGCGTCGGGCGATCGGCGCGGGTCGGCGTGGCCGGTTGCCGGTGTTGTTGTGGTTGTTGTGGTTGTTGTGGTTGTTGTGGTTGTTGTGGGGGCGCGCCCGCAACGGCTGCACTTCCGGAGTCGGCGGAGTCCATGATGGATGACTGTCTCTGTCTCTCCGGGCCGGAACACGGAGAAGAAAGAAAGGAGGAGGAAGAAGAAGAAGAAGAAGAAGAAGAAGAAGAAGAAGAAGAAAGAAATAATGGCGACTCTCAGAATTGCGCAGTGCGTCCGCTGCTCAGGCTCGTGCCTATTTGATTTCCATTAAAGGGGAAGGAGGTGGCGAACAGTTAGTGTCGAGCCGGTTAGGGAAGGAAGAGGGGGCAAAGGGCAAAAAAGGAAAGAAGAAAAAATGAAGAAAAATGAAGAAAAAATCAAAGAAAAAAGACAGGTGAAGCTGAAGTTGGTGATGTTCGCAGATTCGGCGATTCTGGCTGTCGTTTCGCGGTGCACAGTAAACAACAAAAAAGACGGGATATTTATTGGGTGACGTAGGTATAGAGAGCGGATTGGCTGGAGACAGTCGTATATATCCGTCGATAGACACATCTTTTTTTTTATTCTTCTCTTGCTGGATCTTTATATCGAGACGGCACGATTCCGGGACGCGACAGGAGGCGGTTTTTGATTATGCTGTGAGATATCGACCAAGCCCGGCTGGACGCAGCTGGGTGGGTTTTGGCGGGCGAAAATTGATGGTGAGAGAGTCTTTCGCTTACCTGTAGAAGCCATAAAGGCGTACGACCAGAGACCAGAAATATACCGAACAAACAGAGAATAATCGGGATGAGTAGAAAGGAACGACTGAATTAGAGGGCGGCACCCGGGGAAGCAGGAAACGGGCCTCCTTCACGAGAGGAATTCGGTGAAGAGGAAAGAGAGGGACAAGAAGAGACGAGGAAAATAAGGAGAGAGAGAGAGAGAGAGAGAGAGAGAAATCAGAAGTGAGTGGTACAGTGCCGACCCGTGATGGGATGCCAGGACTCAGAGGGTGGCCCGGCTTCTCTTTTTTTTTTTCCTTTTTTTTCTCTCTTTTTTTTTTTTTTTTTTTTTTTTTTTTCTCTCTTGTGGGGGTGATTAAAGGGGATGAAGAGAGACAGTCCAGTACAAGTTCAGGTAGCCACAGAGAGGAAAAAAGAAACGAAAATAGGAAGAGGGAAAAAAAGGAGGATTCGGGGGGGGGAAGAGACAAGACACGACAGGCTTTGCGACCAGGGTGATCGTGGCTACTGGCAACCCAGCAGTTTGGAAATCCAGGGAAGATGGCTTCTGCTAATTTGCAGGCGACCGGGATGTGCTCTGGTCGGTCGCCGTAAATATGATATCACCAAAAAGAGGCAGAAGAGAAGGGCCTCTCACATACGTGACCGGCGAGATGAGAGCGCGAGAGAGAGAGAGAGAGAGTCGTCAGTCACTCCATTCTCAACACCATCCAGGGGGACACCCCGAAACAGCGGCACCGGCCAACTTTGCTTCTTCAGTCCCAGCAGCCCGTCACTCTTCCTGGTGAAGGATGCTGGTAGCTTGGGAAGCCAGGATGTGAAGTGGTGGTGCAGCCGCTGCTTGAAGAGGGTAGCAGCAGATGGTGATATTAATCCGAGCACACACTGCCACCACATCTTGGAAAGAGAAGACTGTCTCGAACCCCAAGGACAGAGAGAGGCACCGAACAAAAGAAACGACTCCAGCAAAAAGCCTCCTCAATCTTCGGTCGGCGGCCGCCCCTTTCTCGCATCCACCATCCCGTGTCCACCAACAACCCTTTGCCCCTTGGCCCGGATGTCTCGCTCCCTCGTCTATCAATCTACAGTATGTGTATCTCAGTGGACTCACGCTCTATGTCTCTCTCTCTCTCTCTCTCAAGGAAAGATTCTGCACCATCAGGGGGGGGAAGAGAGGTGACAGACAAAAGATGGCCGCGGAGAACACACCCGCGCGCACGGTCCGCCAGTACCAAAAACCCCCCCCCAAGCAGAATGTCCGCCGCCCCATCGGAAAAGCCACAAAGACACAGACAGACACGACGACCGCGGAAGAAGGATCGCCACCTCACGGGAAAAGGAACCAGAAAAACACGGCGGAAGCACGAAAAGAGCGGAAAAGCCACACACTAGCGGTCGTCGCGATCGAGTGTCGTCCTCTCGCCGTCGGCGCCTGGATTCGCCGTGGCCAGGACGGAGCGGGATTTCGGCCTTTGGCTGCTGCTGTTTCCTGCCCCCGACCATTGAGTCCTGCTCGCAGCTGAAGCCGGTGTAACCCATCTTCCGGGTGTCTTATCTCCCGAGAAAGTAGCTCACACGCCCCCCTCCGTCAGCCTCCGGCGGAGGCGGCACCGCTCGCGGCATGAGCCCAGCGAAGCGCGGATGGTAGCAACACAAACACATGCATAGAGTCGGCAAAAGCGAAAGCAAAGAGACAAGATCCCCGGCGGGATCAGCTTCCTGTGTTTTCTGTGCCGGTTTAGGCCCGGCCTGGCGTTGCTCCGTCCCTCCAGCGTGTGATTGACGACACACGGACGCCGGTTTTTTCTTCCTCTTTCTGCTCTATCCGTTATACGATACATAATAATCACGGCACAGGATGTGCCAAAGTACCTTTTCTACTGCCACATGGCGCTGGCGGTACATTCTATACTTACCGTGTTATATGAATGGATGAAGTGGGTGCATAGACCAGAGTTGGACGAGGAGATCTGTGCATTGATTCAAAGCACCAGTGAGCACCAACAATGAGACGGTGTTGTGCAATGCAGCCGATGTACAGTATATGCATACAGTCTGTTCTGGAGGGACAGCGGTACTGACTTACCTGCATATGCACGTTAGATGTGTCCATTGTACACTCACATCGACTTACATGGATCGTCGTGGTGCAGTTCACCATCGAGGGAAACCAGCATCGCTCACGTCACCGTCAACATACGCTTCACGATACACAGCTAATCAGCCCCCTTAGTATACTACTATATCCTGTTTTACTTACTCGAGCTTAGGTCTTCTCGAATGTGCGCTCCTAGATCGATTCTGCGAGTCAGATCCTCCGCAGAGCCCCGCGTCAAACAAAAGTCGGGCGGGCACTTTTGTATCGGGATGTGTGCCCGCAGAGTTTCGTCGTGATGTTTTGCAAGCAGCATGACTCCAGAGAGAGTTGTCCATCCTTTCAGAGTCATATCATAATCCTCCCTCCCCTCACGGGAGACTGTGTTTTAATATCGTCCTCTTCCCTCTGTTTGTTTTCTTTCAGAGCAACTTTGTTGAATTCTCCTACTCGCTGCACCTTGACCCTGTCAACCTCTCTCAAGTGTCCCGCCAAGAATGTTGGAATCTTCCCCGGGCGCCGAGCCCGCTGCTCCCTCCGACGCCGAGGTCGAGGGCTCCAGCTGCGGCCTCCATTCGCGGCCCCCTCCGGGCTGGTGGCCCGCACCTCGGCCTTCGTGTGGCCATTCTCTGGCAAGAACGTTTCTGGACAAGGAAAAGGAACAAGAACGAAAGAAAGAAAGAAAGAACGAAACAAAAAAAAAAAAAAAAAAAAAGAAAAAAAAAAAAAAAAAAAAAAAAAAAAAAAGAAGAAGAAGAAGAGGCCCCATCGTGGCAGGGATCCGGTCGTGTTTTGCTCTGTAAATGAGCCAGGACCAGACATACCTGGCTGTTTTTTATGCATAATGGTCTATGCGGCGCGCGCACAGTCCGGGTGTCACTTTTGTGCAGGCTGGACTGTGCAAATCCTTCGGGTGGGCTTTTTTTGTTGTCTGAGTTGCCTTGCCGGTGATGTTCCCAGGCAGAGAGAGTCAGTTTGTTGTCGTGATTAACGTGTTCGGTCATTTAACTTCGCGCGTCCATCTTGGGTCAATTCCGGCTCCAGCCTCCTCCGATCGCGGGGTCCTGTTTTGGGGTGTTTCTGTAGTCTTCCTGGCTTGTCTGGCTTATCGCATAGCCGGCTTCCCATCTCGGTATCAGTCTTCTCGGGCGTCTTGCTTTTCTTCGCGAGGGTGGTAATCCGCGTTGGCTGATCACGTAGTTCACCGGTGTACAGAGGATGTTGTGGTAGGGTTAGGGTTTGGCGCTGGGTCGAGAAGTCAGAGTCTGTACCTAAAAGGCAGGATAAGTGACACCCATAATCCAGACCCGCATGGCCCGTCCTCCTCGTCGGGACTTGTCTGCTCCCTTCGGTTTAGTGTGACAAGGAGCGTAATTTTTTTTCCCTCCTCGCCGCAAGCTAAATTAGAAGATGCAGCAGGGCCTGCGAGATAAAAAGAGTTCTCCTCTGACCAGTGAGGTGCATGGGAAGGGCTGGGTGGTGTCACATCGCGGGTCCTGATAAGAAGCGAAGACAGCCTCAGTCCTGCAAAGCCAGGCCGGGCTTCTTTCTGCAGAGGACTGCACATCCCACTCACTCAGGGTCGGCGTTGGGAGGCTGCTCGCCAGCCACCGACAAAAACACACCTCCAGCATCTCGGCCTGTGATACTGACTCGCAGGTGGCGGGGAGAGGGGGTTCACGTCTCTTTGTGACATCACGGCTTCCAACCACGCTGGCTTCCTCCGCCTAACCCGTAATCGCAGGTTGTTCCGACTGCGGTAGTCCAGACGACAAACCCTCGAGTGCCCGTCACTGTGACTTCTCGTTGGCGACTCTGCATGAGGCTCGGGACAGGGGCAAGCGAGAGAACAACCAACCCAGAGAGCTTCCAACTCAAGCAATAGTTGGTTGCTGTTGAGCCCGACCGAGAGTCCAGCAAATGGGAGTTTGAGCTCTTTCTTTTCAACCTGTTCCACCAAGTTGATGCGCCGTACTGCGGTACTGCGTCCCAAGGGGGAGGGCGGAGGCAGCAAACCAACTGTGTGTTTTCGTGTGTGTGCTGGATGGTCCAACCTCTCACAAACACCTTTCAGCCGTGACTGATCTGATATGAGCTATCACTTTGTGTCCGAGTAACTCCCAACCGAGAGAGAAATCCTTCCTGGTACAGCCCACTGAAAGGCTAACAGATGCACCTCAGTGGGACACAGACATTCCCTTAGTCTTGCGTTACGGGTCCCCCCCCCCCAAATCTAAACAGGCGGGACAGGAGATGCAGACTTGGGGACAGAGCCAGATGAACCGTTCATTCGGATTTTTTTATCTCTTCTGCATCCCTCCGCCCCCATCCCCTGGCTTGTTTGACCTGGATTGGACGATTTTATGCCGACTGAGACGGTGTGAACGCTCGAGTTTGCTGGATGGACAGTACTGTATACACATGCATATGCATAAAAATGTGACTGATTGCTTCACTATCAGAGCCCGGCCCCAAAACCCACCCGCCACTGGCGCGCAGTTCCACGGGCGGCGGCTTTTGCCTGTCTTATGCGTGTTTGCGGGGGTGTGGTGGCCCAGCTCGCAGGAATTCTGTCCGTGAGACAAGAGATCTCCGAACAGATACTCCGTCCTTGGCTGGCTTGGGGCACCTCGTCACCTCTCTCTCTTCAGTCCACGGATCCTTTTGAAGGGTCTACTGTACAGTACAGTAGTTCCGCAAGCTGGGCTCGTACGATAGACAGCCCCTCACCCCTCGTGCTGTGTCTGTCTCTACGATTGTCCTCCCTGAGCCGCCACAAACACAACCAGGACCAGGATGTGATGCACAACCAAGAGAGAAGAGAGCAAACAGGTGCACTTCCACGATAACTCTCCCGTCAACCACACTGTTGTGTGTCCCGCATCTCACTCAAGCGACCGTGGTCTCTCTCTCTCTGTCTTCCCGTGCCCGGCTGGTCCTTGACCAAAAGAAGAAGACGAGGAAGCAAACTTGTCTCCTGCAGGCAGATGCAGCCCGCCGCTCTGGAAGCGGATGTGCGTGAGTCTGGCCCCAGCTACACCGTCGAGCCAGCGCAGGTGCGGGCGGGTTTGCACTTCCCACGCTCTTTTCATACGAGGCCCAAGTTTGCCCGCCGCACTCCTGGAGAGCGCGGATAGTTCCTGGCCTTCAGGGCGTTTGCCCTAACTCGTCAACATGGGAACCCATGTTCAACGTGTGCCGAAATAACCCTGGTGTCCAGTAACTCTAACATACGCGGCGTCGGCATTCCTCCAAGACCAGTTATGATGGATGGAGTCCTTTAAGCCTTTTTATTCTCTCTCGGCGTGACACTCGACGACGGAGCCGCTCCGCGTGCAACACCGGTCCTTGTATATTTCCTTAAGAGTATTTCTCCTCCAGTGCAACTCCGAAACTCCGAAATGAACCCCGAAGCCCTCGTTCGAAAGCGAGCATCTGAATAGGGCGAGCGAAAGGGGAAATAACAGGAACTAACAAACACACCCGAATTTCACTCTCCTCCCCCTATCTCAGATGTATCGTACCATCGACCGGGTTGTGTTCTGATACACACCCACAGCAATGCCACCTAGCTCCCAGCTAATATCACAGCATATAGCTGTTAAAGAGCACCTAAAGGACATGGGCCCGGGCATAATACATGTAATTTGCAGCATTTACATATGCATATATGATTCCTTTTGCTCACGCCCTTTGCTCTCGTATACGGCGTGCGTAGGTTGGCGGTATTTCAAGCAAGACCCTAAATCCGGGCCCTTGTAACCCTAGCACTCGCTTCGTCTCGCACAAGCCACCCGCGCGAATACTGCCGGAGACCAGCAGCCGAACATCCATACAAGCGAGCGGCCCATCACTGGACTCTCAACCTTGGACAGAGAGATAGCGGGTTGCATCGTGAACAGCACCGTATCTTTTTCTTTTCTGCATGTCTATTTACAACTAGAGAGAACAAAAAGAAACACCACCCGAATCATATGGTTAAAAGCAAAAAATGACCAGTCTCTGTGCCCCAGGGACAACAAGATGGCGGAACTCGGGGGCGGGGAACCATGTACACTGGGTACACGAACTACCCGAGCCGAGAGGAACAGTGCCTTCACCGCCGCGCTGCAGTCCACCCCACCCCGACGACGGCGATGTGACCACAGTAGTACACATGCGTGTAAGTATGGGGGAGAGAGAGAGTGTGTGTGTGTGTGTGTGCGCGCGTGTCTAGTACCGTGACTGGTCAGTGATGTCCCGCCGCACCTTCTCCTCATCGATCTCGCGCTCGACACTCTTGACCTGATTGATCGCATCGACAATCAGGCTGCATAGCACCATCGCCGGGTTCTTGCCCGCCGACCCGTCCTCGCTGGGCGCGCTGGCCACCTTCGCCTCCGCCACAAAGTCCAGCACCGTCTTGATCCCCAGGCTGACCTGGAACTGCCCGCTGCGCCGCTCGCTCTCCGTCATCACCGCGTTGTCCTGGATGTACTGGCACACCTGCTGCACCATCCCGCTGTCGAACAGCTCGCTCTCCTGCAGAACCACGCTGAGCTCGTCAAGCCCCCGCAGCGGCCGCACGTCGATCAGCTTCTCAAAAATATCATCAACTTCGAGGAGCCTGAGCACCCGCAGCTTCGACGTCGTGCAGAAGATAAGCAGACGGCGATCCTGTTTGATACTGTGTTAGTACAGGCATGGTTGCAACGATGCCTGATAGCTGGGAGCGGGGTACTGCTCGTGGAAAACGTCTTACCTTGGGAGGCGGGCTGCGAATCAGCGTAACGAGTGTCGACAGGATGTTGTTGCTGAACCGGGGTCCAATCGGCGACCACTCGATCAGTCGCTCGAAGTCGTCGAGAATGAGGAGCGAGAGATCACTCTTATACGCATCGGCAAACACACGCGCGATGTAGTCCTCTGTGCATTAGTGTGATGGTTAGTTACCTGGTTAGACCTCATGAGCAAGAATAACATGGAGATTGCTTAACATACTCTTGGATAGCTCGTCTCTGTAAGGAACAAGATCTCTAGGGCTGAGAACCTTGACGAACGGGTAGTTTGAAGCCTTTGCAATCATCGCAGCCAGGGCAGTCTTTCCAGAGGTGGGAGGACCGTGGAAAAGGACCGTCTGGTGACGCTTTCCGATGGCATCCCGCACTGTCCGGAACGATGCCTCGCCCTGGTCGATGATGTTCTGGATATGCTCCTGGTTAAACTTGATAATTCCCATGGGGACGAGAATGTCCAGGTCCTCGGCATCGACACCGTATGCCGGGCGGACTTCTTTCAGAGCCTAGTGAAGGAGGGAGGTGTCAGTACGTTATCCATATCCATGCTTGGCATGACCGGGAACAGTAACGTGAAACATACCTGCTCAAAGTCACCCATGACGACCTGCATATCGGCGACATCATCCTTGATACCGGCCACTGTTTGTGATGTGCGTTAGCATTATGCGTAGCAGGAGAATTAACAACGGGGTATCACGAACATTGATCAACCTTGGTGTGCCGAGAGAAGGCAAACGATGTCGCGGCCTTCACGAGACCGCTGATCTCGGCACCGGAATAGTTCTTTGCTTGGGCAGCTAAGGAGGGTAGGTCGACGTCGGCTCCAAGAACGCCGTTATCCTTCATTTTGGACGTGTGAATGTTGACTGTTGAGAAAGACAAGGTTAGAAAACGCCGAATTTGTTGTATATGACCGAAACTTGTTGGATTGTGGGATCACTCACGGATCTGAAGACGGCCCTCTTCGTTGGGCAGACTGATTTCCAGCTGGACCTCAAGACGACCTGGACGCAGCAAAGCCTCGTCGATCATGTCCTTTCGGTTGGTCATACCGATGAGCAAAATGTTGTTCAGCTGGTCGACACCATCGAGCTTCGTGAGAAGCTGGTTGACAACGCTGTCGCCAACACCAGTGCCGCCGCCCGCACCGCTACCACGCTGCTTGCAGACACTTCATTGCATAATCCAGTTAGAAAAGACTACTCAGAGTGAATCTCAGTGGGATTGGGGAACGTACGCGTCAAGCTCGTCGAAGATGATAACGTGGAGTCCAGACTCATCGCCCTTCTCCTTGTATTCTGCGAAATCGTTAGTATCAGGATAGGTTAAGAGGCCACGACTCGTAGGGTTGAAGCGAACCTTTTTCAGCACTAGATGAAGGAAGACATATCGTTAGTAAAAGTTGACGCCTGTCTAGGGGAGATCCGAAGAGAAGCAACTTACTCCGCGAACATCTTCCGGACATTCTCTTCGGACTGTCCGACATATTTGTTGAGAATTTCGGGACCGTTGATGATCTTCGGCTCTCGACTGTTGAGCATCTTTCCGATTTGACGGGCCATGAGAGTTTTACCGGTGCCCGGAGGACCGTAAAGCAAGATACCCTTGACGTGCTGGATACCAAGCTTCTGCACAAGGGCCGGGGGGAAGACACGGGAAGCGAAAGCTCTCCGGAAGATGGTGGAGAACTCGTCGGCAAGACCGCCAATACCCATGTCCTCGAACTTGAAGTCGGGGGCGATGATGGCTAACGGTGGAGGGTTGATGTTAGTGCGTGACATGCTAGCCTAAAGAATAGACAGGAAGGAAAACTGTACCATTAGCATTTGGCCGCTTCATGGATGCGTTGAGCTGAATTTCGCCCTTGCCATCACGGTGGAAGGTCACGGCAGTCTCAGTGGTGAGGATACCGCGAGCATTCGCCTCTCGCCGGCTAATGCCGCCTTCGACGGCCATGCCCAGGTCGACCAGGGTGATAGTCTTGACGACCACAATCAGCGGAATAGCCGCAACATCCATCAGGATGCGCTGGCCGGGCTGGACAACCTGGTTCTGGAACCCGCGGGTGAAGATCTGGGCGAGCTCGTCCTCGTCGTACTTCTGGGTGGTCTTCTTCGACTGCGACGCGAAGCCAATCTCAACGTCCATGCTGCCGACGTACACCTGCTTGGAGCCAGAGTTGAACGGGCTCCACAGCTGGCCTTCAAACACATCGCGCAGTCCGATGCGGCACCAGGTTCGTTGCGGCTCGGACAGGCTGATGCAGCCTTGCGGGAAGAACGGCATCGGCCGGGCGCTGACGACATACTCGCCTCCCTCCTGGGTGCGGAGCAGCACGTATATGTCGCTTCCGTCGCGGTTCTGGGGGAAATCGTTCGAGGATACGGCGCACCTATGATGCGGGAAAAAAAGAAAGTGGGAGAGGAGTTAGCTTAGAGCAGCCATAAACGCCGAATCCCGTTTGTTGTACACCAGGTCACCGGGCATCATTGAACTCTAGACAAAAAAGCACAGAAACTGGCACAGTTTTTTGGCTGAAACATACGCATTCTCATAGATGAGTCTCGACTGCAGCGTCTTATCGTCGACCTTGGCCACCTGGAGTCTCACAGGCGGACCGGCGGCCTTCGGAGACGGTTGCGGTGGCTGCTTTTCGAATGACCTCGGGGGCGGGGCCGGACGTGATTGCCCCATACCGGGATTCATGCTAACATCTCGGCCGACGCCGGGACCGCCGTTGCTGGATAATCTGGACGGGTCTCCGCCGCGCTGGCCGAATAGAGGGTCTTGTTGGGCCGGACCCGGACCCTGCCGGGAAGGGAGACCGTACGGCGACTGGCCGAATGGTGGGACTTTGCTCATGGTTGGAAGAACAGGGAAACCGAAAGAATCCGAGGTAGGTGAGGAGGCTCGAAAGATGGGACGAAGGAGAAGAAAACAGGGGGAAAAAAGTCCATACAAGATATTCACAAAGACTTAAAAAGGTTGCAGGAAACAAGAAAGACACGTTGAGAACTGAATGACGATGGTGTAATCGGGAAGTTTTGTCGATGCCTGGGAGAAACGCAGAGGCGAAGCCAGATGCTCCTCTGCAGTGAAATTGGAACGTGCTAGGCGGAATTGTCACGCCTGACATATCCGGAGAAGGAAATGCGGGGCAGGTTCTAGCCCGCTAGTCTGGGTGGAATGTACCCTGTACCAACTTAGCGCACGGTGCCAATTCCTGTTTACATCATCTGGGTCCTGAAACGGCGAGAGCTTCAAGGAGCTTTTGCTTCAGCTTCTGCCGATGTTCACGTTTGCTCGGTCCCCTTTCGTGGAAGGAAATGTTTCCAAAAACATTCCCGTTGCTATAAACAACATCCACACATCATCTTGTTCATTGATAGCATCAACTTAAAACACCCCCATCCCTTCTTCACTCTGAGCCGCGAAGACCTGAACCCTAAAGCTTCACCGTCCCTATCTTCTCACGATGGAGTCCAAGATCACATTGACGGCGCCGTCCAAGTACGCCGAACCGACCACCACCACCACCACCACCACCACCAGCAGCTCTCCCGCAACACCGTCGCTAGAATGGCTCCAGGCGACGTGGTCGGTCACGCATTCGACGCTGGACATGTGGAAGTCCGCCCGCAACGTGCGCATCACCTACACGGCGCACCCGGAGAAAGGCGACGACAAGGTGCGCATCGGCGACCTGGTCGAGTACGAGTCCAGCAAGACCGACTCCGGCCCCGTGAAGAGCGTCGCCGGCGTCGACACCGCCGTGGCCGCTGCAGACCTGACGTCGTGGAACTGGCGGGGCAGCGGCTGGCTGTTCTTCGTTACGAGCCACTGGGAGATCCTGGGCTGGGGCGAGCGGCCGTTGGCGGGTGGTGGCGTGGAGCGGTGGGCGGTTACGTGGTTTGCGCCGACGTTATTCACGAAGGAGGGCGTGGATATCTACTCGGATCGCAAAGAGGGCATCAGCGACGAGACGTACAGGCTCATTCGTGCTGCCGTCGACGAGCTCAAAACTGAAGAGCTGAAGAAGCTCGTCAACGACTGCCTGGTGCCAGTCGAGATTAGATTGCCGTGGGCTACGGCGGCTTGATGACATGTGCGATCGGCGTTCGCTCGTGTGTGCTTTTTCGACTCGGAGTGAATCTCTCCGTTTTGGTTCGGTAGCGGCTTAGCTTTGTGCCTTGTTCCGGGTCTCTGTTATCTGTATAATACTGTTGTGGGCTATTGATGCTATAATATTCATGGGTATCGTTCATTCATCATCTTGAGTGCGGGTTCGTTGCGTTTACTCTTTACTTGCTTCGTGCCCTCGATGGGACCGGGATTCTCCGTGATGATGGCGTGAATGCCCATGCTTGTGAACTCGATGCTCATCTGATTTCTCACGAGGACTCCTATCTCGGTGCCGCGTCCTCGCCGGAGACCGGCTTCTGGACCGATGCCGGGATATGGTGGGAGACGGGCTCCTGGGTGTCCGCGATGAACGGTGGTGGCTGTGATGACTGTGGCGATGGCTGTGATCATGGCGGCCGCTGTGGTGTTCTGATCGGTGCCGCTGGCTCGTCACCCGACTCCGTTCTTCCTCGATCAACTCGCGCAGATCCTGATCGCGCTCCTTCCGGATCTCCCTGCGCTCCCGCGTAATCTGCCGCACCTTCGCCGCGCCGGCCCGCATCATCGCAAGCGGATCACCCAGCTCCGCGCGCCGCGCCTCACGCTGCCCACGTCCGGGATCGTCACGACCAAACACGTTTTTCGAGCGCGGGTCGTCGCTGGGCCGCAGATCCGGTTTATCGTACCACGAGTCGCGCGACTGCGCATTCGAGAAGCGCATGGTGTACTGGTCTTCGAACTCGCGCCGGGTCTGTGCTTCTTCGCGCTCGGCTTCCTCGTTCTTTTCGCTGCTCGAGTTTTTCTGCTGGCGCTGCTGCTGTTGGGCGTCGCCGTTGCCGACTCCGAAGAGGTCGAAGTTTCCGCGCGCATCGACGAGCGGCGCGGAGCCGGGTTTGAACCTGCTGGGGCTGCGTTCGAGTCGGTCACCGACTTGGCTGCGCGCAACCCGGATCTCGTAGTCGGTCGGGTCTTCGTCCCGGTGTTTTCGGATCTTGAAGCTCTTCCCGGCTCGGGCCTCTCGGGAGGACGGTGTGCCGCTGGCGGGTTCCACCGGTGCGGGCTCGAGAGCTGGCACGGGCTCTCCGCGTAGAATGGCTAAGCGGCGCGCATTGTCGATTTCCTGCATGCGCTGCTCCTCGGCTTCATCCTTTGCGCGCGCTTCGGCTTCATCGCGCTTAACCTTCGCAATGTTGTCTTTGTTGTACACGTTCCATGATTTCTTTGGGAGAAGATGCAGGGGCATGATAGGAAAGAATAAGATAGTCGAGCGAGGGAAGGTATGTTGTGTTTGTGTGCGGGCGTGTGCATGTGAAGAGAAGAAAAACAAGCTGGAAGTCTGGACAAAACTGGCGGTCGGGAGCAAAAGTGGTGGGTACGTATAGTCACATGGCGATAACGAATTTTGGCCCGCCGAAAGTTTATCTGAAAAGGTTGGCGGGCCCAAATTTGAACCCCAGGGAAAAAAGTTCAGCGGCATCACAAACACAGGCAGGAGAGTCACGGGAAATAGACCTTTTCTTTTTCGTTTCTGTTTCTATCTTTCTCGCGCCTGATTTTCCGCCTTGTCACTTTTACAATTGGTATCCATTGTGCACGCCATTTTGGTTGTGCTAACCCAAACGATGTCGACAACACAAAGTCTTCTCTTTTCCCCCGCCGAGCTCGCCTACCTCGCGGTCTCGCTCTCGCAGACGCCCGCCATCCGCCTGGATGGCCGGTCCCCGACACAGTTCCGCCCAATAACCGCCGAGGCCAGCCTGCTCCCAGGCACCAACGGCAGCGCGCGCGCGTTCTTCGTTGACGGCAGCGAGGCTATCGTCGGCGTCAAGGCCGAGATTGAGAAGACCGTGACCGACTACCGCGACGACGAAGAGGACGACGATGACGACGACGAACGCGAGGAAGAGCCGTCGGCCCGTAAGAAGGGCCCGGTTGTGCGGAACGACTGGGTGGAGATCTCGGTTGAGATCCCCGGTGTGCGCGATGACGACTCTAGCATTGTCCTGCTCGCGTCGTTACTCTCGGAAGCCCTGCTTGCCGATGGCTCGCTCCCGAAGAAGCTGTTCCTGAACGACCGGTTTCACTGGAAGCTCTACGTTGATGTACGACTTGTTCGGCATACACATACATAGACCTTGTGATTGCTGCTTGTGCATGCTAACAAGCTTGATTATTCTATATAGATCCTCCTTGTTTCCGCGCCCATGTCTTACCCTCTACCCCTCCTCTCCCTTACCACACATCTTGCGCTACTGTCCACAAGATTACCGCGACTAATATCGGAAGGAGACGAGGACCCCATGTTCCACGACGACTGGAATTTGTCAACCTATCTTTATGACACCAGTACCGACGACCTTGCGCGGCCGCCAGTGACCCTCCTGGTTGTGTCGATCGGAGACAACATTCTGTTTGACCCTTCCCCAGAGGAGCTGGCAGTTGCCGATGCGGTCGTGGCGATATCGGCAACCGAGCGAAGACAATCACACGCTGCAAGCGGCAGCAGAGATGTGCAGCTCATCTCCGTACGCACAATCGACCCGCCGTCGCGGTCAACCGCCCCGGGAATCGCGGATAAGGACAACATCACGGTCAGCGGGAGCAAGGCCGGCACCACACAGAATACGAGCGGTATCTGGAAGCCGCGGGTGGGCGGAATCAAGTATGAGCTGTTGCAAGGCATGATTGCCAAGACGCTGGAGAAGGACGGCGTGGTTGACGACATCTTGAACGCCCTGGAAACCGTCGATTTGACGTGAGCCACCGACGTTTGAATGACAGGAAACATGAAATGAATGGATAAAAACTTGTGAACATATCTTGCGGGCTGGTTATGCCGGCTCTGCCCCAATGTTTTGTGTGTGTCTGGATATCTGCGGAACCCAGCAGCGCTAGGTCCCCGAAGTACAAGAATGAACCCAATATGAGATTAAGAAAAAACGGTATACACGTAGGTAGCATGACAGTATAATACAGCTCAGATGTTACAGCACAGCGTCGAGCTGCGGGTCCGAAGCTTGCGCGTGCGCTTAAAAGAGACCGAACCACTTCTTCGGCTTGGGGGTGCTCTCCGCAGACTCGGTCACGGCGGGGGCTGGAGTGGCATCGACAACAGCCTGGTTCTCGGCGGCCGTCTCCTCGGGCTCTTCCGCGCCGAGCGAGCCGAAGATCCTCGTAACAGGCGACTCCTGCTTGATGCCGTGGGCTTTCTGGAACTCGCGGCGCTTGAACACGTCGTCCACGCGCTTCAGGCGCATTTCGGCGACTTTGGCGTTGCGGTCGGCCTCGTGCAGGCGGATGACGTTGACCCACGACGAGATGAAGTGCACCGGGCTCGTGAAGATTTCGGAGACGGGCGGGACGAGGCTCTTGAAGGGGGAGTTGTACGCGTAGTTCATGATCCAGGTGGAAAAGGCCAGGCCGGCGAGGGTTCCCTGGAGAGGCGACAATAGCAAACGGTTAGCACCGACCAGGCATAGGATATATATATGTGGCATCACACTTGTAGCCAAAGTAGCCAAAGTAGCCAAAGGGACCAGCTGCGTACCATCGTAATCCACGTGTGCAGTTTGCGACTCGTCCAGAACCAATGCGCCCACGTGCCCTCGGGCGCCATCATCGTGGGGTAGTGCTTGGTCTTCTGCGCAACCACCTCTTCGTCGCTGAGGGACCCGCCATAGTGCCGCGGAACGGCGTCCTTTCGCGGCAGTCTCGCGCCGTGCGACGGGGGGTTGAACTTTGCCGGCTTCTCCAGCACTATGGGCTTCTTCGGCGGCGAGGCTTTTGAGGCTAGCCTGCGGACGGTGGCTGGAGATATCCGCGCCGATGTCTGCCGTGATGATATCGAGAGGGGGGATAGAAGGTGCACGGTCGGGGAGCCCGAGGCCGTGTGTTGCAAGGAGCTCCGTAGAGCTCGAGTCGACGGCATTGTTCGACTGTACATGATAGGCCGAAGAAGCGGAAAAGGAAAGATTGATGCGAGAAGTGGAGGAACGAGCTACCATCAACCAGACAGGCGGGAATATCTCAAAGCGGGAATCTCTTGGTTGCTCTCCAGTCTCCACCACACGTATCGTTCGGCACAAAATTTTGCAAAGCTTCCAGCCAAAAGTATTCCACCACCGTCATGAGTTTCGGACACTAGATCAGAGGAGGCTCTTCGTCGCCGACCATAAAACGTGACGGCAAGATTGGCCGGTCCACATCAGATCATGCTGACTTAGCCAGCCAAGTGTGGCACCGAGTTTTTCCGAACACCCGCAAAAGCGCGCAAAAAAGCTGGGCTGCTTCTGACCAATTCTCGGGCAGTGATTGGCTGCACCAGCCACAGTGTGGCTGACGCAAACCCCTGCCACTAACCTTACGTCCCTGTTAGCGTCATCAACTTTATTCTTGCAGGTTTAAGAACTTTTTTTTTATAGGGCCTCATAAAAAGGCGCCGGCTGCATTTTTTTCTTTTTCTTCTTTTTCCACTCCTTCTATTCCACGGAACGTTTTCTTCTTCCTCCTTCTTCCTCACTCTATCTTCCTAATATTCTATCATAACTCGTTTACTCGAGCTTCTTTCTCTTTGTCCTTCTTTATTTACCCTTAAACCTCTTTATTCCCTCAATCACAATGGCTGGCGGTAGGTTCTTTCCAAACCCCCTTTTGTCTCTGTTTACCCTGTGATGTCGCATTTCCTGTCGCAATGGGCCTCCTGAGCTGTATTCCCTGGTCGGCCAGATCCGGCTGTCCCGGGACGAAACACAGCCATTGAAGCTTCAGAGCCGGACATGGTGATGTCGAATCCCCCTCGAATCCGTTTATCATGGCGATGCAGTCGAATTACTGCGCTTGTGCTGGCCTCGTTTGATCTCTGTCGTCATAGCTCCATGCGGCTTAAAAGCCACCTGCGGTATTTTGACAGTACCAAAGGCGCAAACGACATCACGACACCTGCATTGCCTGAAAACCGGTTCAGGAGCTTCGACTGCGATACCAGCTTCAGAACCTCACTGGAGTGCTGTTTCGTTTGGTCCTTGACCGCATTTCTCTCGCTTCTGTGCTATCAGTCATTCTCTCAAGTGAAGAAGTCACCGGATAAAGCCACGCGACAATGCTCGCCTCACCCAAAGTCTCGACCAATAGCTAACAACCGTCGCTTTCTTTTGCGCTCCTCCTACAGGCGATCTCAAGAAGGGTGCCAACCTTTTCAAGACCCGGTGCGCTCAGTGCCACACCGTTGAGAAGGACGGTGGCAACAAGACCGGCCCTGCTCTGCACGGCCTCTGGGGCCGCAAGACCGGTTCGGTCGACGGCTACGCCTACACTGATGCCAACAAGCAGAAGGGCATCACCTGGGATGACGATACTCTGGTATGTGGATCACTGCCCCTTTCCCTCTTTCCTGGCTCCCTGTGGCTGTATCATCGCTTGTGCGCATCTATCTAACCGTTTCTCGTTCGCCGTCTATAGTTCGCCTACCTCGAGAACCCCAAGAAGTACATCCCCGGTACCAAGATGGCCTTCGGTGGCCTGAAGAAGGAGAAGGATCGCAACGATCTGATTGCGTATGTGATCCTCCATGCATTCCCAACTGAGCTCCAGAGGCACCCCAAGATCACCCAGCTAACAAACCACATCTTCTTGCACATGCATACAGCTACCTCAAGGACTCCACCAAATAAGCGATTTCGTCCTGCGAATCATGTACAACCACGATCAGAAAATTTAAAGAATTTCAGCTGCATATACTTTTGGTATTGTTTTTATATACCGTTGGCGCTTGTCTTTGTGTAATATAGAGAGCCTTTTAGAGTCTTTCGGGCGGGCTTGTATTTTTTTTTCCTCTTTTCCCTCTTCTCCCTCTTTTTTTGATATTTCATCACACTGTTTTTCACTACTTGTTTGGGCAGATATGTAGAACCTCTCCTCTTTATGTTTTTTATGGCTTCAGTTTAAACGCGCGGACACTCGTCCGCACTTCTTTCTCAGGTGTTACATAATATTGGGTTTTGACACGGAGAAAAGCGAACGGGATACATGAAAAGTCGGTGATCTCTTGCTGTTGCTGGCAGTGCTGTTTTGATTTTTGAACTCCTCTAATTCCTTTTCCCGAGCGGGTCATTGATTCGTGATGCAAAACAAATCCAAGCTATAAAACTAGACGGAACTCCAATTCCCAATGACGACGATAGGTCGGGGTATATGACATAGGCGCGCATACGACTGACCGAGACATGAAAAAGGTAAAAAAGACAACTCTCCTTGAAAGACATCCAAAGAAGGCCATGGGACATGGGATGGAGAACACGACAGGAACGCCGACAAACATCTCCAGACGAAGCAAGCGGGCCGGTTACATCCTCTTCGCAAGCTTCAGGTACTCCGCATAGTCGTCATCCGAGACGGTGGTGACGGTGTGTTCGAGTGCGGCGTCCCAGTCGGCAGGAGTTAGCGTGGCGTCCGGGTCGTCGCGGTCGAGGCAGTGCTGCACGGCGTGCTTGAGCAGCTGGCCCAAGTCGGCGCCGCTGAAATTCGTGCAGCGCGGGTCGCGCGCAACGGCGTCGAGGGCGGCGAGGTCGTCGGCGCCGTGGGGGTAGGTGACGCTGGAGCGGAACAGCGCCTGCAGGATGTCGACGCGCTCGGCGGCGTTGGGCAGGTTGACGAACAGGCGGGTGTCGAGGCGGCCGGGGCGCAGCATGGCGGGGTCGATCATGTCGGGGCGGTTGGTGGTGGCGATGACGAACACGCCGGCGCGGTCCTGGCCGCCGTCCAGCTCGGTCAGGAACGTGTTGACCACGCGCGCGCCGGCCTCGGTCGACGTGTTCTCGCGCCGCGGCACCAGCGAGTCCATCTCGTCGAAGAAGAGCAGGCACGGCGCGCACAGCCGCGCCCGCGCAAACAGCTCGCGGATCTTGCGCTCCGACTCGCCGACGTACTTGTCCAGCAGCTCCGGCCCCTTGATCAGGATGAAGCTGGCCTGCGCGGCGTTCGCGATCGCTTGCGCGACCAGCGTCTTGCCGCAGCCGGGCGGACCCCACAGGAGCACGCCCGACGGCTTCATCACGCCGAAGCGCCTGTACTGCTCGGGGTTCTTGATCGGCATGATGATGTTGGAGATGAGCGACTTGCGCACCGTGCCTAGTCCGCCGACTTGCTCGAACGTCACGCTGGGGATGCTGCTGAATCCCTGGCGGAGGAGCTGCGGCGTGTACGTCGACATGGCGGTGTGGAAGTGGCTCATGGAGAGATTCGTGGACGAGCGACTCTTGACCACGGCTTGCCGGACCAAACTGCAGAGGTCTCGCGCGACGTATCCGTGCGTGCTGCTTGCGACTTCGGTGAGATCAGAGTCTGGCAGCTTGCGTTTTGTGGCGAGTGCCCTTAGAATGCTCTCACGCTGGGCCATGTCGGGGATTTTGATTTGGTACGATTGAGAGAAGAAGCCCTCTTGCACCAGCTCGGTCGGGATAGATTCTGGGCTGTTGGTTGTTGCGACAAGAGCAACAGGTCGTTCACGGTCCTGCAAGTTAGACAGCTGCGTCAACGCCTCGCGCAGTAGCACCGTCATGTGGCGGTCATTCGAGCCCGAGTTGCTGGTCGACTCCAGGATCTGATCCAGCTTCTCGAACATGAGGATGCTCGGCGCCACGCGCTTAGCCTCCTCTACAAGCTCCATCAGCACCTTCTCGGCCTTGTCGCCGCTGAGCGCGCTGTTCCGCGGCGTAAGCAGCGGAACCTGCCACTTCGCCGCGAGGAACCGCACAACCGACCGCTTGCCGCAGCCCATCGGCCCGGATAGCAGGAGTCCGCCGTTCCGGCAGTCGTCCTGCGTGTAGTCCGGGCCGACCATGTCGGGGAACACCTCCTCTTCGAGGTGCTGCACAATATGGTCGATGTTCCCCAGCACGGGTAGGTCGTCGAAGGTCTGCGATTCGAATCCTTTGCCGGCGCGCGCCTTGCGCTTGACCACAGCGTCGGGCGCCAGCGCGCCGTTAACAGCGCCGGCCGCCTCGTCTGTGGCGGCTGGCTTGGACGGCGTGTCGCCGTTGGCGTGTGTAGAGCTCGACGGCGGAGGCGACTTGCCGCGGCGACGTTTCTTAGGCCGTTCGCCCGAGGACTGGTCGTCCGTCGACGGGGCCGCAGTCGACGTGCCCAGCGGCTCGGCCTTCCAGTTCCCCACGATAGAGCGGTTCAGGTCGACCGCGTCCGCCAGACTCTCAGCCGCGCGGATCTGCAGCTCCTCGTCATCGACCGCAGCCTCATCTTTGCGGAGTTGGAGCACCCGATCGAGCGCGTCTTCGAGGGGCTTGCGTTTTAGCCGCGCGAGGTACGAGTTGGACGCCTTCACGGCATCGTAGGCTTCGGATACCGTCAGCGGCAGTTTTGAGCCGCCGGTGCGGTCGTCTTCGAGTTTCTGTACTATTTGGTACACGTCGCGGTCGAGGGCTGAGCCCAGAGTGCGCACTCTGGGTTTGTTGAATCGCTGGGACGACATTCTAGGAGGGAGGGAGGAGGGACAGTACCGGGCGAGACATCTGAATAGTATGTCGGCTGTTGTGGGAGTGGTATGATGAGAAAAGGAAAGAATATCGGTCATGGATTAGAGAGAGAGTGAGATAGTGGCGGCGACGCTCTGGTTTTTTTTCTTTTTCTTCTTTTGCGATCTCGAACTTTTTTTTCGATAGCGCATCTGATAAGCTCGATAAGGCACCAGCTGCCAGCAGCTGCCACCACTGATCAACCACTGAAAAAATCCGGGCCTCGTTTCAGTGACGTTTTTCGCCTGCCAGATGGCGGTCCTGAAGAACATGCCGCAGAAACTCAGAAACTCAACGTTTATCTTGCCTTTTCATTTTCGCAACTCGCACTTCTTTGACCTCCTTCACCGTCATTTTCTCCAGAAGGGCCGAAGCCGGTTATATTTCCACACAACTCTACGCACCATGGGGGCAAACTCAAGTAGGGTGACCGCCCAAGATAAGTACGTTGTTCTCTTTGTTTGTTGTTTTCCCCACGTGCCCCTCTGTTATCCTTTATCTGCGCCGTTTGGTGCGAGATAGAGCTTGAGCGTGCTTATCGCGACATCCGGACTCGGCGGACTCCCGACCACCGAGCCGGGGCCGTGAAACACCGGCCAAATAAAAACACCATTGGACAACGAGCACTTCCCCGTTTTGCGTCTCTTTGCTGTGCCATGCCGTGACCTTGCGAGTGAGAAACTGACTTCCGGGCTGTGGCCGACCCCCCTCCCTCTCTGGGGAGGGCTGACCACGTGCCCCTCCGCTCTCCAGGGCGATCCTCGAAATGAAGCTGCAGCGCGACAAGCTGCACCAGTACCAGAAGCGCATCACGGTGCTGACGGCGAAGGAGACCGACATCGCGAAGCAGATGCTGGCCAAGGGCGACAAGCCGCGCGCGCTGCTGGCGCTGCGGCGCAAGAAGTACCAGGAGTCGCTGCTGTCCAAGACCGACGCCCAGCTCGAGCAGCTCGAGCAGCTGACCGCCAACGTCGAGTTTGCGCTGATCCAGAAGGACGTGGTGTTTGGCCTGCAGCAGGGCACGCGCGTGCTGCGCGACATCCACGCCGAGATGGGCGGAATCGAGCATGTCGAGAAGCTCATGGGCGAGTCGGCGGATGCGATTGCCTACCAGCGGGTTTGTGCCCCCCCCTTCCCGGGACTGGGCGTTGCTGTTATTTCCGATGCTGCGAGCATGTCCATGTACGCTAACTGTTCTGCTTCTGCCTGTGCCCCCAACTCTAGGAAGTCAGCGAGCTCCTCGGCGGAAAGATCACCAACCAGGACGAAGACGAAGTCGAAGAAGAACTCGCGGCCCTCGAAGCCGAGCTGGCCCCGCCCGCACCCGCCCTCACGCTGCCGAAAGTCCCGCAGGACAAACTGCCCACTATACACAACGACGCAGAGGTCGACGCCGAGCCGGCGACAGCTGCAAGGACAGCGTTACCTGCGTGATCGTTTCGGGTGTTTTCAAGGTCATTACTTGCGACTCTTGCCCATGGCGTTCTGAATCTTTCTTTTCCTATCTCCTGGCAGAAGAAGACTCACTGGAATACAAGTCAACTTAAAGGCTTTTATTCCCCCCACCACAAGGACGCAACATTATACTGGCATTTATCGGACATTTGTTTCCTTCTTTTTCCTCCTTCGCCTCTTTTCTGGTTTCTTCCTTTTCTGATTCGTATATGACGATGGCACGGAGTTCGGGCAGCATGCACATATTTTGCCTCACGCGAATTCCCCTTTCTTTTCCCCGAAACTCATAGCAAGACATGAGTTCTCTGAGCCCAGTATCATTGGTTCTAATTCGCTTTCGGTTGCTCGTTTTTTTCCTGGTTCGTTCTGCTGGGACTTGTGTGTGTTTGGGTTCGATTTTCTCTCTCGTATTTAGAATAGACGTAAGTCTTGGACATGGCGGCTGTTTTCTTCACCATCTCCAGCATCATGAGCTGTTTTATTTTTTGCGCTTCTTCACTTTGCTTGTTCTTGCCACTGGGGAGGTTATATATTCTGGCATGACTTGCATGACTTATTATAATGCTTATTCGCTCTTGGAATAGACATGCTCTTGAAAGAGGATTTCCACCACTCGCACACTGCGTGTTCTATATGCACCCGTGCTTTCGACTATGGCGTGTATGGCAAGATGGAGCCCTGCTCGGGAGGCTGGAGGAAGTCTGTCGGGACCTTGTCGGGGGGAGCGGCCTGGAACCAGGTACGTTAGTGGAAGTGATGCGCATAGCGTGGAGAGGGGGTGTGTACCTGGATGTCCAGTGCATACTTGCGGATGGCGTCGAAGCCTTTACACTTGTGGAGTGTGTTGAAATCCGGGAACGTTGCCGGGTGTTCGGGATTATACCAGACTTGGCCCATCAGACCGGTATCGGCGTTGCACATGAGAACTTGACGCAGGGTATCGACACAATGGGCTAGCACAGCAAGTTATTAGCAGATGGTTGACGTGTTTCGGGGGTTGTCTACCGCACGTACTGATGTGAAGCTTGAGAATAGTCTCGTCGTTGTGGAATGCCGAGTGTTGTTCGGCCTTGTAGTATTCGTAGTTGAAGTACAGGCCTTTCCGCAACAGGTTCTGAGCAATTCGGTAGTATCAGTTTAACACGGGACGCAACTGACAGGACGATGTGTGAGGGAGGCCAGAGACTTACCAGGCAGTGAAGGTGATGCATCCCCTCGACATTGACCATGAATCCACCGCCGTATTTCTCGTTGCGGCGCACGTGGTGCATCGAGAGCCCGCTCTTTATGGCGTCGTCTTCCGAGACAATCCCCGGACGAGCTGCTCTCCACACAAAATTAACACAATGAACTTTCAATGCAACAGCTAACAAAGTGGAGGCATGCCGTACCTTCGATCCCCAGTTCCTCCCACGCGGCATCGACTTCGGGGGATGCCGGCCGGCGATACAGCGATTCCTGGAAGAACGACCCGTTGAACCGCTTCATACTGTAGTGTATGTGCGCGTTATCAAGGAGTGCAGCTGCCGTACACGCAGTTGTAAGGACAAGCCCCCAGCCACATGCACGAAATCGGGAGGACACGCCACTTACACGGCCGGGTGGTGTGCCGCGCACACCGATCGTCAAGGTCCACGCTGCACAGGCCGGCAACGAACCCAAGGATCACAGCAACGCAGCAGACCGCCACCAGCCCTAAGTGCTGGGGGACGGAGCGCTCCCACCGGTAGGTCCACGATTCGGGGTGCGATGACAGCCCGAGTTGGTGGTACGGTGTTGTTTGCGGTCTGTTTGTCATCGCGGCTTGAACTGGCAGAGAAGAAAAAGGCTTGCGTATATATTCAGGGAAAAGAAAAGAACGAAAAGAAAGATGGTGCGGATAGTTTAAGGTATCACGGAGAGTTACAAGAGGTGTCATTTGACCATGACATGTTGGTAGCAAAAAGGAGGAAAAAATCCCACTTGAACCGGCTTTCACCCCGCAGGCAAACGCAAACGCAAAGATACGGGGAAGGAGCAGTGGAGGGTCACACGTTGTGCCACCGGGGAAGGAGCGCTTGGCCACATGTTCAATTTGCGGCCCTGGCGTTTGATATGAAGTCAGGTGGACGCAGCCCGTGACACATGAACAAGAGCGCGCAGATATCGACGGGGCAAACACGCTCACTTCACGTTGAGCCAGGATCACGACGCTGCGGTCGGCTGTTGAAACTGCGCGTTGCTGGCCCGACATGAAGGTATCACGACATATGCACAAGGGGACTGGGTGCAGGACTTTGGGGAATCATAATGCCATCATCGGGAAATTGAGTGGATTTTCTGGTATCTGCCGGATTCATGAATGGAGAAAGGCCGTGGCTAGCTCGTGAAGGTACGTGAACATGAGAGGAAAAGGCGAAAAGAAAGAACGGAGTGAATCGGCGCAAAGCTAAAAAAGAAAGAAAAAAGAGAAAAGAAAGAAAAGAAAGAAAAGAAGGAAGCCCCGCCTACTTCTTGGCCAGATACTGCAGATTCACGGGGGTGATGGCTTCCCCTTCATCCAGCACAGTCATGATGTTGCGCATCGACAGCTCCTCAAAGCCACGGTGGGTGTCCAGCGTGCCACCGGCGTTATGGCAGGTGACCATCAGCTTGGAGGTAGCCAGCTTGAGTAAGCGCGGGTGGATGGTCGGCTCGCTGTAGTGCACGTCGATGGCCGCAGCCGACAGCACGCCGGACTCGAGCGCATCAGCCAGCGCATCCTCGTCGACCAGGCTGCCGCGGGCCACATTGACGAAGCGCGAGCCGGGCTTGAACCACGCCAGGGTTTCCGTGGTGAGGACCTTGCCGGACGCCGGGATGCACAGCACGGCGCAGTCGGACGCGGCCAGCAGGGCCGGCAGCGAGGCGTGGTAGGTGGCGCCCAGCGCGTGCTCGACGGCGGCGGGCTTGCGGACGACGTCGAAGTAGTGGATGGCCATGCCGAAGCCCAGGCCGCAGCGCTTGGCGATCTGCTGGCCAATGTTGCCGAAGCCGATCAGGCCGAGCGCCTGGCCGCGCAGGTTGCGCGACTGCATGGTTGCGTCCTTGTGGCACGCGGCGAAGCTGGCGGCGTCGCCCGACGCGGCGGCGGTGATGCACCACGATAGGTGGCGGAAGGTCGAGATGATCATGGCGACGCCGAAGTCGGCGACTGCCTCGGCGGCGGCCACGCCGGAGTTGCAGTAGATGATTCCTAGAGGTTGGCAATCTGTTAGGGGAGACGGACCTCGCTACTGATAGTGTATCAAGTCTCTCTTAAGCAAGAGATAGAATGGAAAAAGAAATGAGTGAGTGAGACATACCTTTCTCGCCCAGAAGTTTGGTGTCCGCCCAGTCAAAGCCAGCGCCGGCACTGGCAAACACCTGCACAGACGGGGGCAGCAGCGAAATCAATTCAGCGTCCCACTGGCCCATCTCGCCGCCGGTTCCCCAGAACGGACGGAAGATGGCATGAAAGTCGCCCCAGCGACGCTCGGTCAGCGCGGCGATAAACTCCGGCCGCTGGCGTTCGGGAGTGGACGGGCGGATGATTTCGCACTGAGACGCAAAAGCGGCGTAGGTCTCGTGGTTGTACTTGATGGGATCGCCGATGTGCAGCACGCGGGGTTTCGGGGGCGCGGCCGGCGGGGCGGCGGGCTTGTCCCGGCCGGGCGAGAACATGTGGGGCAGGCTGGGGATGTAGTGAAGGCCGGACAGGTCGGGGCCGGGGCGCGGATCGGGCGAGCTGGAGCGGGGGGTGGTTGCGGCGGGGGTGCTCGCCGGAACCGGGGTGTTGTACGGATCAGCCATCGGAGGAGGGGAGGGGAGGGGAGGGGGGGGGAAGGTGATGAAGGGGGTGGTTTTTGGTGGCCGCCCTGGTCGACCAACTGGATTTGGGCGAGGAGGAGGAGGAGGAGAAGAAGAAATGAAGAGGGAAGAGGGAAGAGGGAAGAGGGAAGAGACGACAGTTATCGAAGTGTTGTCAGCAATTCGAAATGCTCAACAAGAGGCTTTTGCTTGGCCGTCTAGAGAGGGTGGGGTTTTGAGGGGACGAGGAAAGACTGTTAAGAGGAAAGCGAGAGGGCAGAAGCAGCAAGGAAAGAAAGAGGCTGACTTTGAAACCAGAAACCGGGCAAGACAAGACAAGACAAGACAGGTTCAGGTCGGTTCAGGTACCCCCACACTCATGTGATCAGATTATCACGATGGCAGCAAAGAATAAAAAAACAGAAAAAACAAAGGAGAAGGCGAGGGACGGGAAGAAACACGGTTGGATGGATAACGAGGGGACCACGGTACGGTGATATAGAGGAAAACACAACACAAGACAATAGCATGGAGAAAGGCCCCTGGAACCATGGGACGAGAGACAACAACACCAAGATCAACGGTGTGCCGTCTGGATGCACGAACAGAACCAACAAGCGCGAGGTCGGTGCAAGAGCAAGCATTGGGCTTATCACCCACAGACACACGGCCACATATAATCGGGCCTCGATATTGATGGAGGGGGAGGGGAGAGGGGTGCACCGAAAAACAAAATCCCCAGACAGACGGAGGCCAGCACCCGCACCAGGCCCCGACGCCACGACGGAAAGCCTCACTTTTTGTGTGTTGTCCATGGCATTGGGTTCCGATACACTTTCTCTGTGGAGCTGTTTTTGAGTTTGGCATCAAAGCTCCTCCTCCCCCCCCTTCCATTAAGTGCATGTGGGTTCCGTGTTTTCTGGTGTTGATTTGGGATATGCGCGGTTCGTTTGTCTGATAAGAGAAAGCAACGCAAAAAAATAAAAAATAAAAAAAACCCCGGGATCGAGCTTCCGGGGGTGCCAGCAACTAGAACGTTAGAAAGACATGGGTGGTGTGGATTGGTTGCTGTGGGGGAGGGAAGACGAGTGAGGGGAGGTTTTCCTGTGGTTTGGTGATAGGACTTACATACAGTACAGTTCATTGATGGACGAGTGACAGATCCACCAGCGTGCCTTTACTCCTGTAAATATACACTTGCCCTCAACATGATTGTTCATCCAAGTGTGTTGATGATGTCCTTCTCCAACCGAACAATAGTAGCGTTAACGCCACCATTCCCTGCGCCGCCGTTAAAACCAGAGATGTGGCGTGGGTGGCTGGAGCTATGGACGACGGTCGTCTTGTCTCAGTACGTTAACAGCTAAACGACGTTCGGAGAGATCTAGACTGGTCCATCACAAATCGAAGGGGAAAAAACATTAAAACTCGAAAAAGGGCAAAAGTCCAAGGAGGACTGAAATATCACCATCCAAATGAATCCATGCAGATACCCAAAATGTCCACCCAAGCGCCCTTCACCGGCCGCCTGGGCTACGTACGCCCCCCCGTCCCCTCTCTGTCCCATCACCAACACACACACGCACACACACACAAGCCAAGCATACTAACCTCCTCCCGCCAGGCCTGCCTCAACACATACCTAAGAACCGCCGACCCGCCGGTGTACAGCTCGCGCACCTGCCGCATCTCCTCGATCCTGGAGCACCGCCACCCGCTGAACGACCCGGCCGCCCCGGCCCACCCGACCAAGAACCGGCCGGACCGGAACCAGCCGGCCAGCGTCGCCCGCGGCCTCGCCCACCTGCACCAGCTCGGCCTGGCCAACGTGCGCGATCTGGAGACCACGCTGCAGTGGAACGCCCACCACGGCATCCGCTTCTTCCGCGTGTCGTCCGACGTGTTCCCGTTCGCTAGCCACGCCGACCACGGGTACCCGCTGGCGCCGTTCGCTGCCCGCGCGCTCGCGGCCGTCGGCGCCGTTGCCGCGCGCACCCACCAGCGCCTCACCACCCACCCCGGCCAGTACGTGCAGCTGGCGTCGCCGCGCCGCGACGTGGTGCGCGCCTCCGTGCGCGAGCTGGAGTACCACGACGAAATGCTGCGGCTGATGCAGCTGCCGCGCCAGCTCGACCACGNCACCGTGCTGCACATGGGCGGCACGTACGGCGACAAGCCGGCCACGCTGGACCGGTTCCGCGCGGTGTGGCGCGGCCTGGCCGCCGGCGTGCGCGCGCGGCTGGTGCTGGAGAACGACGATGTGGCGTGGTCGGTGCTGGACCTGCTGCCGCTGTGCGAGGAGCTCGGCATCCCGCTCGTGCTGGACTTCCACCACGACTCGATCGTGCCGTCGTACGAGCCGGCGTCCGACTCGGAGCATGCCGCTGTTGACGGGCCAGAGAGAAAGGCCGTGGATGTGTGCACGCTGTTCCCGCGGATCCGGGCGACGTGGACGAAGAAGGGAATCACCCAGAAGATGCACCACAGCGAGCCGCGCGATGGCCCGCTAGCTTCGGCCCGGGACCGCCGCGCCCACTCGGCCCGCATCCAGAAACTCCCGCCGTGTCCGCCGGATATGGACCTCATGATTGAGGCCAAAGACAAGGAGCAGGCCGTGCTACAGCTGATGCGCATCTACAAGCTTCCAGGCTGGGACTCTTTCAGCGACGTAGTCCCGCATTCTCGGGAAATCAAGAGCGAGGGCAGCGTTGACTCGGACGAAGATGGCGACCCTGCAAAACCTGCCCAGGATATCCTCGGAGGACCGCAGAAGCGTATCTTCTGGCCCGAGGGACACCACGAGTGGCTGCAGCCGAAGAAGAAGCGGAAGAGGAAGGCCGAGGAGTAGTAGGAGGGGGGGGTCTATTGGAACACATATATAAGGGTTTAACCCTAGACGTCTCCATCTGTTTCGTCTCTCATTGGTATCAGCCACTATAACAGAACACGCTTATAGCGCCCAATCCCCTCTAAACACCGCAAAGTGCCGCTGACCTCCACTGGAAAGTGCGTGGTGTGGGGAAAAACACGCCGAGGCCCCCTCCCGCTTAATACGTAATCAAAAACCTTGAAATTTGGCTCTTCTCCAAACTTAACCCGGCCAAGCTCGGCTTTTATTTTGCTGAAAATAAATTATTCTTTGATCACCAGATGCCAACTGGATCGTGACTTTCGCTTCATAACCTCGTACCCTCAACAGTTTCAAGATTCCCTCGTTCTTTACCGTTGTCCAATTTCCTCTCTCTTTACACCACAACCCCGATATTCTTCCTGTTCTACTTGTCTTTTTTGTTTGGTTTTATTTGTTTTCTTTTCCTGCGCAGACATCGTCTGGTGTGCGTATGTTCTTTCTCTCCGAAACACGCCCTCCTGTTTGTTGATGTTGAGGGGTTGGTGTGGTGCGTGCTATGCTGATCTGACCACAGCTGTTGCCATCTGACGTCGGCTGTAAACCCCAATCCGCTCTCGACTCTCCCCTCCCGATCCTTGCCTCCGTCCTCCGACAACACTCTCCTCCGGCCGCCCGGGCCCCACTCCTCGGCCGCCATGCCCCATCCGATCCGCGACGCCGCGCGCGCGCCGCACGCCGCCTGGTCCCGCCTCAAAGCCGTCTGGCACCGGCCGCCGCTGCACTTCCTCTCGTTCCGCTATCTCGTGATCATCCCCGTCCTGCTCGCCATCACCACGGCCGTCCTGCTCTTCGTCTACTCCGACCTGAACATGGCCATGCTGTACTCGCAGTGCCGCTCGCGCGAGCGGCTGCCGGCGCTGAGCCACATCCCCGTGGTCGGCGCGCCGTCGTGCTTCCTGGTCAGCTACTTCGAGATGGCGGTTGCCTCGCACCGCGCCCGCGCCGTCATGACCGAGATCACCGCGTACGTGGCGGGGCTGCTGACCGTGTACACCGTTGAGGCCGCGCGCATCTGCAACGCCAACTCCATCCTGATCGCGTGCCCCACCGGCCCCATGCTGGTCTTCAATCTGCTCGGCGGCGCCGTGGTGTGGGAGCTGCTGATCGTGCCGGCCTTCTTCCACCGCGCGCGCGCGATCCTCGAGGCGCGCGAGGCGGCCGGCGCCGACGAGATCCGCGCCGCCCACCCGAACGACCCCGACCTGGGCCGCCACATGCGCCACCTGGTGGTCGACTCGGAGACCGTGGCCATTCCCGGCGCCGTGGCGCTGGGCTTCATCCTGCCGTCGCTGCTGATGATCTTCACCGGGTCGCCCGCGCTGGTGGCCGTGTGGCTGTTCTTCCCCGTGCTGGTGTCGCTGATCCGCAACCTGATCCGCCGCATCATCGCGCTGTCGGACCAGGAGGACGCGCAGAGCATGCACTTCGAGTCCAACTGGGCGTCGATCGGCATGGTGTACCTCGTGCCCGTGGTGTTTTCCGCCGTCGCCCACGTGTACCTCGCCTGGTCGCTGATCGCCGGCACCGACGACCGCAAGGAGATGACGCGGTCGACGCTGCGGTTCGTCGAGATCGATATCGTCTTCACCGGCCTGACCGTGCTGTACTGGCTGCTGGTCGAGGCTGGTGTCCAGGTGGTGGGCGTGGTCATTCTCGCCTCGCTGATCCTGGGTCCCGGTGCCGGTATCTGCGCTGGCTGGATCTACCGCGAGGCCCTGCTGCTGTCGTATCTGCGGCAATATGCCGGCGACGCCAACCCCGAGCGGCCACGCGATGCCGAGACCCCCGAGACGCCCGATGAAGAGTCTCCGCTCCTCCAATGACGTGTCTGGCCCGTTGTTGTTTTGTGTGTGTACACCGTCTTTCCACAAGCATTCATCCATGAACTTCCTCTCGTCCGCTTCTAGATTTCCTTCTCTCTTGCGAGGCCGTTTCTCTCTCACTGCAGTACATCAAAAACCTCACTCCGGATCGTTCGCTGTGCACGTGTACATATTCCTCAAAGCACGAACGTCAGTTAACTGTTTCATTTTGCTTTCTCTTTCTTTTTTTTTTCTGGGGTTTTTTTTTGGCTTGGACTTTTTTTCTCTGTCAGCTTATCTGTTTTTGGCACTTTCGTTTCAACGGAGGCCAGTTTGTTGTTGTACATATTTCGCGTTGGTTCTTCTGGTTTCATTGGGGTTGGTGTTCATTGTCTGGGTCGTGCAATAATCTTCGGTGCATTTGGAAGACCCGTGCTTGCCGGTTGAAGTGATGTGTCTTTGAAACTTGCATCGTGAACTCGAGATCTCTCTGTGTCAGATCGACCAACCAATCCCGGAACTCTCCGTGTAAGCAGACGAACACACGAGCAGGTTCTAGCAAAGAAGTGGCCGGATTTTCCGAGTCGAACCACGAATCTCAGTGTCTTCCCGGATACTCCTCTATCTCCACTTCGTGAGGAGGAGTTCTCGCGCACAGCAATCGGCGTGTTTGGGATAGCTTGCCTGAACACCAAGTTCCTCTTGGCCGGAGCCTATTCTTCGAAGTCTGCCCTGCTGGTGTCTTGGTTTGGTTTCCTTGCTGCGACTTTTTGTCTTCGGGGTTGCCCCACGACATCCGGCAACGCAAGCCCACCACCAACCAAACACGCGCAAACGCAAACGCAAACGCAATCCCGTCATCCGTTGGGCCCCGGTTTCACCCGCCTGAATCCGCATAGTACATCCGGACCACCCACACCTCACCTGTTTCCCCCCCTTGTGTTTTGCCCATATTCCCCCCACCATCCCAACAGAAAAGAGGCTCTCCCCCAGTTCCCCCGATTCGAACAGCAAGGTCGGTGTACACCGACACCGGCAGCAAAAAGGACCCAAAAGGTCCAGGTCACCGCGTCTTCTGGTCGTGCAGACCGTGAGGGCTCAAGCAGTTGAGTGGTCATCGAGGTTCGCTGTTCCCCCACTCGCTTGGCCGGGGCACCGACGTGTCTGCCCGGTACGCGTACAGAAGCAACAACCGCACAGAGAGGCTCAGGGAAAGAGTGGAGGAGGAGGGTGCAGGAGGGACACCGAGGGCGGGGCACGTAGAATCGTGAGAGACATGTTCTGTTTTCTCTGTCGAGTCTCACTCGTGCATGCTCGCTGTCTCTGGTCCGGTGGTTTCCTGGCCCCAAAGCCGGGTATCTGAAGTCACGGCCTCGCATTGGCCACACGCAGGTCTCGGTTCGGGCATAGCTTCTGCTCCTCTTCTCCTCCTTGTGTGGCTTTTCCCTCCTAGAACCTTCTGTTTCTTGGAGGACTAGTTCCTGGCCCGAGCCCCTCTTCCCCAACCGAGGGTCCAGCAAAACAGGGACACTAGCCGATGTCTCACGGAGAATGCAAACACGGTTGGAAGATACGAAATACCAATCCGAGCTTGCGTGCTCAACGATACAATACAAATAAGGAAAGCCTCCCCCAGTACTGTCCCACGCGAAACGATCTCGATCCTAGCCAACGCGGGACAGTATATACGGCTCCAGCGGCTCGGGGGATGTGTCTCGAACATCCGTGGGCTGTGCGTGTGTCTGTGTATGTGTATGCACATATGTGGTGTTGCAGCCATGTGGTGCACACTAGAGACACCGAGTGTTGGGGGAGTCCCGGACGAAGCTATGTCATGAGGGAGGGGGGGAGGCCAGGCATTGTCCCGGTCCGGGTATATATATGGGGTCATCTTGCCCCCTCATGGAATCCAGAACAGCTCTTGATATCTCCATCTTCACACAGTAGCAGCTCTCTTCAACCACACACAACTACACACGAGTCTTTCTACATCTACCACTCTTCAATAAACTTCCGTCACTTTTCCATATCCCACCACCTCAACATTCAAGATGGCTGGCATCCCCGTCGCAAGCTTCAGCACCGAAGCCGGTATCTCCGGCACCCTGGCCGGTCTCCTGGCCCCCGAGTTCGACCGTACGTACACTCTTGCTTCCCCCTTTCCTCTTTCGACTCCCACAGCCCCCCCCCACCCCTTCCTCCTTACCTTGGAGTAGCACCACATACTAACTGACCCCCACCCACAGTCGTCCACACCGCGGTCGGCCTCGACGCCGCCCTGACCGAGCTCCCCGCCCTCTGCAGCGGCGACACCTCGGTGACGCCGGCCTCGGGCGTCGGCTCCAACACCGACCGCCCGGCCGCCGCCCGCAAGGTGCCCGTGGTGGTGTACTTCGCCGCCGGCGTGTCGCCGGCCGACGCGGCCGCGGTCTCCGCCAAGATCTCCGCGGCGGCGCCCACCGTCAACATCCTCGTGCTCACCATCCCCGAGCTGGCGGCTGCGGGTATCACCGGACCCGACCCGGTCGCGCTGGCTGAGTACCTCAAGGCCAAGTTTGTCCAGGTTACCGCGTGAATGCGTGGTCTCTGGCTACTCAGCGGCTTGGCGTGAGTGGCCGCGGGCTGCGGCCCGGGCTATGGAGACGGGGACGGTGTCTCCCTGGACGCGGTTATGCTGTTCTGGATATAACGACTGTTACGGAGAGAAAGCGACGGAGATGAAGACAATTTCCAGTCAGACACAATATACCTGAACTTGGTCCAACTCGAACATGAAGCTAATGCGCTGTGAGACAAGTAATCTGTGCATCATGCCGTGGCACCATAAGTGCGAAGCAACCCATAAGCAAACAAACAGCACACACATGTAAACAGCCACCCACCGCCAGAGCAAGCTTGTGCAACGGTCCAGAGGAGACACAAGCCCAGAGTCCGGAGTAGCGGTGAGGAACATTCGTAGGGGAGATGGCAGGGCGTTTCGTTAAGCATCCCCATTGTGAACCGTGTTTTACACCAGCTGGTGGCGCCATGCAGGAACTTGTGCCTCACCACGCCCAAACGGCTTCCATTTCCCTTTCGCGCGGCTGGGAGAAGTAACCCTAGGCGAAGGGGAATATATAGGGAGTCCCCGAAGAGGGACGTTGGCGCGAGGTTAAACCCTAAGTCGGCGATGTCCGGGACTCGACCTTGGATGGTGGACCTCGGCACTCCACTTCGCCTTTCTTGCGCGCGTTTGGGGGATTTGGCCGGCTAGAAAGTCCACCCCCAAATGCTGAAGCGTCTATCGTCCCCAGATACATGGCTTCTTTCCTGGCCACTGGTGAGAGGCAAAGAGCAAAGCCTTGACTCAATACCCTTCGGCCTCCGGGTCGATTTTGCGAAACATCTCGCGATGACCAGGCCGCGTATACAGCCACGGAACCCCCGTCCTTCTTCCAAAGCACAAACCCAATACTCTTTACACACTGCATCTTCCTCGTTCCAGGACCCCCGTAGTCCGGCCTCCAACTTCAAACCCTATCCGGGACGAACCCCGAGTGGGTCAGCCGGGTGGGTCAGCCCTACGGAGATTTTTCTCCAGTGCCGAAACCAGGGGGTTACTCTTTTTGCCTTTTCGCCGTTGTGGGGACGACTCCCCTGACTCCCCTCAACCCAGTTTTCACTACCAACCACTCACTCACTCAACCGACTTGTGTGTTCACATATGAGATTCAAGTTGAATAGTCGCATATTTACTGCGAGGTCGGAATATGACAGCTTCAGAAAGAAGAAAACGACGTCAAGCAATAGCACTGAAGGGGTATGTTCAAAGTGCTAGACATGAAAACACCAGAACCAGTCCCGCTCCGCTCCACGATACACCAGCGGAAAAAAAAAGTATCAAAACGGTAGGAGATACAAATGTGTGTCATCAATAGTTATCAACTCCAAACAATGCTTTGATATCATGATTCAAGACGAAAGGATACGCGGCGAAGCAAGAAAAAAAAAGAACAGGCCCATCCCAAAATGAAAACCCCTTAACTCTGTGATCATCCGAGGGATTGCATTACGTGGCGATTCTTTGCCGGAATAAAAGTCGTACTATCATGGAACGCCTATTTCCCCGCGGTAATATCCGAGAAAGACGTGGCTTTGTGTAATAGAAGTCTTAAAAAAGCGGTGTTATGAGGGAGAACAGAAATGTGCTCCGAAGCTGTGCTTGTGCTCGTGTGCTCAGGAAGATTCGGAAAATTACCAGACCGGCATGGGTTCATGATTAGATAAAGAGAAGTATTGGTGAAAATTTGAAGAACGAGTTTCGTTTCCGCCGTCAGACCATTACGGCCAGGGCGGAGTGGCCGGTGGCAGAGAAGGAAGGGGAGCGATGTTGTCTCAAGGTGACCTGCACAGTGTTCCAGTATACCGTTCGACACAACGGGCAGTCGTAGCGATTCAAGAGAAACCACGACATCAAGCAGCGGGTATGGAACGAGTGGCGACACGTCCGCAGAGTCAGGATGTCCGAGTCAGAGGGTAGGTCCCGGCCTTTCTCTTTCGATTCTTGGTATTGGTGTATTATTCTCATGCCAGGCCAGGCATGGTTGCAGCATCCTGGTTCCGGATCGGGGGGAGGAGCATCCGGGGCTTGAAGCAGAAGCGGAGCGGTGGACCATGGCCAGTAGGTGAATGTTCTGGAGGCCCAGTTCGATAGCCGGGTCCGTATGGACTTTTTCTCGGCTTCGTCGGTGCGTACGGCACAGGTTGTCGCTTCGTCTCCGGGAAGCTGATACAGAGGCCCGATACATATGGAACTGAAAAAAGAAAAAAAAAACCGGTTAGGAGAGTACTGAGAAATGGGAGAATGAACTCCAGGTGGACTATTCTGTTCAGGAGGACTGGACAGCAGTGCTGCAAAACCTCACCATTCGATCTCGCCGTCAATGTCCTGAGGACGGGATGCATTAGTCGGGTTCCATTTTAAGTTTGGCTTCCGGACTTCGGTGACTTTTGCTAAGCTTTCGCGGGCCCGGCTGAACGAGCGCTCTGATGGGCGGAATTTGCGTCTTTCTCGATAATGTGCTGATACCACGCATACTCTAGAGAGAGAGAAAAGAAGAGAAAAGACGGACCGGTTAGACTTGCCAAGTTCAGGCGAGTTATTTGCCTATTTGGTAGAGCATGGTTCGCACTAGGACTACGACTCCAGTTGGAAGGGAACTGTGGGGCTTGCACATACATTAAGGTGACGATCGCAAGTGTAATAAAGGAAATCAGGAGAATTACACCGCTATCACTGACCGCCATGATTTTGGATGGGTGGACGATGTTGGAGGCGGAATATGAGGGAAATTTAAGGGAATATGAGGGGAGGAGAGAGGCGAAACAGAATAATATACAAGATGCGTCTCCGAGATGATCAAGAGATACGGTGTGGAGGTACCACAAGCGTAGATGAGAAGGTAGATTTCGTCAGAGACAGAAAGAGGGAAGAGATAGGGAGAGAAAGAAAGAAATAAAAGGAGAAGTTTGTATCAAGGACGGTGTAGTGATTGAAGAAGCAATTGACGCAACAACGGTGTGCCGCATGCCCAGGCGACAAGATTCAAGACAGTGCACTGCAGCAGCCGGTTTGGAATGATGACGGATGTGAGGTCAGGGATGTTGTTTAGAAAATGACGAAAAAAGATTGAGCTAAGCAAGCTCCGGCAGTTGTGGAGGAGATAAGAGGAGTTCTAGATAGAAGCTGAGCTTGTCAAGACATGGACAGAAAAAAAGAGTTGAGATTCAGATTGTTCGAAGTTTGCAGATAAGTGAGGGCGAACAGGTTGGAAGCAACGGGAGGAATGAAGAGAGAGAAGAAAAAAAAAAAGGAAGATAAGAGTTAATGGAGAAAGGGAAGAAAGGAAAGATGAACAGGAAAGGAAAAGCTTCTGGGCTGTCTGGCTGATGATTCACATTTGAGGTGAGGCGAAGATTTCATTCAAATGGTGGTGGGAGTGGGCATTTAAAGCTGGCCTAGATCGACATACTTATCAGCAAAGGCCGATCTAGAAATTTTAGCTATGGTAGTACCGGCCACCACTATTTTCACAGGAAATAAACATCAAAGAGGAATAAAAGCCACCGGAAATTAGAGCAAATAATGTGAAGCTGGCGAGGTCCACCTGTCAGGGGAGAAAGAGAAATGGGGGACGATAGAAAAGGAGGGAGTTCGGGAAGAGATTATGTGTGTATAAGAGAAAAAAAGGTTGGGATTGATATATAGTGGGAAACAACCAGCAATAATCTAGAGCGAGGAAATGGCCGTGCAAAATGCACGAGACGGCGGATTCTGCGAATGACGAAAAAATGAGGAGCAATGGCTGGCGCCGAGCATTGGAGAAAGATGGCGCAGGATATAAAATGGAATAAAAATAAAAGAAAAATACAAGAAAATACAGAAGCCCAAAATCGAACGGGGTGGGTGGTAGAGAAAGAGACACACGAGATGCAGCAAACCAAAAGAAAAAAAAAACGTGGGAAAGGTGGTGTGGAGAGATGCATCATCAGTCGCCATCAGTCGCAGCAGAACAGTCCGAAGAGTGCCATGTACACAGTACGTGGGACGCAGAAGCCCAGAGGCGTACATTGTACGCGGTACACACACAGGCTTTGGCTGCAGATCCGTGTGTGTGCGGCAGTTACTGTTACAACGAGAACCGGAGAGGGTACGTCCCGGGGTCTTGTACACAGGTACATTGCTGCCCAGAGGTTCGTCAGCTTGAACTGTTGATTATGTGCTGTGGCGTCTTTCTCGCTGGGGAAGCTGCGGCCAGCCTCTACACTGGGAGAGACAGGAAAGAAGGGAAGGAGCTCTCTCCCCTCTCCAGGTGGGAAGGAACGACCGCTACACGGTGGCTGGAGATATAGGAAGGAAGCATATGTAATCAGCGACTTGGTGCAAATTGCACTGTCAGCTGCTATTCATCGTGGGTCCGGTCTCCGAGATCACCCAAAGCCCGTCCTCCGTAGATAAGGGTTGCTTCCGTTTCTTCGTGGGCGATATGCATGTATCATGAGATATGCATCTATGGAGGAGGTACAGTCCCCCCTCATCTTCAGCACCACACACACTCACACCCACACACGAACTCCGAGATCGTGTGACTTCTTGGCCGATGGCTTGGATAGATTAATCCCCATCTTTTTTTTGGTAACCCTGATTCGATTCTTTCTTTCTTTCTTCCTTGTCCTGTCTGCAACTTTTATTCCCCCCTCCACAGTCTCCAACTCTTTTCTCTTGCTTATTCCCTTCTTCACTTGGCAGATGGCACATACTGTAAGTGCATACAACGCGGTGAAGTGACTCCAGAGTCGGGATCCACTAAACCTTGGCCCCATCCCACCACTCCCGCTTGTGGTAAGGAGCTGTGCACTATATGCTTTTATTTCCCGGGCTTATTATATCCGCTCATCACCACGCCGGGCATAGAAAGCTTTATAAGGTCATCGAAGCTCTCTCATGTTTTCTAGGGAGCAGCTTCATCCACCGGCTACGAGAACATCGTGAGATTCGTTTGATTGTGCTTCGTCACCATCCTGGGCCGCCTCTCTTGCTCTGAGGCTGGTTTCCGTTCGTGCCAAGATGATCGCCTGTCAAGGTCCACATTCGTTGATCGCCCACTCTGGCATCCCTGCACGGCACATCAGGCGGCGGCCATCCATACACTACATCGCCTATCACTGAACCTTGCGATAAGCGTCAGAGACAAGCAACCGGAAATAACATCACTAGGAAAGAACCGGGATCGTGCTGAGCCTCGTGCGTGTCCCAGTGGTCTTCGCTTCAACATTGTCACCGCATCATATCGGACTGTTCTTCTGAGAATTTTGGTGGTATTTTTTATGATTTAATCGTTTTTTTTTTCAAATAACGGCCGAGCCTCTTCAACAGTGCTCTCATAAAGAATTAGACATTTAACGCATCAGCCCTCGACTCCATTCGCGCTATTAACAGCAAAGTCGACTCCCCAAGAAAGGAATAATCCATTGCAATGCAAGAAGCAAGAGAAGAAAAGGAAACCTCTAAAATTATACCCAAGAAAAAAGGAACCGGGGATAGAAAAGGAAAACGCAAAAGTTTTATAGAAATCAAAATCACCATGGGATGACAAATGGACTCGGGGAGGGAAAAAGAAAAGAAAAGAAAAAGCAGTGTGAGAGCTGGAATGCGGAGAGGGTAGTTGAAAAGAAGAACGGCAAAAGCAAGATGGGAGAAGGAAAAGAGAAAAGAGGGAAGAGGGAAGAGGAAAGAGAGGAAGAAAAGTGATGGAGAATGTGCATGAACGTTCTCTAAGGGGTATTAATGTGTTTTTCATGCACGATCTGGCAAAGAGCTGGTGATGGGGGTTTTTTTTTTTTTTTTTTTTTTTTTT